>JACEFZ010002419.1:25000-54735 GCA_014155875.1 Cepaea nemoralis
GAGAGAGAGAGAGAGAGAGAGAGAGAGAGAGAGAGAGAGAGAGAGAGAGGGAGAGAGACAGAGAGAGAGACAGACAGAGAGACAGACAGAGAGAGAGAGAGAGAGAGAGATTCAAACCCAGGCAGGTAAGCACGCCAGCCAATGCGCTACCGCGACTCTATAATTAACATTACTGCGCACTTAATTAACAACACTTCCCGGCGGAAACTGTTGCTATTGCCGACACTCATATCAACACCCGGGTAACGGAATCCTCACACCAGAATTACAGAATCCATCATCAGCCCGGACGAATCCCCGCAGCACGTCTTCTAACGCCGTCCTCATCCACTCAACAACCGCAATTAACAAATCACACACTGATGACGATTCTCACCACGCCACGACCATGATGGGGGGGGGGGGGGGGGGGGGGGGGGGGGGGGAAGGGAGGGGGGAAAGGGGGGAGGGGCTTCTTCCTCCACGGGCGCCATTAGTTTGCACAAGTCACTTCCCCATCCTCTTCCTCACGGTATGCCCAACAACCCCCTCCTTCCCGAGAGGAGGGTAAGGTGAGCTCTGATGAAAAGAAAGAGAGAGATAGAGGCGCCGGATATCGGGGACAAAATGAAGTGAAACTCAGAACGGCGTTGAGAGTTGTCACTGAGGATCAATGAGAGCGCGCGACCAAGCCACGGGCTGATGACGGCCGAGTTAAAGTGGTGCAGGGTTCAAGGGTGTTTTTTGGTCTTAGAGAGTTGGAATACCAACAATGGTGAGTGGTGATCTATGGAAAATGCTGTCTCTCTCTCTCTCTCCACCCACCCATCCATTCATCTATCCATCCGCCTATCCATAAGACTGTCACGCCCCTTTTTCCACCCATCCATAGTACTATTTATTCCTACTAGTGTAGTGGTTCTCAACCTTTTTTGGCCCGTGTCCCCCTTCACCATATTTTCAAAACGTCATTTACCTCCCCCCCCCCCCCCCTTTTTTTTTCGTATTTCCTGCCTAAAAGTTTGGCCCGTGCCCTCCTTCACCATATTCCCAGAACATCATCTCCCCCCCCCCCCACCCCTTTCGTATTTCCTACCTAAAATCCCCCTCCTTTACACAGTATACGTAATAATGGAAGCTAAATTTAATAGCACATACTAAAAAACAAGACTAGACGTCCACAACAACGTGATTGTGGGTCTACTTCACTTTATAAAATGAATTTTAGAAGGATGAGACGTACAGAACCGTAAAGTATGAAGGGAAAAACAATATCAAGTAATCGGTTCTTGTATTAACGCGATCTTGAAATAATCGTAATTCCCCCCCCCCCCCCCCCCGCCCCTGGAAACCCTAACATTCCCCCCCCCCCAGGGGCGAATTCGTCACCGGTTGAGAACCACTGTACTAGTGGAATAAGATACTCCGCTTATCCATATAACTATCTGTTTCGCCATTATCTCCACCCATCTATTCATATTCCGCTTATCCTAATGACTGTCTGTTTCGCCATTATCTCCAACCATCTATTCATATTTCGCTTATCCTAATGACTGTCTGTTTTGCCATTATCTCCAACCATCTATTCACATTTCGCTTATCCTAATGACTGTCTGTTTCGCCATTATCTCCACCCATCTATTCATATTCCGCTTATCCTAATGACTGTCTGTTTCGCCATTATCTCCAACCATCTATTCACATTTCGCTTATCCTAATGACTGTCTGTTTCGCCATTATCTCCACCCATCTATTCATATTCCGCTTATCCTAATGACTGTCTGTTTTGCCATTATCTCCAATCATCTATTCATATTTCGCTTATCCTAATGACTGTCTGTTTCGCCATTATCTCCAACCATCTATTCATATTTCGCTTATCCTAATGACTGTCTGTTTCGCCATTATCTCCACCCATCTATTCATATTTCGCTTATCCTAATGACTGTCTGTTTCGCCATTATCTCCACCCATCTATTCATATTCCGCTTATCCTAATGACTGTCTGTTTTGCCATTATCTCCAATCATCTATTCATATTTCGCTTATCCTAATGACTGTCTGTTTCGCCATTATCTCCAACCATCTATTCATATTTCGCTTATCCTAATGACTGTCTGTTTCGCCATTATCTCCACCCATCTATTCATATTCCGCTTATCCTAATGACTGTCTGTTTAGCCATTATCTCCACCCATCTATTCATATTTCGCTTATCCTAATGACTGTCTGTTTCGCCATTATCTCCACCCATCTATTCATATTTCGCTTATCCTAATGACTGTCTGTTTCGCCATTATCTCCACCCATCTATTCATATTCCGCTTATCCTAATGACTGTCTGTTTCGCCATTATCTCCACCCATCTATTCATATTCCGCTTACCCTAATGACTGTCTGTTTCGCCATTATCTCCACCCATCTATTCATATTCCGCTTATCCTAATGACTGTCTGTTTCGCCATTATCTCCACCCATCTATTCATATTTCGCTTATCCTAATGACTGTCTGTTTCGCCATTATCTCCACCCATCTATTCATATTCCGCTTATCCTAATGACTGTCTGTTTTGCCATTATCTCCAATCATCTATTCATATTTCGCTTATCCTAATGACTGTCTGTTTCGCCATTATCTCCAACCATCTATTCATATTTCGCTTATCCTAATGACTGTCTGTTTCGCCATTATCTCCACCCATCTATTCATATTCCGCTTATCCTAATGACTGTCTGTTTAGCCATTATCTCCACCCATCTATTCATATTCCGCTTATCCTAATGACTGTCTGTTTCGCCATTATCTCCACCCATCTATTCATATTCCGCTTATCCTAATGACTGTCTGTTTCGCCATTATCTCCACCCATCTATTCATATTTCGCTTATCCTAATGCCTGTCTCTTTCGCCATTATCTCCACCCATCTATTCATATTCCGCTTATCCTAATGACTGTCTGTTTTGCCATTATCTCCAATCATCTATTCATATTTCGCTTATCCTAATGACTGTCTGTTTCGCCATTATCTCCAACCATCTATTCATATTTCGCTTATCCTAATGACTGTCTGTTTCGCCATTATCTCCACCCATCTATTCATATTCCGCTTATCCTAATGACTGTCTGTTTAGCCATTATCTCCACCCATCTATTCATATTCCGCTTATCCTAATGACTGTCTGTTTCGCCATTATCTCCACCCATCTATTCATATTCCGCTTATCCTAATGACTGTCTGTTTCGCCATTATCTCCAACCATCTATTCATATTTCGCTTATCCTAATGACTGTCTGTTTCGCCATTATCTCCAACCATCTATTCATATTTCGCTTATCCTAATGACTGTCTGTTTCGCCATTATCTCCACCCATCTATTCATATTCCGCTTATCCTAATGACTGTCTGTTTCGCCTTTATCTCCAACCATCTATTCATATTCCGCTTATCCTAATGACTGTCTGTTTCGCCATTATCTCCACCCATATATTCATATTCCGCTTATCATAATGACTGTCTGTTTTGCCATTATCTCCAATCATCTATTCATATTTCGCTTATCCTAATGACTGTCTGTTTCGCCATTATCTCCAACCATCTATTCATATTTCGCTTATCCTAATGACTGTCTGTTTCGCCATTATCTCCACCCATCTATTCATATTCCGCTTATCCTAATGACTGTCTGTTTAGCCATTATCTCCACCCATCTATTCATATTCCGCTTATCCTAATGACTGTCTGTTTCGCCATTATCTCCACCCATCTATTCATATTCCGCTTATCCTAATGACTGTCTGTTTCGCCATTATCTCCAACCATCTATTCATATTTCGCTTATCCTAATGACTGTCTGTTTCGCCATTATCTCCAACCATCTATTCATATTTCGCTTATCCTAATGACTGTCTGTTTCGCCATTATCTCCACCCATCTATTCATATTCCGCTTATCATAATGACTGTCTCTTTCGCCATTATCTCCACCCATCTATTCATATTCCGCTTATCATAATGACTGTCTGTTTTTGCCACTCTCTCCATCCATCCATCTATCCGCCCATTCATATGACTGTCTCACCCACCTCTCCATCCATCCATCCACCCACCCACCCATCCATCCACCCATATGGCTGACTGTCTCGCCAGACTGTGTCATAAATGTGTACGACATTTCTACCTACAAGTTGACAGATCTCAGATTGTCAAAAACTAGCTACGCTCTGAAACGAAGATATTGGGGGTAGGTGTTGGTGGGAAGAACAGGCAAACTGAGAGACACATTGAGATAGACTGAAAGAAAGAAAGAAAGAAAGAAAGAAAGAAAGAAAGAAAGAAAGAAAGAAAGAAAGAAAGAAAGAAAGAAAGAAAGAAAGAAAGTAAGGACGTAGGCAGTCTAGCAGCAAGCAGAGAGGCGGGCAGAATAACAAGCGGACAGTCAGACAGCCAGACAAGAAAGACAGACTGTCGGAATCAGCGCTGGTCAGAAGCTAATCGGTCAGCATGTCGCCATGTTCAGGGTTCTATTCTGTAAAATGCCTGCCTAAGACAGACTAAGGAAGTGATGACCAGGTAACTCTTCTGATCCTGTTTGTTCATTAACACATTCCGAAAGTTGCAATTATCCAAATGAGAATATTTATTTATCTGTTCATTTCCGTGGCGACAGTCTGTATGCGCTGACCTGTGGTACTGCGCAGTGTCTTCGTGTCTTTTACAATAGACTTGGAGCTATCTCTGTTTTTACCTTGCTTGTTGCCTCTAGGTCTAGGTGGTCAGACAGACAGACAGACAAGTAATAAGTAGGCAGGTAGATGTGCAGAATAGGCAGGATGGATGGATGGATGGATGACAGACGGACGGAGAGAGAAAGTGTGTGTGTGTGTGTGTGTGACAGACAGACAGACAGACAGACAGACAGACAGACAGACAGACAGACAGACAGACAGACAGACAGACAGATAGATAGATAGATAGATAGATAGATAGATAGATAGATAGACAGACAGACCGGACAGACAGACAGACAGACAGACAGACAGACAGACAGACAGACAGACAGACAGACAGATAGATAGATAGATAGATAGATAGATAGATAGATAGATAGATAGATAGATAGATAGATAGATAGATAGATAGATAGATAGATAGATAGATAGACGGGCGGGCGGGCGGGCAGGCAGACAGATGAATAGTCACAAACACACACACGCAGAGAGAGAGAGAGAGAGAGAGAGAGAGAGAGAGAGAGAGAGAGAGAGAGAGAGAGAGAGAGAGAGAAAGCGTCTACGGCTATACCCAATAATTGCACGCCGAGGAAAGTTAATATACAGATGAAGGCGAAAATCTGCCGGTCCATGTTCCGCGGAAGGCAATAAATGTCAGCGGGCTTCTGTCAGCGCCTTCCATCCTGCCACAGCCGCATCACAAGCAGGATAATCAACCGGCCAAACATGTCCACGTGAAGGCACGCCAAAAATAACGCCAACAGCCGGTTTTTCTCCCGGTGCTGGCTAAAAGCAATGCTGTGTATTTGAATCGTTGGAGGCTTGTTTGATATCTACATTGAGAGAGAGAGAGAGAGAGAGAGAGAGAGAGAGAGAGAGAGAGAGAGAGAGAGAGAGAGAGAGAGAGAGAGAGAGAGAGAGAGAGAGTACTGTAATACACACCACGGATAGCTGAATGCCGAAGATGATAGCGGCTGGCTGTCGAGACGTTATCTTCCCTCTCTTATTTAACCTCTCTGTCTCTGTCTGTCTGTCTCTCTCTCTCTCTCTCTCTCTCTCTCTCTCTCTCTCTCTCTCTCTCTCTCTCTCTCTCTCTCACTCTCACTCTCTGTAAAGTTTTGTTAGCCAGTTTGTGACTGTGAGTGAGTATATGTGTATGCGAGTGAGTGTTTACTTGTGTTCAGTAAATGTATTTAATTCACGCTTTAAAATAAGATTTGTTTTACAGTAATGCACGTAAATTCGTGTAAAAACTTCCGTTCCACTCACTAAGTGATGTGCTTCTCATAAGGAAATTTCCGTGCACCACGGAAAATATTCATTATTGAACAGTGAGTTTTGTTTTTTAAACAGTGATGTTTCCATTTTTTTTTTAAATATCCCTTACAGGACGGTGCAGTCAACATCGGCATCTTTCAGATGTTGTTGTTTCTGAGCGACCGGCTCACATACCCCTAAGTTGCCAACGCGGCGAGAACTGCTACCGATTCTCGCGCAGGTTACGTTCATGTGAAGGTGTAATACATTATAATACGCACTTCATCTCTGACCCGTAAATTATATACCACATATAAAGAAACATAAGGGACCTTCTGCTGGACAATCTCCAGAACAACTGTGTTTTTGTTGGGTGTACATAATGATAAGGTTATATGCAAAATCTCATCATTTTCTCCTCAGCTGATTACTGAGTTATGGATTTTTACATGGGGGAAACATTTGTAAACGCACTATATTGTAAAAAACAAAAACAAAAACCAATGGAACGGTATACGAGAATAGAAGGACCAGGTCTTTTCTCCGCCAGGGAGCTCATACTGCTATTATATGGATCGACAACAAGAAAAGGACTAGGGTCAGAACAAAAATTAAAAAAAAAAAACGAGAGAGAGAGAGAGAGAGAGAGAGAGAGAGAGAGAGAGAGAGAGAGAGAGAGAGAGAGAGAGAGAGAAGAGAGAGAGAGAGAGAGAGAGAGAGAGAGAGAGAGAGAGAGAGAGAGAGAGAGAGAGAGAGAGGAGAGAAGAAATGTAAACCTATTACTTGAAACGTCCCGAGGACCCGACAAGGGCTTACAATGATTGTGTCTCGTGGCATATTTTCAAGTTTTAAGTGGCCCGGGAGCCTTGTGCGGTGAGAGTGGAATAAGAGATGAGCGAACAAATATTTGGTTTCCCCCTGGAACCCCGAGGTCAAAGTTTGGGTATCGAGCCTTTCAAGTCTGCAATAGAGGTTTCCTGGATAGAAAATGGACCCAGAAACGCCAAAACATTGTCCCGCGGGAAAAGGACACGCGAACACAACTTGCAACTTTGGCAGGAGGACGAGACGTGTATACGATGTTTTAATTCTGGCAGACAAGCGGAACAGCAGACAAGCGGAACAGCAGACAAGCGGAACAGCAGACAAGAGAAACAGCAGACAAGCAAAACAGCAGACAAGAGAAACAGCAGACAAGCGAAAACCGCACACAATTCGTAACTATCTGTAATTTGTTTAAAAATTCTTGTGAGAGATGAAAGCTGTATACTTGTGTCTCTTTTCTTTCACCGGTAAGAAACTTATTGGCGTTCACAACTTTTAAATGAAATAAAAGGCGGCGGCGGCTACGGAGGAGGAGGAGGAGGAGGAGGAGGAGGAGGAGAAGAAGAAGAAGAAGAAGAAGAAGAAGAAGAAGAAGAAGAAGAAGAAGAAGAAGAAGAAGAAGAAAACGCGACAGCTACGTACATTAGTCCGGAATTTCAGAAACATAATTCAGAATCTAACACATTATACTACCACAGTGGTTCTCAACCTTTTTTGGCCGTCCCCCCCCCCCTTCACCATATTTTCAGAACGTCATTTTACCCCCCCCCCCTCCCCTTTTCGTATTTCCTACCTAAAAATCCCACCCCCACCCGTACACAGTATACATAATAATGGAAGCTAAATTTAATAGCACATAATAATAGAAGCTAAATTTAATAGCACATATTAAACAAGTCTAGACGTCCACATAAAATGTGATTTGTGGGTCTACTTACTTTATAAATTGAATTTTAGAAGAGTGAGACGTACAGAACCGTACAGTATGAACGGAAAAACAATATCAAGTAATCGGCTCTTGTATTAACGCGATCTTGAAATAATCTTAATTCTTCCCCCCCCCCCCCCCCCCCCCCCCCCCCCCATGAAAACCCTAAAGGGAATTCCCCACCGGTTGAGAACCACTGTACTACCACATCCAGACATATTAAAAACGCCTTTATACCTTTTTTTCGCCCTAGTGTAAAAAGCTGGAGAAACGAAAGACACATCTACTCAATGACATACAGATAAAAATCCCCAGCAATTTCAAATTGGAATCGATCTCGTATAGATTCCGCTGGGCGTGAAAAGGGAGCTTTATGGCGAAAAACTGGCAAGTGATGAAGGGACACGTCTTTGCCAAAGGAACACTTGCAGCAAAGCAATGAACATGACGAGAGACTGGTGTTTGCTCAAACAACACTGGGACAGGATATTGAGAGATGTATTCTTGGGCGGGAATAAATCCGATTTCAGGGCGGGTTTGTTCAGGATTGCTTCTTGAGCCCAGTACTCGTACTCTCGGTTCTAGCAGACGGCAGTCGGAGACCACTAGTGTCTCAAAGTCAAGGAGCTGGTGTGATTAAGGGCTCGTGAACACAGAGCGGCCAGGTTTGAGTAGGGGCAGTAAACGGTCATTTTATCACGCCATGACGTGTATTTGGTATGTGGTTCTAGAACCATGTACCGCTCCAGACGCCTTTACTTTCTAGGAAATGGACCTACGTGGAACTAAAAATCAATTGAGGAACTCTTAGAGGCCACTAAGACAGTTCATAAGTAAAGAAATATGTATTATGTGGTGCCCACAGAGGTAGAAGAAAGAAACAGAATCAGAGGACGCAATAGACAACATGAACATTGAAATCTATAGTTACTGACCGGGATTCAAACCTGTCACCTCCAAATGATGACAGTGAAACGCTGCAGGAACAAGTGTACATCGTCGCGTGACCAGCTAGATAATTCTAACTTGTGTGAATCATATATGATCTATTTTAAACTAGTACAAAATGAACAGTTAGGTTTGTGTATCTCCTGGGGAATAGTGAGAGAATCATAAACACAGACAGTGTAACAATAACAAAGTAATAATAATAATTCCCCCCCCCCCCAAAAAAAAATATACATATATAAATAAATAAAATAAATAACGAAGACACAAACAATAGATTGCACGATTTATTGCCTGGCATAAAAAATAAGTTACATCACAACACAGCTAATAGATGTATCGATTTTTAGTAATTTACACTGTGATTTCCGTTTGGTGGATTTGCGTTCGTTGTAAGGTATGTTCACTTTGTGGTTATTATCTCATTTTGTTTTCACAAGAATGAAAACTGTCTGCTTCGAATAAAAGAAACCAGTTCGCTTCCTAAGTTACTTTATTTTATGATGTCTTCATCGAGCTTTTTTATCTGAACGTGGTTACTCGTCATGATCATCATAATCATCAGCATCATCATCATCTTCTTCATCTTCATCATCATCATGTGCCATGCTGATAAGCGTGGGCGGTCATGTTTCGCCATCTCACACTATCACTATATTCGTGGATCAACTCTGTGTTCTTGTCTCGACCATACCACGTGGCCAAACCATCCAAGTATTTACTTCTCTGCCTCCCACTTGTTCTTTTCCCCCTCTATCTTACCAGCTGTCACCAAGTTCTCCAATTTATTTCTTCTCATAACGTGTCAAAAACAATTTGACAGTCTACGTCTAATTTCTCTAATGGATTTACGGTTTTCATTTGTTTCTTGTACGACTTGGTCATAAGTTTTCTCTCTGTCCATGTTATACTTTACATTTTCCTCAGAAACCAGCCATCAGATGTTTTTCAGCCTGTGTGCTCATTGTCCACGCTTTACATCCATACAAAAGTACAGGTTCTATGTGCACTTCAACACTCTTTTTCTCTTGCAAATGACATCTTTTTATTGGTCAGTATGTTTCTTATCCTGCAAAAGGATTCCTTCGCCATGGCGATTCTTGTTTTAATCTCTGCATGACATCTCCCATTAGCTAGTTACTCATCATTCTTCTATAAAACCACATCTCCGCAGCTTCCTTATAACTCCTGACTAATCTGCTCATTATCAATCATTTACTTTAGTACACCATATAGCTCTCAATACCTTTTTCCCCTTATCTCGACTGACACAAATATATTCCACAGAAGACTCCATATCTTGTGGGACGCTACGTTCATGCATACACACATTTATCCGCAATAAACTGGCATTAACAACACAAAGGTCGGCACACTTACAGCCATCCAACCAGCTCCAGGCGAATCAATCCACATCACAATGCAGATAGAATTCCAGCCCGGCCCGGTCGTGGACAAGCCAAAGACATCGCCCTGAAAGGGACACTAAAAGCCCCAGCTCTGTCGACCACATTGTTACAGCAATCAGACTGATGATTATGTCCCTTTCAACGGACCAATTTTGTGATCAGGCATTTCGCCCAGCTATTATTATCCTGTCGTCGGTTTCCTTGGGAGTTTGATTACACTTATTTATACCATTTCCCCTTGAACGTTTCTCCTTCTTTAACCCATTCTAAACCCAGCAACGCACTGTGCGTACGTCGGATTACACATAGCATATGTCTGTTTTTAGAAAGTGAGCTCCAAGCATTTGCTCGTCTCTTCTCCTGTACTGCATCCCTCGTTGGAGCATCGGCTCCGACAGTAACGCAAGTCAAGCTGTGCCATCTTTAGCTATCTTCTCCACGTCCTCCTCATTGTATTCATCTATCTTCCAAGATCCAAGCAGGTAAGTCGACGATCAAGACTCGTTGCCGCGTTCTCCGCATCACGTGATACCTCTTCTAGAAACACCGCACTCCCACTTGGATAGCCGAGATATTCTTACTTTCCTTATCCTTGGTCAGGGTTGGGAGGAATTTGTAACTACAATTGCTCACGGGATTGGATAGCCAGCCCTACACGAAACCCTTCTTAGTCGTCTCTTACGACATGCAAAAAGGCAGCCAAACAAAGGGCCCAGTCCCCTAGAAGGAGCATGCTGGTATGTGAAGTTAAACCATACGAGAAGTCAGATGGAGAAACAGAGAAAGAAGGGGGGGGGGAGAAGGAATGAGAGAGAGAGAGAGAGAGAGAGAGAGAGAGAGAGAGAGAGAGAGAGAAGGGGAGAGACTGGAAGAGTGGATATAGGAATAGAGAGCCCCGGGAAGGTTAACCCGGTCAACAAATGCCCGCAGAAGTCGGATGTGTCGGCCTAACGGCGCAAGAACGCAGATCTGCTGTAAACAGGCACAACGCAATCACGTCCGGAAAAAGAAAAACAAAACCTCTGGATGAACGTAGAAGAAGAAGAAGAAGAAGAAGAAGAAGAAGAAGAAGAAGAAGAAGAAGAAGAAGAAGAAGAAGAAGAAGAAGAAGAAGAAGAAGAAGAAGAAGAATAGAGAGAAGCAAAGGGATGAAAGGAGAGAGCGATGGAGAGTGAAAGGCAGTGGGCAGATGAGGAGAAGGCAAGAGAGGAAGGAAGCATGGGGGAGAGAGGAAAGGAGAAGGAGAGAGAGAGAGAGAGAGAGAGAGAGAGAGAGAGAGAGAAAGAGAGGGAGAGTGAGAGAGAGAGAGAGAGAGAGAGAGAGAGAGAGAGAGAGAGAGAGAGAGAGAGAGAGAGAGAGAGAGAGAGAGAGAGAGAGAGAGAGAGAGATACACAACCACCAGCATTTTAAGACGGTCATACTGACTCAGAGATTCTGGTTTCCAATGACTGCTTCAGCCACCAGTGTGCCATCTGGCCAGAAACTCAAACCTACCTGTCTGTCTGTCGGTCGGTCGGTCTGTCTGTCTGTCCACCCGTCTGTCTGTCACTGTGCTGTATGTCTGTCTGTCAAGACACGCAACCAGAGTGCCATCTGGCTAGAAACTCAAAACATATGTGTCTGTCTGCCTCTCTGCCCGACTGTCTGCAAGGACACGCAACATGTGTACAATGCCTATCCGTCCAGCCAGTCAAGCTGTGTGTAATCCGGCTGGACATACAACTGTTTACTTTTCACGGTCTGACAACGAAGGTATCTATACAGTAAATCAGCGTGTCGTCCTACAAGGCACCCCACTATCTGTCTGTCTGCTTGTCTATCTAATCAGAGTACCATTCTACTCGGCAACGCAATGTCTGCCTGTCTGTCTGTTCAGACAGTGTACTGTCCTACTAGGCTACCCACTGTTTGTCTGTTTATCTAATCAGAGTACCATTCTACGAGGCATCCCGATGTACGTCTGTCTTTCTGTCTGTCTCTCCAGTGTACCATGCTACTAGACACACCACGGTATATTTCTTTCTGTCTGTCCGATATATATCTGTCTGCCTATCACTCTGTCTATCTAACAAGTCAGTGTGTCATTCTATAAGGCATCACAATGTATGGCTGCCGGTTGGTCTGTCTATCTATGGGTTTTACAATCTAGTCAGTGTATCATCCTACACATGTTTGTCTATTCAGTCACTATACCTTTCTACAAGACATTCCACTGTCTGTCTGTCTGCCTCTCTGCCCGACAGTCTGTCTGTCTGTCTGTCTATCAAGCCAGTGTACCATCCTACACCGCATGGTACCATAGGCAACAATGGAGTTTTCAGTGACAAATGCTGATGACTTTTGTGAAACAGATGACGACGACGACAATATAACGAATTTAGAAAACATTCCAAAATAAGGACTTAGTCATGACCTCAAGCAAACTGACAGCGCGATCTTCCATAGAATATTCTATTGACCCTAGCCCATACCATCCTTCCCTTGTTGTATGGCATTCTCTGCCCTCCGGTAACCTCGTCGACAGCGACTGTTTATTACCGTTTTGCGGAATCGTCGCTGTCTCGGTGTCATTTAGTCTGTTTGCCAGTCTGTAGTCGGAAGTATTTTAAATACAAAATTCGGTGCTGTGATGCGAAGGCCGTGGGCATTTCTTGGTTTAGAAAGGACGAGGTCGTCATTGGTTGGAGTCGGAAACAGCGTCTACCGGTAATGAAGTTGCCAAGGGCAGTGTCGGATATCTTTCTACATGGCGCCTGGGAGTGAAAGTGAGAGACGGAGGGGGTAATTTGACATGAGGGGTGCAGTGACTTGAAGCCAGTGACTTAGAAGAGGATGGAGCGAAGGTGTCAGGAAATGTCGCGCGCGTGTGTGTATGCACGCACGTACTCATATACTCACACACAAAGCTAGAGAAGTATATTCGCTCGCTTTAAACTCAAACGTGGTCCATACGCATGCTGCTAACCCTAGTGCACTGGGCTGATTTTTGCGTGTGGATTAGCTTTTCTTATTACCAGTGCACCTCGTCATCAGGCGAACCTATTCCGATTTCTGAAGTACTTGTAATTTACGACCCCAAGTCAAGGACGAGAAGTCAGCGTTTTAATCCAACAGCTCGGTGTAGCGGCTGAGCCTGCTAACTCGGCATCAGCACACCGGATGCTTAAGAACGAGCAACTTTTCCTTTCAGCCATGCTGACCCCCCAGAGTATATAATATGTCTTTGTTCGTGAAGAACACACGGAAGTACAGGCGACGAGAAATGTAGTCCCGAGAAGTAGCGATAGGAGACCGGTGGTTGGGATTGTCTTTTTTCTCCCCGACAGACAAAAATCCATTCACTTTACCGAGGTTTTGAATCCTGGTCTCTGGAATTGGAGCCCAGTGTTCTAGCCCCTGGACCAGACTCTCCTGGCATCATTATCACCACATTCATCATCATCATCGCCATCATCATCGTCGTCATCATCATCATCATCATCATCGCCATCATCATAATCATCATCATTATCATCACCACCACACCATCATTACGACATCATTACCGCCACCACTATTATCACCACGACCACCATCATCACCACCATCATCATCATCACCACCACCACCATCATCATAATCACCACCACAAATAAGAATATCGTGGGCCGCGAAGAAATAAAGGGCTGACATTCTACCGGATTTAAATGTTGAAGACAACTGGCTGATAGGCGACATTCACTAACACCTTCAGTCCATTCTCTTTTTAGTCACTGGCATCAAATTACTGCATCTCTCATGCCAATCCCCCCATTTGTCTGTCAGTATCTCTATGTGTCTGTCTCTCTATCTGTCTGTCTGTCTGTCTCTCTCTCTATCTGTCTGTCTGTCTGTCTCTCTGTCTCTCTCTCTGTCTCTGTTTCTGTCTCTCTCTCTGTCTGTCTGTCTGTCTCTCTCTCTCTCTCTCTCTCTCTCTCTCTCTCTCTCTCTCTCTCTCTCTGTGTGTCTGCCTCTCTGTTTGCCTATCTGTCGGAAGGTGAAATATTTTGACCCCGTTAAATATCGCAGTGATTTGGAAAGAGCAGTGATAGAAAGCACGGCTCTTGGGAGACAGGAGGGTCAACCATCATTAGGCTGGAGACAGGAGAGTACAGATACCTGGGGCACGACACTGCACCAGACAGGACAACTGGCCAATGATCGATCATCTTGTAGCGGGTCAGGATGTGAGCGACATGATAATAATGATGATGAAATTACAGCCATGATAGCGACGTTCTGCACCAGGAAATCCTGTGATGACATATGACATTCTCCGCAAACAACTAACAACATTCATATTCTATCTACAGCCTGGGATTTCGGAGATAATTAGCACATTTATTTTCTTCAAATTTTCATTTTCTCTTCATTGTTCTGATTTTTTCATCTTTTCATTCTTCTCATCCCGTCCTTATGCTTTATGTAGTCAATGGTTATTATATGTTGTGTTTTATGAATGTTTGTGTTTGCTGATAAAGACAAGTCGCCGCAACATCCCGTGTTTTGTGTAATTGCGTTCCGTAAAGATGCATTACGTTGTGTTATGTTATATCGTTTATATCTCTAGACAGTCTCAACATAACCACCCAAAACTGTCACAGCTAACGACCACCCACTCAACGCGACACCTGGACACCTGGAAGCGACCCACCCCCACCCTCCTCCAGTTAACCCCCACACTCGCACGCTCACGCTCCGTGCTCAGTCGTGCATGACGGAATGCACATTCACCAGTTTTCTATCCAGCCGGACACGCTCACCCGTGACTGCCATGGGCCCCGCTGCTTTGTCCAGGTGCACGACCGTGTGACACCGATCGTTCATGTTTCATTCATGTCACCAGGGGTATAAAACGCCAGTGTCAAGCGCCAGGCGAGACCAGGGCTCTGAGCAAGAGTCTGCTCCGTGGACTCAGCGCGTAGCTTATCGACCACTGCTCACACTGGAGATGATTGCTCTAACTGTGTCACAGGCCACTCCATCTACTACTTCATCTCTGGCATAAAAATGCTGAAAGTCACTTCAGATGATTTTGTTAAAGGATGCATTAATGTTGATGATGTATGGTTTCCGCTCTTTACCCCCGTTTATCTCTCTCTCTCTCTCTCTCTCTCTCTCTCTCTCTCTCTCTCTCTCTCTCTCTCTCTCTCTCTCTCTTTCTTTCTCTCGCGCGCTCTCTTTTTTCTCTTTCATTTAACAAAGAGAGATCGAGGAGTAGGACAGAGAGGAAGATGAGAAGAAGCAGAAAGAAAAGGAGGAGGAGAAGGAAGAGGAGAAGGAAGAGGAGAGGTGTAGGTACAAGAGGAAGAGGTATAGGAGGCGGACGTAGAGCAGGCAAAGGAGGAGCAGCAGGGGGGAGGTCATGGAGAAAGAAAGAAAGAAAGAAAAGTAGACTCGAATTATCCATTTAAAACAAGATGAAATCAATCTGACAGACAGACAGACAGACAGACAGACAGACAGACAGACAGACAGACAGACAGACAGACAGACAGACAGACAGACAGACAGAAAAAGAGGAAGAAGAAACGTTATCTCGAACTTGAGACATCTGACGTCAGAACAATGATTAAGGAAATCATTCGACAGTGGCAACCATGCTTGTCTGCCAACCCGTTAGTCATGTGTTCAAATCCTCATAAAGTCAGTTTGTTTCCCCACTAACACGAATTCCCTGGTCTATACAACCTAATATTGGTACCGCATTACGTGGAAATTTCCCGGGAAGCAAAGGCAACCAGCTTAAAACTGACATCACCCACCCAGTTCTGACTGGTTAAAAAATATGTGGCGATCATCATATACCCATTATCCCCTCTGCTGTGTGTCCACCGTGACGAGGTAGAGGGGCTTGTGCGTCCCAATGACCCCAAGAGCTATGCCGACAGTAGCACAGCTACTGGTAGGGCCACCCATGTCGGACAGGTCAAAGGAGAGGGACCAGACGAAGAGACACACAAACCTGCTGCCTTGTAGGTAGACTGGGGACAGTCAAAGGCTAGGGAAAGCATCCCAAATACATGCTTGTCGAAATCGGATGTACTGAGCCACAGGCTTGACAAAGCAGTGCAACGTAAAACCTGCTGCCTTGTAGGTAGACTGGGGACAGTCAAAGGCTAGGGAAAGCATCCCGAATAAATGCTTGTCGAAATCGGATGTACTGAGCCACAGGCTTGACAAAGCAGTGCAACGTAACTTAATTCATGATGTCACAAATCAAAATTAATCGATATGGTGCTAATCCCGTGAAGTCCCATCAGGCGGTGATAGTGCCGGGCCCCCTGCCTCGAGGGGGTCCACCCATGACTACTGGTGGTCACCTTCCCCTGTGCTGTGGAGTCAAGGCACAGAGGAGTAGGTTAAGAGCTATTGACCAAATACCCCGGACACTCAACATACTACAGTGGAATGCCGAAGGAGTTTACAAGAAGAAAGACTCCCTAACACAGCGTCTTCATAAAGATAGAATAGATGTGGCATGCATTCAAGAGACACACCTCAACGCCAATCACAAATTCTCAGTCAGAGGATATCAGGCCACACGTTTCGACCGCGAAGGACACAAAGGAGGAGTTCTAATACTTACACGAAATACAATACCTTGCAGCGAAGTATCTGTGATCTCTGACAACCAAACGGAAATTATAGGTGTTGATATAATGATAAAGGACGTGAAAATAAGAATCTACAATCTGTATAGCCCAGCAGATAAGGACCTTACACTCTCAAACATGAAAATAACTGACACAAACTGCATTATTGTCGGAGACTTTAATAGCCGTTCAGAAAGATGGGGATACCCAGATACTGACAAAAGAGGTGATGAATTGGAGGACTGGGAAATAGACTCAAATCTCCATCTACTCAACAAAGGGGATGACACACCGAGCTTCTACTCCAGAAGATGGCTTACCACTTCTACTCCAGACTTAGCTTTCTGCACAGGAGACATCCTCCACAAAATCGATCGCCATGTGCTGGACCAATTAGCAGGTAGTGACCACAGACCAATCAAGCTTGAAATGAATATGGAGTATGTTCCACAGGAGCAAAAGCCCTTGCCCCGCTGGAATTACAAACGAGCAGATTGGGACAGATTTGCCATACTAACAGACAAATATTGTGAAAACATAAATACACGATATGGCAACATAAAGCAAATGGTGGAAAGTCTAAACAGAGCGATAATACAGGCAGCCACTGAGTCCATTCCAAGAGGAGCGAGGAAAAATTACAAACCATACTGGACTGAAGAACTACAAAGTTTGGAGGACAAAGTTGAAGATGCCAGGAAGACAGCAGAGAGAGAACAAACAATTGAAGCAAACATCTCTCTCAAAGCCATCTCAGCAAAATATAAAAGAACAGTAAATCAAACAACAAGAGATTGTTGGAGGGAAAAAACAGAAAACCTGAATTTTGACAGGGATGGAAACAAACTATGGAAACTAGTGAAAGCCATGAACAATGAAGGACCTAGAAACAAACAAATAACAATTAAACAAGGAAATGCCTTGCTTACAGGAAAAAAGGCTGCAAATGCACTAATGGAACACTATGCAAATGCAAACCACATTGATATTACAACCGAACAGAAGAAAGCAATCAAAGACAAACAGATACATCATAGAAATACAGAGACAGCAGCAGAATATATGATGGCAAATCTAACAATGGAAGAAATGGAACAGGCAATGAATACCCTAAAAAAGAAGAAATCACCAGGAAAGGATGGAATCACAAATGAAATGCTAATAGGACTAGGCACCAAGGCAAAGAAGAAACTACTAGCAGTCCTAAATAACAGCTGGAAGAGAGGAATAGTCCCACAGGCATGGAAGGAAGCTATACTAATACCAGTCCCAAAGAAAGGAAAAGACCTGGAAGAACCAAATGGCTATCGACCTATCAGTCTACTTAGCTGTGTAGGAAAATTAATGGAACGCATTATCAATGGCAGGCTAACATGGCATCTGGAAGAAAACAAACTCTTAACACCACACCAAGCAGGATTCAGAAAGTACAGATCCACTGAAGATCAAATAACCTATATAGCTCAGGAAATAGAGGATGCCTTCCAAGAGAAAAAGCACACACTAGCAGTCTGGATAGATTTAGAAAAAGCATTTGATAAAGTATGGAAGGAAGGACTGAAAGTAAAACTGCAAAACATGCATGTTTGTGGAAAAATGTATAAATGGATCAGCCACTACCTTGAGAACAGAACTGCCAGGACAAAAGTACAAGGACAAACAAGCAAAATGATGCTGCTGGAGCAAGGTGTCCCCCAAGGAGGAGTTCTTTCACCAACATTATTCCTAGCATATATAAATGACATCACAGAAAATTTTCCAGCCAGAGTACACACATCCTCCTTTGCAGATGACCTAGCCATATGGACATCTGAAGAATATATTAGTACAGCTAACAGCAGAATACAGCAAGCCTTATTAGCGCTAGAGGACTGGTCAAAATCATGGCTAGTGAAGATAAGTGAGGAGAAAACAACATGCACAGTGTTCTCCCTCTCAAATAAAACTCAGCAACCTAAGCTGGTATTGAATGGAAAAATATTGCGCCATGAAGAAAATCCAAACTATCTAGGAGTCACCTTTGATCGTCGCCTGACATGGAAGACACAGGTTGAGAAAAATCGAACAAGAGCAAGGCAGAGAATGGCAATCATGAAAAAGCTTGCTGGTACAACGTGGGGAGCAGATGAGAAAGTTCTCAAGAAGTTATATACTGGACGGGTGAGGCCAGTACTGGAATATGGCATTGCAGCTTGGGCAACAGCAGCTAAGTCAAACTTTAACAAAATAAGTAGAGTCCAAAACCAAGGAATGCGAATCATAACTGGAAGCCTGAAGACAACGCCTATTAATGAACTAGAAAAGATCACTTGTTTACAACCAATGCAGGATAGAAGAGATAGCAGAGCCCAGCAACAAGCAGAAAAATTTAGAAGATTGACAGACCACCCTATGTACAACAGATTTAATGGTTTTGGAAAGGGAAGACTGAAGCGTAGCAACTTTGTAGAAACTGCAAAACGAAGGATTAGGGCAGATCCTATACTTAACATATCAACAGTCAAGCCCATACACAATGCACACAAGTTCCCAGCTTGGAGACAGCAGCAACTGCCTGAGATGATAGAAAACATTCCTGGTATTGAGAAAAAGAACACTCAGCATGAAACCGAAAGAAGAGAAATAACCCTAAACTACATAAAAGAACATTACCCAAGCAGGAATTGGACCCATGCATATACAGATGGATCAGCCAAAAATTCAATAGAGAATGGAGGAGGAGGAATTCTCCTAAATTTAAAAAATGGAGTGAAAAAAACACATTCAATGGCAACTGGAAAATTTTCAAGTAACTTCAAAGCGGAGGTAGAGGCTTTGAAAACTGCAGCAGAAATGCTCCTGATGGAGGAAAATAAAGAGAAGCAAATAGCTATCTTCACAGATGCAAAGTCAGCTGTCTCAATACTGAAGAGCAATAACAGCACAGAACTAACTGACCTAAGAGCAGCACTCCATGGTCTATGCCAGAAATCCAAAAAAGTTGTAATACAGTGGATCCCATCACATTGCAGTATACCTGGAAACGAAGAGGCTGACAGACTGGCAAAAGAGGGCGGACGACTACCACAGCCTGACATAGACATAACCTATAATGAGGCAAAGAGGTTGATAAAAAGCACTTATAGAACCAAATGGGAATCAGAGCATCCAGGCCATCAGAAGGATGATGCATATTACAAACTCGACCGAAGAGAACAAGTAGCAATCTTCAGACTCCGCACAGGACATAACAGGCTGAAATACCACTTGTTCAATAAACTAAAGATAGGAGATACCGATGAATGTAATTGTAGAACTGGAAAAATGACAGCAAAACATTTGCTGCAGGATTGCCCAACGTATGCAGAACAGAGAAAGATATTTTGGCCCACACCTGCTTCATTTGAGGACAAGCTCTATGGAGATATCAACAAGCTCAAGTTGACCGCAGCTTACTTTAACTACATACAGGTTGACATTTAAAGGTGCATGAAGACCCAGAGGCATGAAATGGAATATTGCTTGGATAGCAAATCCATTATGTGGAAAGTCCAAATCGAAAGCTCGCTGTGTGGGCTTCATAAAAGGTGGAAAAGTGTCCTAGTGGCACGAAATGGAATATTGCTTGGATAGCAAATCCATTACGTGGAAAGTCCGAATCAAAAGCCCATTGTGTGGGCTTCATAAAAGGTGGAAAAGTGTCCTAGTGGCATGAAATGGAATATTGCTTGGATAGCAAATCCATTACGTGGAAAGTCCGAATCGAAAGCTCACTGTGTGGATGTCATCTGCAGACTGCATACTTCTGGTTTCCGGAAGAACAGCCTATGGTGAACGGAAGGCCCAATATACGGAAGTGAGGCTAAGCAGCCATGTGCAGGACGTGACGATTCCTTGGGTGAGCCCAGTACCAGAGCGCTATGTATCGGCTCTGCAAGTATGGAAGCCTCCTTGGATGGCGGGGAATGCCCATGGTCTGCCCCTGCCTTCCCTTGAGGGCTGACCAGGATCTTTGGCTGTTCTATATGGACCAGCTGGGATGGGGGATAACACCACAACAGTGAGAGTCAAACGTCCTAAGAAACCCCCGGGAAGGTTAACCCGGTCAACAAATGCCCGCAGAAGTCGGATGTGTCGGCCTAACGGCGCAAGAACGCAGCTCTGCTGTAAACAGGCACAACGCAATCACATCCGGAAAAAAAAACTCCGGATGAACGAAGAAGAAGATATACCCATTATGCCTCATGGATCGAAAAGGTATCCGTGCAACAGAAGACCCACCAACAGTTTGTTGTTTTTGGGGAAACAAGGGCGAACTTTCTTAAACATTCTCATTCAAGGTTTTTTTTGTTTTTTAAGGGCTTAAGGTTCCCCACGGGCTAGAAGAAAATCATAAGGTTTCAAGTCCCTGTGTGTCATTCGGATGACTGCCTCTGAATAATTCATGGTTTGCGACCAACAGCCAGCATCAGTCTTATTTCATCTAAGCTTTCGAAATTCTCAGGCACAATCTCAACCTTCTTGTCGCGTCAACGTTTGAAGAATTTATTTGTTCTCCTGCCCCGTGCTTTAGGCTATATTTTTAATTACTCATCGGGTGTTTGAAAATATTGCCGTTCCAAGGTTTGTATTTACCCTCCGTGGAGTTTATGCAACATAAAAGGTAAATACAAAACTTGGAACGGCAATATTTTCACAAACCCCCCACTCATTAAAAAATACACCCTGTATAATATCCATACACGCAGGATGTCCACGAATGACCCGACAGGAAGTCAGAAGTTCCCTCCCACTCAACCTTCAGCGATCCCTTCCATGGCTGAACTTCCACCAATGCCCGCTTCATTACCATCGCTTCTTCGGCAGCACGGCGACGACTGCTTCTATCATAATTCTCCGACGAACTAGTTCATTGTGTGCAGACTTCAGCCGTGTATTCATCCGCGAAGGTTATTATCGACGACAGACATGTGCAATTCATCAGTAATGTCCTATTTATATTTTCCAACATCCACACAGAGAGGAGATAGCGTTTTCTGATCTGAGACGTAAACATGTTTTCTTTGCTGAATGTATACATTAATAGGCAATTATTGGCTTCAATATAATGGAAGAGAAAATAACGAGGCAGAGAGACAATACAGTGGTGATTCTCAAATTATCTGGTGGTATATCCATGAACACTTATACCGCTGTCGTAATCGGCTGAGTAAATCCTAGGGTTGCCAGACGTCAGGCAAAGAGAGGACATGTCCTCCTTTTTAGCCTCATGTCCTCCGTCCGGCAGGCAAAGCTAAAAACCTTTAAAATGTCCGGCTTATTAAATATTTTATGTTATCATTTTTTATGTATTGTTGTTACAACTTACAATGTATCTACACTCTACCGCGTGCTTACATTCTTTATTAAAACCCATTGTTTAATCATATTTATTTAATTTTCCTATTTATACCAAATGTGAAACACCAATTATTTGTATAATTTGAATATAACTGTTGCTCTATTCGGCAACACTAACAATGATGTAGTCTCTATGGTCAAAATGTTAATGTTATTTCCGGTTCCGGTAGCAGAGACGCCACTTAAAATTGTTTTTTTTAATTTGTAATTTTTGCCGTCTATGTTTATGAAAATGGCTTCTACAAAGAGAAAATGAAAATTCTCGAACAATATGAAAAATAAGTTTCCATGCTTCGTTGAAGGAAGCAACGAGAATGAGGCAAAGTGTACGATTTGCGATAGTTACTTGTCCGTTGCCAACAAAGGAACTACTAACTTGAAGCGCCATGTTGAAAGTGAGAGATATAGAAACCTAATCAAAGTGTCCGAGTCATCTAGCACATTGACGTCTTTTTTTTTTTTTTTTTTCAGCCTAAGTACTCAAATTAGTGTTGCTGAAAGCGCATGCGGCTGAAGCAACTTTGGCATTTCATAGTTTGTCATCATCAGTCTTACAACTCGATGACCTGCACAGCTGGTTTGATGCACACATTATTTGAAGATTAAGAAATTGCTAAAAATACTGCGAAGCAATAATAAACCAGGTGATTGCTTCCCCCCCCCCCCCACCCCCCTTCCCAGACTGTTGATGAATTGGATAAATCTTTAAGTGGTATTTCATGTTTCGGTCTTTCGACAGATGCTAGCAATCACGGTTCGCAGAAAATATTTCCGATCGTTGTTCAGTACTTTGACTGGAAAGCAGGTGGAATCCAAACTAAAATTCTCGAGTTAGACAACACACCAAATGAAACTTCAGAAAGTATATCACAATATATTTTGAGAACACTCCAAAAACATGATTTCGTCTCCAAATGTGTTGCTTTTTCTGGTGACAATGCCAATGTGA
This sequence comes from Cepaea nemoralis, assembly GCA_014155875.1. Classification (NCBI taxonomy): domain Eukaryota; kingdom Metazoa; phylum Mollusca; class Gastropoda; order Stylommatophora; family Helicidae; genus Cepaea; species Cepaea nemoralis. The sequence goes on from JACEFZ010002419.1 coordinate 48,018, forward strand.
ATTTTGTAAGCATTAACAGAAGAGAAGGTAGAAACGTGTTCTCGCATTTGGCAGCTATTGTAATAAAACTGTACTGTGATTGTGGGTTTAATCTGGGACGATTTAAATGAAACATTCAATATGTCCTCCTTTGTGTCTTAGTATGTCCTTCTTTTTGTCTTATGTCCTCCCCTTGGTGCCCACGTATCTGGCAACCTTAGTAAATCCAAACAAAGAATGCGCTGATGTTGTATGAGCATGTCACTTCACTTAACATTATTTCCCACGAATCTCTTTAGTTCAATATGTTTGTATGTTGTCTGTGATAGTTGTGTCTTTATGTGTGATAGTTATGTCTTGTATGTATGTGTGATGTAGTTGTTTCTTGTATGTCTGTTTATAATGTAACTATTTCTTGTATGTCCGTGCGGTGTAGTTGTTTTTTCTATGCCTTCATGCAGCCAACCAAACAGACAGATAACGATCGAATGAGCGAACGAACGAACAAACTTTATTTTAAAAAGGTAACAAATTGGGCACGCAGGCCCGTCTTACATTCGGCCCTTTCGATCACTCATCTTTCATTCATCAAATGTGCATGTTACTTCTTTTTTTTTGCGATTCGAACCACTGCTGGTTCTCAAGAAAAGTCATAACCTCTAAGCCACGAAGCCGGCATGTTACATTTACATAGGGAAAAAAAAACAAACATTGTCAAATGGATTTTGTTAAGCATAAACAATGCATATTACGCATGGTACACTCACATGGGGAAAAAACATTGTCAAATGAACGTTATAAACATAAACAGTGCATATTGCAATGTTGTGAGACACATCCCCTATCCACCCTCACACCCTGTAGCAACCCACACATCCCCCACCCACACACCACACCCCCACCCACCCCCACATACCTCCACGCACTCACACAGACTCAGGCAAACATACATGCCGCCACCCATCCACTGATCCCCCACCCACACACATTTCCCCACCCACACAAACATCCCCCACCCATCACATAACCAACACGCACACACCCACCCACATATTCTCCACCACCCACCCACACACCCGCAACCACCCAGCAAAACACACATCACAAAACCACACACACATACCCCCATCAACCCACAATCCCGCACCTATCCACACATACATCCCGCACCCTCATAATTTTCCCCACCCACCCACACACATAGCCAACCTACACCCATTCACCCACCCAATATCCTCCACCTCTCAACTACACATCCCCCACCTATACACACATCCCCACCCACAAACACATCTCCCCACCTGTCCACGCATATCACCCACCCATAAACACCCCAAAACACACACCTCCCACCCACCCCACCACCCACATATACCCCAACCACACACAACCACCGCTCACACACATCTTCCCACAAACACACACATCCTCCAACCATACACTCATCTCTCACACACATCCACCCACTCACGTACTCATCCATCTACCACTCACACCCACACATCACCCACCCGCCCATCAACACATGCATCTCTCATCTACCCTCCCACCCACACACATCCCAACCACCCAGCCAAACACACACCCCCCTTCCTCACATACATCCTTCATCCACCTGCACATACCCAACCAACCAAGCAGACAGCCAACCAGTGAGACAGCCAACCAGTGAGACAGCCAACCAATCAGATAGCTAGCCAACCAGCCAGACAGCCAACTAACCATTCCTACCTCACTACCCACGACATAAAAAAGAAGTTGATTTATTTGGTTGTTTCGGGATTTGAGGTCTATATAAATAATATAAATATAAATAAATATAAGTATAAATAAATATAAATTTATATATTATAAAAAAGAAGTGTTATCTTGGAAACAGTTCCCAGAGTTGCTACAACGGACGCAAACCCGCTAACTCCTGAACCAAAGTCGTTCACTCAGCCATACTAACAATAACAAGATACTTTCATTCAGTTCTCAAGGACCCCATAATACGGCCCTATGAACCCCAGGGGATCCGCGGTCCACTCTGAAAAGAAACACTGCACGAGATGACTGACCAGAGCAGAGAATACAGGCGCAAACGGAAATTCAAACCCGTGGCATCCTGACGGCATGTCCCTGGGGAGGGTAGTGTTTCAATGGACCGGTTTGCTAAACATTGCTGGTGAATTCAAAAACATGGAGGTACATCTGAATTGGCTGACTCGTGCATTTTATTGTACAAAATGTCTTTACAACGGTTAGCGCAGAATGAATGAATGAATGAATGAATGAATGAATGAATGAACAGAAACAGTAATAATGCTTGACCAACCCACTGCTGTGGGTGCCTGCATTGTTAGGATCATCGCGTTTTGTAGGTCTGAGTGTATGGGGGAATAGGGCCCAGTCTTTCTCTTCCATTGGGAGCGTTGAGAGCTGAAAAACAGTAATAATGGTTGGACAACAAGCAATGACGTACAGACCAGATGGAAACAGAGGAAGAGGCCGACCACGTAAACGATGGACGGGGGGAATAGCAGAGTCCATGGGAATATCGATAAATGAAGCCCATAATCGGGCACTCTCACGATGTTTATACTTCACCTCGACACCGCAAGGTACAAGAGGAACATGATGAGATGAGATGAAAGACAGAAGACATAAAGTTAGTTATCAAAAGGAGCACAAAAATAACAACAAACGAAACAAAACAATAACAGCAAACGAAACAAAACGAAAAAGAAACAAAAACAAACAATCCATAAAATTAAAGGTCATTACTGACGCTACTAGATCGAAACAAAATATAACGGGGAGAGAATCAGATGTTACATGCAACATCAGACAACAGACAAGAAAGCTTTAGCCATTGTGAAGCTCCACCATGTGCTGCTGACACTGTTGTGTGGCTATGAGCTGAGTTGAGTCAAGTCAACAACAGACATCACAGCACTCGGGGCATTTCCTTACGTACTCCGTCCTCATCTTCAACAGCCAGCGAAGAGTGCGGATACTAAAGGTACCAGCTGCAGTCTGATTATGCGTCCGTCTGATTTATTTTCCTCATGAGTGTATCGATTATCATTTCGTGACGTTGTATGGCAAAACACAACAAAAGAAAGAAAGTAAAAACAAAGAACTTATAAAGACTTGCGGGAGAGTTGATGTAACGGTTATAACATTACGCTGGCAATAGCATGAGCGCGACCCAACGAGTGTCCCAAGTCAGATCTCAACGTTCGCAATGGAAGGGAAAGACTGAGCCCTAATCCCCCATGCACTCAGATCTACAAAACGCGATGATCCTAACAATGCAGGCACCCACAGCTGGTTACTACTGGGACTGTTTAACAACACGCAGCAGAGACGTGCTTCGGTACTTTTGTCTTAATTCACCCCAAACAAACGGAATCCCAGGGTATGACGTCACATCCAGGGGTTCCCTGTGTTGCGACGTAGCTCGGTGCGCAATTTTATCGGTGTGCAACAGTTGCTCTCGGCGACATCCACCCAGCTTAACTGGCCAAATGAAATGCTTGTCAACTCTTGAGACCAGCAGTATACAAAAAGAATGATGATGATCTGTCTATACGGGAGACGCGAGGCCTTGCAGCCATGTGCGCCTTGTCTCAGCGGGAGGATGTCCTGCCGACATACATGGTGAATGTCGTCGTCGTCGGCATCTCCCATCTGTCCTGACGCTAAGTCAGCGATAGCATCATGATGACATGATTATGAGAACAGTGTCTAGCAAAATGTCAGATGCCACGATACTGCTGCAGAAAAGGCAACGCTACTCTGGCTTGTCGTGGACAGCTGCTGCTGCCAGTTCCAGAAAACTCATGATGATGATGATGACAGAGAGAGAGAGAGAGAGAGAGAGAGAGAGAGAGAGAGAGAGAGAGAGAGAGAGAGAGAGAGAGAGAGAGAGAGAGAGAGAGAGAGAAGAGAAACGGTTGTCAAAGCCCAAAGAAACACTGTGGGGCAATTGAAAAGCACTGACACGAACTGTACCCGAACACAGAGGAGATCACCGTAAGTGCTAACTATAGCTGGTGACGTTTCATCATCATCATCATCATCATCATCTTCCACTTCTGCCGTCAAGCGTCGTGGGGAGCAATAATTTGCGTTCCAGCGCCCGGTGGACGGCACTGGATAGTGTCATTCCGTGTGGTTGTACAATGTCTCTGATGTCGTCAATCCATTTTCTTCTTGGACGTCCTCGTGGTCTCGTCGCAGATGATCTTTGATGTAAGGCCAGTGATGGTAGTTGCTGTCGTGTCCTCCTTTAAAGTGTCGTCCCTGGAGTGAGGAGATCCGACACCCACTTTATAATATTATTTTTTTTCCCCCTCAATATTCTGGAGAATCCACCAGCTTCCGTCCAACACACTCCATCAGCCTATGGACACCTTTTCCTATCACTCTCACACTGTCGTACTATGCCCCCTTCTCATACTTCCCCAACGCAACATACTCAACAACTCTTGCTTCTAGAAATTAATAAAGATTAATTTATTAAAATAAAAGTGTAACGTGTATGAGACGTGTATGCGAAGAAAATGTGTGACGTGTTCTATAAAGTGTGTAGACTCTGTCTCTCAGACATCAACTCAGTCAGCTGATCACAGCAAAGATAGACCACAGCACGTTACGTCAGAACAAGTACGTCTCACCCGTTGCCGGAACCATCTTGCCGGATAATGCTTTGCCTCTGTAGACCTCTGGTAATCCAATTTCATGAACATCCGAAATAGACACCGGTGGTATTACGAGTTAATCAGGGACCGGTTGCACTCTACACAATGTCCGTTCCTAATGTTCCTAAACAAACTGCACAAGTCTTTTGCAGTGTGTACGCAGTTAGTTAGTTAACAGATCATCCTCGTTGCACATCGAACCATTCAGTCCATAAGTGCTAATTACTAATGTTAATTGTTACTGTACTAACACTAGGTAACTATTAGACTGTTCTCATTTAGTTACTACTGTCTGATGCTGGTGGTGCATCAGTAATCATCACTATCTCTGGTGAATCAACTTCCTCCTAGCTTAAGTTACGTTTCTGTATGCAACTTTATTGATTGTTGAACTGGTGTTCGTCAGAATGGGTTTTTTAATTCTTTCCCAAAACTTGTAGAGTTTCCTTGGATCTGGTAGGGAACCTAGGATAGAAACAACACATCTGGTGATAGTACTAGTCACTGATCCCTTCGGCTGAGTGTAAGCCTATCACCTTGCCTAATGATCTTTAGCTAACTAGACTTAGTCATAGAGCAGATTAGCTACCCACCTAGAGTCGAATCAGGCTATGACAAAGTAAAAATCACCAAACAGAATGCGGAACCCCGCCCACCAGGGACACCTACGGGAGGATCCCAATTATCCTTCATTACTCAACTAGTAAAGCTTATCAACACTTCACTAATCTATTCTAGCTAACAGAGCCAAGTATCACTTCACTACTCTAGCTAGTTTCCACTAACAGTGCTAATCATCACACTATAGTTAACAAGGCTACTGCCTAAAGTAATTATAACGAATATATTATAATAGGTTATACCTTAAATGGCACTCCTGCAGTCCTATCAATCATATCTACATCTGCCATTATAGGCACGTGTAAAATTAAGTCCCTAATTAACACACGGTAGATATTATTTCCACTAGGCGCTGCTGTGCCCTGGCACTCTGACTAAAGCATAATTTCAAGTCCTCCCTAGCTGGTCCCAACTCGAGTTTATATGGCAAACTACCCCAGTCAAGAACTATTTTCCTGGCTTTAGTCCAGTCAAAGTTGTCATCAATAGTTTAGATTCTCAAAACAAGCCAGCAAGTTTCTGTATACCCCCAACAACAGTTGCAAATAACCCCGTCAATCTTCTCGGTGCTCCGGAAACCAAGAATTGACATATGTACTGTCACTTCCGTGCTAAGTACTTCCGTTGTCCCTCTGATATGTTTTATGACTTGTCAAGGTGATATTTGATTCAGCGCACTCACTTCCTCCTCACTCACCACCAATTTTGTATATGGGCTGACCCCACTGCTTCCATTTGTATTCAAATGTTGACAAACTGTCACGGCGCTGTCTCCATCACCACCAAATGTTTCAAAATCCGTTAGAGATTTACACGTGCAGCTACAAATATTGTCCTGAGATTTTGACATCCGCTGTGTTTTTCCAGTTAGTAAAAATAGATGTCGCTGGCTGATCGTCCGCGTAATCAGAAAATCCTCCGTAATAATCAACCGGACAAACACGGTTTCATTTTGTGACATAGGCCCCCTCCTAAGAGAGTAGTCCATCTCACTCTTCTCCACCGTGAGTTTAATCCAGATGATTCATTCTTCTTCTTCAGGAGCTGGGTGTCTTGACAAGAAATCCGCTCCAACATTTTCCTTCCCAGGAATGTACTCTACTGTGAAATTATACGGTTGAAGTAACAACGACCACCGCATCAAACGTGCGTTGAGCTTCTGAGAAGTAGCCAGGAACATCAGGGGCTGATGATCTGACTGGACCCGAAACTTAACTCCATACAAATATGGCTGAAATTTTTGCACTGCCCATACGAGGGACAAGCATTCTCTCTCGACGGTTGAATAATTCCTCTCCGCCGGTAGAAGTTTCTTACTTGCGTATGCTACAGGTTTCAAAACCGAAGCATCGTCTTTTCCTTCCTGTAACAAAGCGGCTCTGTTGACGTCTTACTTTGTCTAGGTAACTTAATGGGTTCACACAGGTGTT
>JACEFZ010002420.1:0-51359 GCA_014155875.1 Cepaea nemoralis
TCTTCATTTGAAGGATGTTGACCAGTGGACATTCATCGAAGAATGCAGGCAGCGTACGGTAACACATGTGTGTCGGAGATAACAGTGACAGACTGGGCAGGAATGTTTCGGAAAGGACGTCAGTTCACGACAGATCTTTGAAGGCCGGGTCAAGAGCATATTGTTGCAACAGACAAAAACCATCGCCAAAATTGATGCAGCAGTACAGATGAACCGTTGTCGAAGCATACGTTCGCTAGCGAAAGAATTTGATGTGTCAAATGGGACAATTCAAAAGGTCGTTCGAAAGAAACTGCAATATCGGAAGGTGTGTTCACAGTGGTTACCACGGATGTTGACCGACCACCAAAATGAGGAATTTACTGCGTTACAGAGTGGAGGGTGATGCATTTCTCTTCCGTATAGTGGCAGACGATGAATCACGGTGTCAACACTTTGAGCCGAGCAGCAAAAGTGAGAGAATGCAATGGAAGCATGCTGGATCAACAAAAGTAAAAAAAAAATCAAGTTACAGGTTTCCGCTGGTAAGGATATGCTGAGCGCATTTTTTGACCATGAAGGGATATTGTTGGCCAACTTTAAAGAACCTCGTGTCAACATCAACTCTACCCACTAATTGCAAACACTAGACAAGCTGCAAAAAGCTATCAAGAATAAACGACCCGGCATGCTTTCTTGTGGTTTGATTTTATTGCACGATAATGCTCGTCCGCCTGTTACAAAGATTGTGCGGGAAGCATTAGCAAGGAGGAAGTGGGAAGTTCTGCAACATCCAGCCTATAGCTCTGATGTGTCACCATGTGATTTTAATTTGTTCGGACCTCTAAAAACAGCTCTCAAGGAGCAACGATTTCACACAGATGCAGACGAAACGAACGCGATAAACACTAGGTTCAGTGAGAAACCACAATCCTTTTTGCGGACGGCATTTTCCTCTTAACTAAGCAATGGGATGCTTGCCTGAATGCTTAAGGCGACCTGTTCTGATCAACCCATGGTGCATAATTCATTCAAAATGAATGTTTTGTTTAATTCTACCACACCTTTTAATGTTTCTTTTATACTATTGTAATAAAGCAATTGGAACGGGTTTCAAATGAACGTACCTAATGTGTATGTATATATATATAAAAGACGATGTATGCATGTATGTCCGTTCTTTATGCGTTCGTGAACGGTCAATCCTATTTAGATGAAATTTTCTACATGATTTATTTTCATTCCCGTGCAGCCAACTGTCATAGTTTGTTAGTGTACAATCAGCTATTTACTTACTAAAATTTAATATTTAAATTTACATTATCATTTCTATATAGGGAGGGGACTTAACTTAAGAAAAGTTATTTCAAGGGGCATAACTTTTAATAACATTGCTATATATATATATATATATATATATATATATATATATATATATATATATATATATATATATATATATATATATATACTATATATATATATATATATATATATATATATATATATATATATATATATATATATATTGTTGCATTGTTTTCAAAGATTTATAAACTCTTTGTCTACAGTTATTTACAGGCATATGATTTATAATAAATAATGATATAATCGTTAAGGCATTTTCAAAGTTTTCATAAAAATAATGCAACTATTTAAATAGTGAAAATTTTCTTACTCATCTTTTTATGTTTAAAGAAGTTATCTACAGTCATGTAGGTGATTAAAAACAGTTTTCATTAAAAATAATGGATGGTGTGTGGAAGGACATTCTTAAGTTACTTTTTTTTGTTATATGAATTTAATGAGACGCTCCCCGCCAGGAGCTGGGAGAATCCGCGCCGGTTCATATAGATAGACAGACAGACAGACAGATAGAAGGGAACGGAAGCTTATATGACTACTTATATGAATTAAATGAGATGATCCCCACCAGAGGCTGGGCGAAGCCGGGCCAGGTCAGACAGACAGACAGACAGACAGACAGACAAATAGTCGGGAACAGGAGCTTATATAACTACTTATATGAATTAAATGAGATGCTCCCCACCAGGGACTGGGTGAAGCCGGGCCGGGTCAGACAGACAGATAGACTGACAGACAGATAGACAGACAGATAGTCGGGAACGGGAACGGGAGCTTATATGATTACTTATATGAACTAAATGAAATGCTCCCCACCAGGAGCTGGGCGAAGCCGGGCCGGGTCAGACAGACAGACAGACAAGCAGACAGACAGACAGACAGATAGATCCCCGCCAGGAGCTGGGCGAAGCCGGGCCGGGTCAGCTAGTATGTGTATATATATATATATATATATATATATATATATATATATATATATATATATATATATATATGTATGTATGTATGTATGTATGTATGTATGTATGTATGTATGTATGTATGTATGTATGTATGTATGTATGTATGTATATATATATATATATATATATATATATATATATATAAACCTTTGTACATCCTCAAGGCCGGTCTCTCTGGCCGAGGGGTTACACCACTTTCTCTGTAATCCCGTTTATCACACAGAAGCCCGTAGCAGGCGAGAACTGGGAGCGGTTCGTCACCCGCTGGTGACTTACGGGATAACTGAGCCAGCCGCTCAGAAAGCAATGGCAAACTACTGAGCGTAACCTTGCCAAGAAATCAACAGACAGCTGAAAGATGCTGCTGTTGACAGCGATGTTCTGTAAAAGGATATGCGAATTTAAAAAAAAAAAATAAAATCCTCAAGGATTTGAAAGCATCCAATTTCATCACACTACCCAAGAAGTCAAGTGCTGCTGATTTTGAAGATCACAGAACAATTAGCTTAATGGGCCACATAACTAAGATATTACTCAAGGTCATACAAAAAAGATTTCAAAATGAAACAGATTAGGAAGTAGCTGAAGAACAATCTGGGTTCCACAAAAACAGCACCACCAGAGAAGCAATAATCTGTTTGAGGATGCTAATTGAAAATATATAGAATTTCAGAAAAATATATATGTTTGTTTTATAGACTACAAGAAAGCTTTTGATAGAGTACAACATGAACGACTAATTACATGCCTTCAAGATATATGAGTAGACGGAAGGGACGTTAGACTTACTAGATGCGGAAATAACTATTCGTCGCTTATAGAGATAAAAAGCGGAGTACGCAGGGATGTGTGTTGTCCCCAGCTCGTTTAACCTATACATAGAAAGAATGTTCAAACTTGTTAAACTGTCCGGACTTAACATCACTGGAAGAATCATAAACAATGTTAGGTATGCTGACGATGCTGTGTTACTGTATCACACAACAAGCCGTAAGGTTCGCGGCGTGGTCAGGTTGGACACGGGAGATCACCCAGTTAATTCTAGCGGAAATTACCCCGACGGAAATTTCCCGATCTGGACTGTTCTAGCTTATTTATGAAGCTCTATTCTGAGAGATGTTTCCTAACTCAGATTGAGTTCGCTTGATAATGCTGCGTAGCAGACAATTACTGCACGCTTCGCCCGAGACACATCGCTACCTGGGTAAACGATTTTTTCCATCTGGCGCCCACGGTTGGCTGTCTGAATCGCGAGCTGTGAGTTTGCTGCGATTGAGTGAAGTCGTCTTTTCTGACGGCTCTTAGATGTGTCTACACGGGCAATAATGTGTCTCGACATTGACTGGAGCAAGGTGTCAGGACGGCGTTTGTAATGCATAGCCTACCTTCGATTTGGATGTCGCCAAGATCTTCGGCCAGGCGAGAGAAGAAATAACATGGCGAGAACTAGAAGTAACCAGCAGTGTAAACTCCCCAGAGCTGGAGCAGCACCTGGGAGTTTGGTGTGAGAAGTTCCAACCACGCCAAATCATCGCCGGCTGATTTGATAGTCGAGTGCAAGGCACGTACTAGCCATCCACCTTTACCATCTCCACATAATTAAGGTAACATTGCCTATTATTTGTGCTATCATACCATTGAGGCCTAGTGTTTTGGTCAGATACCTGATGCTATTTCGAGCCGTAGAGCTCTATCGTTATTAACTTGAATCCCACATAATTGACTTCATACGAACTAATCATTGCAGCCGTCCATGGCTGATCTGTGAGTTTTGATTGTACCCGATGAACTGCAGTCTTTGTACTATGCCTTTTGTTCCCAAAGGCCGCATGAACTTTGTGCCAGATTCTAATATGACGCTTTCATCCGCTGCAACCTACACCAGTTAGGAGTCCTCTTGGTGGGTTGCCAGACCTTAAAATAGTTACCAGCAGTGACTACCCAGGCTAGAGGTCACGTCAGACAGGACCATTCAAGGGAGGAATTGCCTAGGCCCGGAGAGAAGACCGATGCAGTAGTCGTGTGGACTCTAACGATAAGGCCTGATGATGAATGCCTTGAACCTGCCCTGCAGTTCTCGAGTCTTCCTAACTTCTAAACTTCCTCCCTTCACCTATACCTATCATCTTTAGCTCTCATGTACATAATACATACATGTTTGATTTTGTTTAACTAAACCAGAGTTGAGTCATGTCGTCTGGATGGAGCACTAAGGTTTAGCGCCATGAGGCTGAGAGGGTGTGAAAAAGCAGGGTCCACGGGACCGGAGAGGTTGTAGACTGAAAGCACCTGTACCAACTCCCAGAACATATCCCGAGTAATAGAATGTAATGGTTCAGCTAACCCCACAGGCATTGTTACATTAATTGGGGTCTCGTCTGGGATTGTGGTGATTCAGTTCTGGTGAAGTCACAGGTTAGGGACATCTATAATTTGTCCTACAGTACTTTGTCTCCTTACGGTACCTGACTACTGATTCCATCTTCTGTCAACGCAAACGGACAGACACACTGTGTGTTGTGTTGTCGTAGATAAGATACCTACATTGTTAATATATACCTGTATTATTACTTGTCTTACTCACCAACACCTTATCTCACTCTGATTGAGACATTGCGTCGAGTAAACTCAACATTGCTGAAGTGCAGGCAACAGGCCGAGAGTTGGGCCTGGAGGGAACAGAGTTACTTAGGTATGTTCAAGAAGTGGAACGAGACTTCCGACAAGAGAAATAATTAAGGCGGAAGTAGAGCAGGAGGCTCGGAAGCTGGCCCTAGAAGAAAAGAAGCCTGGGGCAGAACGAAAAGCCAAGAAGCCTGATGTCGAACGAGAAGCCGAGAAGCTGGAAGCTGAGAAAGAAGATCGGAAAATCGAAGCCCGGAAACTGAAGATGGAGCATGAGTTCCGAATGACGGATTTAGAGATGAAGGCCCAAGCAGCGAGGTAGCTCTAGGTGGTGCTGCAGTACCAAGTTTCCCCAACTGCAGGAAGACATGGTTACCATGCCATGAATTTCTCCTTACCTCACTTCGAAGAGGACAAAGAAAAAAATAGATCAGTTCCTGCAGAAATATAAGGCAATGGCTACCGCCATGAGGTCTTGAGAGAGACAAGTGGAACTTGAAGATCTCCAAGGGACTCTGAGGAATGGCATACAAGGTGTATACTATGTTGCCCCAGGAATGGAAAATGATTACGAGGCTCTCAAGACAGCATTACTGAAGAGGTTCGAAATACCCACCTACACATATAGAAAGAGTTTCGGGACTGCAGAGATAGAGAGAGAGAGAGAGAGAGAGAGAGAGAGAGAGAGAGAGAGAGAGAGGAGAGAGAGAGGAGAGAGAGAGAGAGAGAGAGCGCGCGCAAAGAGAACTATTCCCAGCTTAAGAGCTGAGATAGAAGGCTTATTTGCAAAAATGGATGGCATTGACCTGATTTAATCAGAACTACGAGAGCTTGGAAGAGCTGATAGCAGTGGATCAGATGAAAGGAATACGTCGAAACCTTTGAGGGCATTCTTAGGGGAGAATGGAGCCGAAAGGATGGTTCTTGTCTCTACTCTGGCGTAGAGATATGTGGTAGTGCACGGGGAAGCTGGAGAATCCGGCGAACCCAGTGCTAAAGATCCAGGAAAGGGATTAGACAAGAAGTAGGACAAGCCAACACAGTCTAAGAAGGTAGATTCTTCGGAAAAGAGTCAAGAGAAGAAAAAGCCCGAAGGAATGGGTCACGCTGGATCCCCATCTAAGCGAAAGTGGAGTGAAAGGTGGTGCAGGTTTTGCAAGTCCGCTTCGCATAACACTGTGGAATGCAATCCACACAAAAGGATTCACATTTCGCGGCCTGTGTCGCCAAATCCAAGGAACGGATTGACGAGAAGATCGAGTCGGGCGAAGAAATACTGGACCAAGAGAGACCACCCGTTGTTGAAACCATTGAGATGAATGGTTAACAAGTTGAATGATTATATGGTACCGCCTACAGTACGAGGCCGTAATCGCAGCAAAACTGGTGAGTGCAGAACAACTCATGGGGGAATCAATCGAGATACAGCCTGCGATGAAGAGTTCTGTGGCTATGACTTCGCCAATCGCCAAGGTGGAAATTCGGTCAAGGTATGTCACGGCAACTATTCAGGCAGCTGTATTGATCGACCCCCTATTTCCAATTATACTTGGCTGTAGGTATGTGTTCTTGGGGATAGCAAAATAACCGATCGACATATGAACAATACAGACAAGGTCCCAAAAGGGAAATGAAGAGGCAGAAGCAATGATATTAACCCCTGCCAGTTAAATTGCGAGCTGCCCATAGTCAGGATGCAACTTTGCACCCTTGCTTCAAGAAGTTGCCAAAGAGTACTGACCCGCCAAAACGGGGTCAGTACTAAATGATGAATAGGTTGTCCTAACGGAGGGCCGGGAGAGGGGACAAACTGAATGGCCAACTAGTAGTCCCTAAGGAATACCGTTCCCGGATGCTTCGTATGGGATATACCATAACCTTTAGTGGAAACATGGGTGTCGGGGCGACTCAGCAACGGATTTCCTGCCTTTACTACTGGCCAGGAATGACCGGAGATGTGTGTCTTTATGTGAAGTCATGCACGCGTGTCAGAGGGTAGCACCTAAGCTTTGGACAGCACCGGTGGTCTTGGGTGAAAGATCTCAACACCCACATAGGTAGAGAAACTTTTTTAAAAAGTACTTGACACCCAGACAGTGACTGGAGGGACAAACATAGGTTTTAAAACACAGGCTTCCTTTGTCTACACATATCAACAACACAGAGAGGCCTTATCCTATTTCTACATTTAAAGAAAAGTAGACGCAAATAATTATAGCACTTCACCACTAGACATATAACACTCTCTTGTCCTGCTGCTTGTGTAAATACTTCTTTCTACTTTTTCTACTTTTTGATGTCTAAAATATGGTCTATAATTCGATCTATTAAAATGTTAAATGGTCATATGTATACTGTGAAAACCTTGTGAATTTGGTGGTGCAGTAACATGTCTATACCATTGAAAATAAAAGACTAAATGTTTGTGAATATGTCACTTTATGTCACATTTTTTACTGGTCTGTCATTGAATGCTATTTATATTGAAAATAAACTATTGAGTATACTTTGTCAATACAAGTGCTCTGTTGTGCACACGACAATTTCCAATACTGGTTTTGGTGAAAAATAAAAGTTATGAAAACGAAATTTTCCTGTTTGTTGGGTTTTTTTCTTCAGTGATATGAATGGTTTGTTTTCGTCTTTGTTTTAATATCGTCTTTCTGGTCTTTCATGGTGATTGCTGCGCTAGCTTGTTTTTTTTTTCCATATCATTGTCTGGGTCTTGGGGACGTTTCCTGTTTAGTGAGTTGTCATCTGAGCGTGGTAGACAAATCTATGGCTGTCGGGTGCATATCTGGGGTTAATCACACATCTGGGGTTCATCAAACGTCTGACTGGGCTGAGTAATGGAGACATGATATGTGCCTGGGTAGCTTCGTTTAGTGCCCTTTTGAAATTCAGCACTCATTGGAGTGGTTTGGTTACTGACTTGCTGGCGGCGGTTAGTGCCGTGTTTGATCTGTTTACTTACTTGCTGGCTGAGTCGATCAAAGTCAGCTAGGATCTCGCGCTGCAAAGCTATCTGCTCATATTCTTGACAAGTAAGTGTAATCCACATTGTGGTATGAAATGTATTCTCGGATTCACCATAGAATCGACGGATGTGCACCTTGGTCGTTCCTCTGTAGGATGAGACATACACGGCATTGACACCATCTCCCACTGGTCTAACAATGTCACTATTACGAGTCATGTAGACCCAGCTAGCAGTGTTGAGTTATGTAGTCATCTTCGGATTAAGCTAGTGGTACCCGCTTCTGGTTTATATACTAGTGTGTAAGCGAGCCGTCTTATACCGTCTCAGTTGCTTTATGTATGGCGCAACTAGGCGACCTACTACCCAATCGTAGACGCGCTGTAAGCTTGAGAAGGGCTGGATTACACGAATCATGCTCGCCTAACAACCTTTAATCAATATGAAATAGCGTAGAGACCACACATGTTACTTAACACATCTTGTAAGACACGCGTATTACACATAAACGATGCGTCTGAATGATAGTCAATATGCTTAAACAGGTCGATGTAAGGGCGGCAGCCCAAATGAGTCAAAGTACTCGCATTTGCCTGTCCATCATAGTGCATGGCGATCAGTGTGAACCAGGTTTATCACTAGGGTCAGTATTTACGATAAAAGCCGCTGGTATGGTTCTATCCAAGTGTCTAGGTAGCTGACCTCGACCTTTAATCGACGAACATACGTATCAGCTAGTACTATTCTGGTAATCTGTTGTGTGTACATTATGACGCGTAATCTGTTAGCACTTGTCTTGTCTTGGAGATTTCAATTATCCCGTCGTGCTCGACGTAGACGACGACTTGTAATGGCTCTGCGGTGGATGTGTTGAACTTAAATGCCAGTGTTAGAGGCCCAGTCCTCGACATCTCAAATTGATCTCCGTCCAGTAAACTGGGACTCAGATCAAATGCATACAACGTACATCCATACTTACATTGATTATAGTCAATTATGGATGAATAACCAAGCGCCCCGTCGGGGGCCAAGAGGTTAAAGGTGGCTTTGGGCGGAGTCAGCTTAATTTTCACATCCACACCGTTTATCATTTAGCGATCTTGCAAAAAATGTCGACGCGTAGTCGACCCGTCATATCTATTTCTTGACTCTCACTGGCTAGTTGACGTCGTGTTCTTAGTCCTTTGTTGCTATCGCCTTGCGTTTCATCGAGGAATTTGGCCGTGTCATAGTAATAGAGGGCGGCTGAGAGATGACTCTTTTTGGCTTCCTCCCCGTGATTCAACGTCGTTCCCAGGTAGGCTTTATACATATATGTTTTTTCACTAGGAGGAGTAGCGTGTCGTTGAGTGAGACACCGATTTGAAAAAATTATCTTTGCAGGTGAGAGTTGACTGGAGTGACATTGGACGTAGTTTTTCGCCATTAGGTAGTGTGACTTTAGTTCTGACATGTAAGAATGTGGTAAACAGATCCAGATACTCTTCACTGGCCCCAGAGATGGCAAATTCTATAGGTGCTCTTGGGCTAGCGATACAATTGCGTGTATCTCCAGAAACTGTCCCTCTTCTACGGTGGTCTGCGTGGGTGGTACGCTAAACCGATCCAGACCAGAATGCAGACACTCGTAAGAGTATTGGTGAATCAGAGCCATCATGCAAAGATATCCGAGCACTGGTGCTTCTTCTTGTGAGCTCGACGAGGTGTGGGGGTCAGTTTTATACGTTTACTGGGCTCGCCAGGTGGCGCTGGATGTCTCTTTCTTCTAATACCGTTACCCGAGTGGGCTAACATAATTGACCACTCCTTGCAGTAAATGCTGATCGGCTTGCTTGGCATGCGCTTTAAAGGATTCTCCAACGTCCCTACCAGCCAAACATTCTTTGGCCACTCGCAGACTTGTAACGACAAACTTCTCTGAATAAGGCATTACCACCTGACTTTAGCCAAGGTAGAATCGTGTGAGCAAGTCTATTGAAGAAACTGCCGATACCACGACCTCTCTGACTCCGACCACCCACAAACACCGGCACGCCATGTCCAGCTTGGTTGCAGTAAAAGTCTTCGTACAGTCTTGGATTTCGACCTAACGCCACATATTCCACATTTATTCTAGGTCTGATCGCTTCCGAGCTCGAAAATGTAACGTCAGCACTGAAGTGCCGGTAGTGAATGAGACCTTTGTGCCCCTCTCAGTGGTTAAAATTATTTCCATCGTGTCGAAGGAGTAACGACTCAGCGGTACACAGTGAGGTATTAGTAGTGGGACCATGGTGTCTCCGACTGGTAGACATTGTAGACATTTTTCAGGTCGTTATTTAGGTCTATTGCCACTTGGCCTTCCATTATTGGGTTGGCATGCGATATCCTCGAGGAGGGAAGGCCTAATATCTTTTTCATCATCTCGCTAAACGTAGCCACGTCCCCCACTTTGAATATAATTTCGCGATGACTTTCTTTGAGGCATTGTTGAAATATAATCTTATGCGCGTCCGGTCGTCCACCTCTGTCTTTGTCATTATTCGATTCAGCTTCGCTATAAACGCGTCTGGTGAACTGTACAGGTCCGGGGGACACAGCCTTCTGGACACTTCTCTGTTGGGTGAGTTGTATCTTATCCACACTTCATTCTCTAGCACATTGCAGTAGTAGCTGGGAAATTGAATTTCGGCCAGACCCACTTTGTAATGTTTACTCACTTCAGTAGTCTGCGGTAACTTGACGAAATTGTGACTTAGAGTGTTGTTGGGAAACATGTTCGGCGAAGCATTTCTCGGTAATATCACGTATAAACACATATTTTAGGAGTTGGTAACATATAACCCAGACAGCTGTTTAGACGAGCGATCCACAGCTTGCCCTCGGATGCCTCGACGCTGTCTCGTGACAGAGTGAATCGTGATACGCCAATGACGGTGTATATTGCGACCAGTTGACAGAAAAAGACAATCTCTATTCCGGTATTCGCTGCCCAAACAAAGGCCACGTTCTTTCCTATGTATTTGAAGATTCCATTAAATTTCTGGTTAGGTCTAAAATCAAACTGTTGAATGACTTGGGATAGCCGAACCACTTCACTAAATACTCTTTACCACCACCTCTCTTGAGTATTTCTTGTCAGACTGTTTCGACGCTATACACTCGCTTGTATCCGAAGGTTTGTATTTCTTCTCGGTAGAATGAGCTTGAAGTTCCTCCTCTGAATCGTCTTGTAGCATACACGTCACCAGACTGGTCTGGTTTATACGACTGACGGTAAACAATCCGTCTGTCCACGAGGGCATATAGCCCCTTTTGAAAGGTTGTTAGGGTTGAGCCAGTCTGACTCGGTCGTCGGCTGTAAAATGCACTTTTCTGTCGAATTTCTTCTGATACGGTTATTCCACACATCCTCTTGATTCGTATAGTTGACTTGCATGGGTGCCATGCGAATACTTCTGTGATACGAATGATTGTAGTTCGTGCCTGGTTCGCGCCGGCCGTTTCCGCGCGCTCATCCCCGGAGACACCGGAAGTACCAAAGACAACCGGAAGTACCAAAGACAACCGGAAGTACCAATACGTACGAGATTTGAAAAACTAGGTCAAATGGGGTTGGCAACCCCATTTTCGGTCCATTTACCACTTCCGGTACTAATTACTCATACTGCCTTTCTACAGAATGCTGGGCTCATGTTCGTATCAAAGTATACAGACAATAGGGATTGTCATAATGAGATGAATTGTTAAGTATTTAGAGATTGGCTCGAAAATACAGTGCTTCTATCCCTAGATAGACCGTCTAGTCTAATTATGGAGGTTTGTATTTCTTCTCGGTAGAATGAGCTTGAAGTTCCTCCTCTGAATCGTCTTGTAGCATACACGTCACCAGACTGGTCTGGTTTATACGACTGACGGTAAACAATCCGTCTGTCCACGAGGGCATATAGCCCCTTTTGAAAGGTTGTTAGGGTTGAGCCAGTCTGACTCGGTCGTCGGCTGTAAAATGCACTTTTCTGTCGAATTTCTTCTGATACGGTTATTCCACACATCCTCTTGATTCGTATAGTTGACTTGCATGGGTGCCATGCGAATACTTCTGTGATACGAATGATTGTAGTTCGTGCCTGGTTCGCGCCGGCCGTTTCCGCGCGCTCATCCCCGGAGACACCGGAAGTACCAAAGACAACCGGAAGTACCAAAGACAACCGGAAGTACCAATACGTACGAGATTTGAAAAACTAGGTCAAATGGGGTTGGCAACCCCATTTTCGGTCCATTTACCACTTCCGGTACTAATTACTCATACTGCCTTTCTACAGAATGCTGGGCTCATGTTCGTATCAAAGTATACAGACAATAGGGATTGTCATAATGAGATGAATTGTTAAGTATTTAGAGATTGGCTCGAAAATACAGTGCTTCTATCCCTAGATAGACCGTCTAGTCTAATTATGGACAATGCATCGTATCACATTGTTGTTTTACCAGAAGACAAAATACCTTCGGCATCGAACACAAATGGAATAATAAAGATATGGCTCCGAAGGGAAAACGTACCATTTTCAGAAACGCATTTAAAGACAGAATTGTTGTCCCTTGAAAAATAAACTCAAAAATGCAAGAACTATAAAACCGACAAGTTGATAGAAGAGCATGGCCATAGGTGCTTGGAACTTCCTTCGTACCATTCTCATTTTAACTCTATAGAATTTCTGTGGGCTAAAATTAAAGGACAGGTGGCAGCTGACAATAACTACATTAAAATTTTCTGACGTCAAGATACTAACTCAGACAGCGCTATTAAATATTGATAAAAATTACTGGAAAAAAATATGAGGACCATGTGTTGAACGAGGAAGACGACTATTTGAGAAAGGATGGATTGAATTTTATGCAACCAAGAGCAGTCATCAACCTACTGGAATCGTCCGACACTGGTTAAGATCTGGGCAGATCGCAGACATTAATCCACATGCCCACCTACTGGGATATATTGCTCCAATTATTCAGAAGAATTGCACGCTCTAAACATTACAACATCGGCACAAACAATACAACTGGACAATGGCAACAGTTTGTATTCCACAGTGACAAATTTTCAGTTCCGCAAGCACTCAACGGTGACAAAAAACTGTCATTGAAGAAAACACACACACACACACTAAACGCATTGAATACCAATAGAAGAGTAATATTGCGGAGGAAACTGACATATTGCGGTATTACAAGAAACGTGAGAACAAACACGTTGTCAAATGAAGGGACAAAACACGAACATACGAATCAATCTATAAACTTCAATGGAAAGAGGACCAATATCTTGGCCGTTAAGAAGGAAGAGACATTCAGAACTACATTCGTCGTGCAAAACAGGTAATCATGTTCCGTCTCTGAATAGTAAACAGCAGATTAGACAATGTTTCACGAAGACTCAAAACGATTCTGTCACCCGCGTGCACGTTTGAACAAACCACATAGATAACTGAACAGATCCTTAAAAATTTACACAGTGACGAACTTAATTGTAGTATCGTCTCTGATAATTCCATACGCACATTAACGCACAGCTGTTTGGAAGCTCTCACGAACTCCATATAAATAGCTAAATGCATCCTAATAACACGACTCCTTGTGTACACATTAATAACCAGCAGCTGAAGAAACAAGAAGTTAATTAAAAATATGGTAAGAAATATATTCCTTCTACTTTCCTGTCCATTTCCTATTTCGATTCCACATTACTTACCTCATGCCTCTGTAAGTCTATGTCTTTACTAATATTACACATTGCACCCATTTCCTTACAATTCTTGATACGCCTTGTGTCGTTACCCAAATTGACGTGCATTACTATAAAACAAGTTTGTTAGCAGGAATTCACTACATTTTCTCCAAAACATAAAAGAAACTTCGCCGCTTTGCATAATTCTAGTTGCCTTTGGGCCTATCGAAGACATCTTCCTTGGGTGGGGTAAATATAAGACAGCAGGAAAAATATCATAACGATGCAACAGACAGTTTTCAAAAAAATTGATCATGAATATGGGCAATCATTTGTAAACGGACTATAGCAACAATCGGGCGCTAAGTCAACACAGCCCTCCGGGTCTCACCGACCCAATATTGACATCTAAAGGTGACGACACACACATTTCCACGTCTGCTAAGTCACACGGGAAACTTTGTCTCATTCAGACGAGAACAATGAAAGACGGAGAAAGTCAGAACTAATTAACCTATCATGTCAGTTGCTCCCATATCACTGTCCCTTACATACATTGCCTTTGTGACTCCTATTGGCGTTACAATCCAGTTAGGTTATTTATGTTCAACTATGTCCGTCCTGTCACCAAGCCTATTTGCCATAAATTACGGAAATCCCATTAGTTATTAAAAGCATCCATTATATAAATGTACATGGCAGAAATACGATTTTAACTACGATGCGTAAGAAAGAGCTACAAATCACTTTCTTAATATCTCATCTCATCTCATCTCATTATGTTCCTCTTGTACCTTGCGGTGTCGAGGTGAAGTATAAACAGCGGGAGAGTGCCCACTTATGGGCTTCATGTATCGATATTCCCATGGACTCTGTTATTCCCTGCGTCCATCGTTTACGTGGTCGGCCTCTTCCTCTGCTTCCCTCTGGTCTGTACATCATTGCTTGCTGTGGTATACTATTAGTTGGTAACCTACTTGCATGGCCAAACCATTTGACTTGCTGCCTTCTAATAAAATCTAGTGCAGCTACAACCCCAACTTTAGTCCTGATTTCTTCATTTCTGATCTTATCTCTTCTTGATACATTGAGTTTTCTTCTCTGGAATCTCATTTCTGTTGTTGTGATTTTTCTTTTCTCTTTTTCTGTCATTGTCCAGGTTTGGCATTGGTAACATAGAGTTGGTATGAAGACTGTGCTGTAAAGTGCTTTCTTAGTAGTTATTGATACATATTTGTTCTTTAGTATTGGTGCCATTTGTCCAATGAGTTGGTTTGCCTTATTGCATCTATTTTCAATCTCGTCTTCTGATTTGCCATTTGATGATATTATACTTCCTAGGTACCTGAAACCCTTTACTTGTTTCAAGGAATGTTCGTTTAGGTGAATCGTTGTTGCTTTTTCTTCTCTAGTTACAGTCATTACATCTGTTTTACTTGTGCTAATTTTCATGTTAATGTTCCCTACACATTTCACTTAGACTATTCATGTGGTCTTGCAATTCAGCTTCTGATTTTGCTATTAGTACTTGGTCGTCCGCATACAGGAGTTCTCTAATGATTAGATGTGCAGATGGTTCTTCTTCAGTGTTCCCGTCATGCGGTGTTCTTGTGGTCTCTCTTTGGCTGGTTTCTTTACATATGTTGTCTATATATGTTATGAACAACAGAGGGGACAGGACACAACCTTGTCGTATTTCGGATATTATGGTGAAGAGTTCTGAGTGTCCTCCAGTTGCTCTCAGTGTGCATTCACTGCTATTGTATAAACTTCTACATAGGTTTGTTAGATGTGTACTAACTCCATATTGTTTAAGGATTCCCCACTTGGTTGAGAAAGGCTAAGTAGAGTGTTTCATTGAATTCGATTGATTTTTCTATAAGTTGTCTAAGAGCAAAAATGGCATCTGTGCATCCTTTGTTTTTCCCAAATCCAAGTTGTGTTTTGCTTAGCTGGAGTTCTATAGTGGTTCGTAATCTTTTCTCAATAATTTGCAAAATATTTTCCCAGTATGACTCAACAGTGAAATGCCTCTGTTTTGTATGCAGTCTCTTATGCTGCCTTTGTTTTTCCAAATTGGGATAATTATGTCGTTTCCCCAGTCTCGTGGTGTCTGTTGTTCTACCAAAACATGGTTGAATAGTCTATGTAGCCATGCTGTTCCTACCTCTCTTGATGCTTTAATTAGTTCATTTGGTATTTCATCTTGTCCTGATGATTTGTTCAATGGGGCTAATCTGATGGCTTCTATAATTTCTTCTTTAAGTATGTCTGGTTCTAGTTCTTCGGTGGCATCTGTGTCGGTTTCTTGAATTCCTGTGACATCTGATGGGATACTGAGAAATTGTTCGAAGTACTGTTTCCATCTTATTAGGATTTGTTGTTGTTCACTTATTGGTTCTCCATTTTCGCTGTTAATTATTCCAGTTGGGTCAAAGGGTTCTCCCCTGGTTCTCATTGCACTTATCATTTTGTAGAAGTTTCTCCTTGTAGTTTTTATTTCGAGTTTCTCCATACTCCTCCCAGTCTTTTTGTTTTTCTCTCTTTACTATTCTATTCACATGCCATCTCGCTATTCTATATTCTATGTAATCGCATTCCTGTTTGCTCTTCGACCACTTTTTATATTTTTCCTATTTGTCTTTTACAGCTTTCTTTACTTCTGCGTTCCACCAACTTGTTATTTTTTTTATCCGTGGTTTGCGTTTTTTTTTCGTGTTTCCACATGTTATGTTTGCAGTATTTAAAATGTTGATTTGAACATCTCCCATTCTTCTTCCACTGTCTTTCTTTCTATAGGTAATTTTACAAAGATTTCAGTTAGTTCTTTCTCATAATTGTCCCTCACTACTTTCTTAACAGTTACAAGTAAATTGCGATGTTTAAGATAAAAGCTAGACACTACTTTCCGAGCAGTTACAAGTAAACTAGATAAAACAGGAAGACTCACATGTCGTTTGTTCACTAAGATAGGGTTCGGCTTAAACATAAGGTGCGGTATGATACTTGCTTTCGTCCTCAATAGGCTAAAATATGTGAAGACACAACACTTCACACACACACACACACACACACACACACACACACACACACACACACACACACACACACACACACACACACACACACACGCACGCGCGCGCGCGCACACACACACACACACACACGTACACGTTCAATGCCATTAACATGGCTTTCATGTTCTGGCTGTTTGTATTGTACATATATACTTATGTGTGTGTAATTGTGTGTGTGTGTGTGTGTGTGTGTGTGTGTGTGTGTGTGTGTGTTGCGTGTGTGTGCGTACTGTACACAAGACAAGCAGCCAGAACGCGAAAGAACGTGAAAACCATGTTAATCGAATGGGACTTTGATTTATCATGAAACTTGTATTTTAACCCACGACACGTCCCAGACTAAATGAAACCTGTCTATTTAAATAAACATTCCTCTTCCATCCTATTCCATGGTTTATAGTCCCAGATTTCATCACCTATTTTCTGGCCACACTTTGCTACCCTCTTGAGTTCCTGCTTTGTACCCCGATGTTGTATTCCAATGTAGATTTTGAAATTCGAAAGCTAGTGTTCAGCCTCGTGCTTGAAGGGGAGGGTCTGAAGTGGCTGAGGGTCCTACCTCGCACATGCAATAATCACTATGCTACAGAGTGTGTAAAATGGAATGCATGTGATAGGACATATCATCTGATATGCGACAGGGTATGTGATTGGGTTTGTCTAAATTCCATTGCTATACATTAGTAGGATTGCCAGATATGTGGGCACCAAAAGAAGGACATAATAAGACAAAAAGTAGGACAAAGGAGGACATAATAAGACAAAAAGGAGGACAAAGGAGGACATATTGAATGTTTCATTTAAATCGTTCCAGATTAACCCACAATCAATACAATTTTATTACAATAGCTGCCAATAAGTGTATCGTACTGTTAGTGAATCGACCAAGAAACAATCATGTTAAAAAATAAATATAAATTCAATGGAGACCTTTTTCAAAATGCTAAAAATATTATTTAAACAGCCGATTGTAAATTATTACCTTACAATCTTTATTAATTACGCAACATATTTATCGGAGGAGCCAACATTTCGTAGAAGATCCTCGTTAGCAATCACATATGCATACAACTGTTCACAGGTAAGATTCTTCAAATTGTACTTTGTGAGAATGATGCCCTTTACAGAGTCGAGTAAGAGTCTGTTCCTTTCCTTTTCCATTGAGCATTAATTAAAGAGAACACTCTTTCCACATTGCCATTGTGCCCAGGGATACAGAAGAATACTTCACAAATTTTAAGTAACTCTGAAAAGCAACAAACATTTGGGCAACTTTGAAAAGATAAACTCCAATGTTCATGCAAGAGTCTTTCAAAAAACTGTTCATTCTTGTCTTGCACAAATGATTTAACATTGCAGTATTGGTCAAATAATTGCACATTATTTACAATAATACCCTTCTCTTTCAAGTACAATATGCTTGTCAAAAGTTCATCAAATGTACAGTCTTAGAGTTTATTTAAGTACATCCTACCAAAGCACTGAAATTCATCAAAAGGTTTTAACCACTTTTCTAAGTAACTAATGCATGCTTCATAAAGTCGCTTAAAAGTCGACAGGGTCGACTTCATTGCACCGGGTTTTATCCCATATGTCTCGGTCTCTTTCCGCAGCACGGAAAGCGTCGCACAAAGCACGAACTCCGTAGCTTTTAGCGACGACCCACGGGAGTCTCCGAAACATTTTACTCGTAAACCGAAGGACGCGGCCCGGAATCGAACCCACGACCTTCGGTGCACGAGTCAAACGGCTTGACCACTTCGCCACAGAGACTCACTGAGTCTCCCTGAGTAAACCTCCCTGAGTCGCCCTGAGACTCCCTGAGACTCACCAGAGACTCCCGCATGCTTCATACACCAACCTAACGTTTGACATAAAACTATTACACTCTTCTTCTCGACCACTTCCCTCAAGTCTTCTAAACATCTCTCTGACTTTCAGTGAAATAAATGTCTCCTTCAATTTGCCTTTCAAAAAACTTCCAAGGTTGTGTGAAGAAGGCTCATAACCTCTAACACTGATGTTTCTTCTTTTTCAATGGCCGAAATATTGACTTGGAAGACAGACATAAAAGAATTCACAAACCAAAGGTAAACTTCTGAAAAATCGTTCTCAAAAAACTTTTCTACCATAGCAGGTGGTTGGTTTATAGAAAGAAAATATTCTTTCAAAGCAGTAAACAGCCTCAACAGCTGGAAACAAACTGAGCCATCTAGTTTTAGAGCATAGAGTAGTTGCTGATAGTTAATGTTGACAAAGTCACAACAATCCTTTATATTTCTGTTCTGACAGTGTATATAGAAAATTAATTGAATATCTTCAAGACAATAGATTCAGCGTCAATCTGCATTAAATCTGCGCCGTGTTTGATGCAGTTGTGCAGAACATGAGCAAAACATCCAACGCCTAGGCTTGCTCAAGGCTTCCTTCAAACGCGAGAACACATTTCTACCTTCTCTTCTGTTATTGCCTCCAAAATTCACATTGGCATTGTCACCAGCAAAAGTAACATATGTGGAGTGCAAATCATGTTTTTGGAGTGTTCTCAAAATATACTGTGATACAGTTTCTGAGGTTTCATTTGGTGTGTTGTCTAACTCGAGAATCTTAGTTTAGATTCCACCTGCTTTCCAGTCAAAGTACTGAACAACGATCGGAAATATTTTCTGCGAACCGTGATTGTTAGCATCTGTCGAAAGACCGAAACATGAAATAACACTTACAGATGTATCCAATTCATCAACAGTGTGTGTGTGTGTGCGCGTGCGTGCGTGCGTGCGTGCGTGTGTGTGTGTGTGTGGGGGGGGGGGGAAATCACCTGGTTTATTATTGCTTCAGTCTTTGATTTTGCACAAGCAATATTTTTTGCAATTTTGTAATCTTCAAATAATGTGTGCATCAAACCAACTGTGCAGGTCATCGAGTTGTAAGACTGATGATGACAAACTGTATGAAATGCCAAAGTTGCTTCAGCCGCATGCGCTTTCAGCAACACATTTGAGTACTTAGGCTGAAAAAACAGACGTAAATGTGCTATGTGCTAGATGACGTGGACACTTTGATTAGGTTTCTATATCTCTCACTGTCAACTGGCGCTCCAAGTCAGTGGTTCCTTTGTTGGCAACGGACAAGTAACTATCGCAGATCGTACACTTTGCCTCATTCTCGTTGCGTCCTTCAACGAAGCATGGAAACTTATTTTTCATAGTGTTCGACAATTTGTATTTTCTCTTTGTAGAAGCCATTTTCATAAACATAGAAGGCAAAAATTACAAATTAAAAAAACAATTTTAAGGGGTCTCTGCTACCGGAACCGGAAATAACATTAACAATTTGACCATAGAGACTACAGCATTGTTAGTGTTGCCGAATAGAGCAACAGTTAGATTCAAATTATACAAATAATTGGTGTTTCACATTTGGTATAAATAGGAAAATTAAATAAATATTATTAAGCAATGGGTTTTAATAAAGAATGTAAACACATGGTAGAGTGTAGATACATTGTAAGTTGTAACAACAATACATAAAAAATGATAACATAAAAATATTTAAAAAGCCGGACATTTTAAAGGTTTGCCTGCCGGACGAGGACATTAGGCTAAAAAGGAGGACATGTCCTCTATTTGCAACGTCTGGCAACCTTATATATTAGGAAGTTTCGTAATTGATAAGGTTAAAATGTAACAGTGTCTGATAACAATTTATTCCCTTGGTGAATGTAAACACAGAAGCCACAAACAATAGGTTGCACAATGTCAGCCAGAACAGGGTTAATCTTGTCAATGATATTTACTTCTGCTGTTTGCACCCGACGAAGTGCAGAGACATATGCAATCTATTGTTTGTGGATCCTGATGTTAAAGTGCGCTATACCATGTGATTGTTGCTTTCTGTGCTGTGTTCACTATAAAGGCACGATCAAGTGACCTCCCCATTTCACACATCATTACTTCATGCGGACAAATGATGTGGATAACATGTATTACCCATGTAAGACTAACTTGTATTGATTATAAAAAAAATAACACATGCGCCTGGACAATCAAGGGTTGCAGATGCTTCTGACTGAATTGACACGATGATCTTAAGGCACCTCTCCGCCTCTTGCATGACATGATGGCGGGTTTTACTGTGATAGAAGCCCCCTCAAGGCGGAGACTCCCCCCCCCCCCCCATGTATGTGAGTTACTGGGTAGACCCGGCCTAAGTGAAGGCCAAGACATTGAGAAGTACAGGTGGCCGTTGTTGAATAAACCACAACATTCACTGAGTACCGATTGGTCCAAAAAGATGGTGCTAGCATTATACATTATTATAGACCAATAAGTCTCTTGGCGTGGAAAGAGCTCCTGTACTGGTTATCTTACTTCTCTATTAACACGCCAGGAACTGCGAGGTTTGTTTGGGGGTTAACCCCACTTGGTTTGTTCCAGATTCTTGGCAACCCACCTTACAGTTGATTGTCTTTCATAGGTAGCTCCCATAGCTTGTTGTAGTCTTTCATAGGTGGCTCCCATAGCTTGTTGCACTTCATGCTCTCCCACCAGTAATGTCTGTCACATTTACTCCCTTAGTGTGTTGTACTTCCGTCCTGACCTACTAACCAGTGGAAGGTTCCCTGTCTTGGCTTAATCTCGTAGTCTTTCGTCAATCCTACAATAAGTAGCAGGTAGTCTGAACTGACAACAGAAGCAATGATAAGACTCATAGTTCCCTAGCCTCTCACGCCCATAGCTTCTGATTCTAAAAGCATAACACATGTTCGCAAGCAGTCAAGAGAATGGGTCGGTATAGATCTGTGTATAATATAGACCGTTTTCAGCAAACAGTAGTCATAAGAACAAAAATGTAGGAATATGTCAGTACATACAGATGGGAGCAAGACAAGGATGTTACCAGTCTCGTGATCCGTTTTAATTATGCAAAGGTGATATAATGAGATATCTAGCAAACAAGCCAGGGATTACAGATGGTGATTACAACATAACATTCGTTATGTTGTTAACACAGTGTAGATACCGTCAAGTCAGAAGGATCTACAGGCAATGATAAATATAGTGGTCATAGGACGTGAAAAATGGGCCTTGGTTTGAATAATGGGAAGACCGATATCAAAGAAACAGGTCGTGCCTAAATGTACAATTAAAGTAAATGGTGTTAATTTTGGACAAGGGCAGAAATTAAAATATCGGGACACATGGATGAAATCAGTTGAAAGATGTATCGCAGAGATAAAGAACAGAAACTCAATTTTACAAACCGAAGAACACGTTATGCAATAAGTCCTAATCATTGGGTTAGAAAAAGAATTCTTGCATGATACATAGAATCAGTTTTAACATATGGCTGTCAATACTGGATAATGTTTAGTTTAGTTTAGTCGATGGGTCAACATCACGGCACACGGGTATAACCCATAATTGCTCCGTTTTTCTCCTAACTCAAACCTGAGTTTGGAAAAACTCAGCTCAGTGCACGAACTCCGTAGCACCGGCGAGGATACTGAAATACATTAGGATAGATTTTAAACTCGAAATTTTGCCCGGGCAGCGCCGTTAGGTTACTCTTTTTCGATTTCCAACTGCCAAGGGATTTTTTTTTACGCGCGCAACAATACACACGAGCGTCCGATCTCACTACCCAGAGACCAGGGGGAATTTTATTACTAGAAGTCCACGTGAAAAAATCCCGGTCCTCACCAGGGCTTGAACCCGGGACCTCCAGCACTCAAGGCGGACACCATACCTCGACACCAAGCAGCACCCTAGTGGATAATTAACAAACAAGCAACAACAACAACAACAACAACAACAACAACAACAACAACAACAACAACAAATAAAATTCACAGAAGCTTCGGAAATCTGATCTTACAGGATAATTCTAAAAATTACTCTCTCTCTCTCTCTCTCTCTCTCTCTCTCTCTCTCTCTCTCTCTCTCTCTCTCTCTCTCTCTCTCTCTCTCTCTCTCTCCCTCTCTCCCTCCCTCTCTCCCTCCCTCTCTCCCTCCCTCTCTCTCTCTCTCTCCCTTCCCCCCCCCTCCCCCCCCCCCCCCCTCTACCAATCGTCTAAAATGACTGTCATCTTTGCTGAAGTGACTCCTTGTAACGCCAGACCAGACATAACGTAATTTAGTCTGGTCAGGTCAGCAAAGTTCACTTGGACAACAACAGAAGCCGTTATAGTGCCAAGCCTGGCTCTCCTGCCACACAACTCACGTCTGCTGGGCACGCTTTCATTCCAGGATAGTAGGGTACATGTACAGGCCATGCTAGTGTGACCTTGAACTTGTCGCTGTAACCTCATATCATACTTCAGTTGCATTTCGTAACGTGTGTCCTGATGAATAACTGACAAAACATATGAACGTGCTGACCTTGTCAGTGTAAAACATATGAACGTGGTGATTCTGTCAATACAAACTTATATAAACGTGGTCATGCTTTCAATGTAAAACATATGAACATGGTGACCCAGTCAATATAAAACATATGAACGTGTTGACCCGGTCAATGTAAACCATATGAACGTATTGACCCTGTTAATGTAAAACATATGAACGTGTTGACCCGGTCAATGTAAAGCATATGAACATGGTGACCCGGTCAATGTAAAACATACCACGAGGGCGAGTCAAATAAGTAAGTCACACAGTTCTGTGGGATGGCAGGTACATGTATTTGTTGTTTTCTACAGGTGTCATTAGGTGACAGCAACATCAAACTTTATATTCCCGTTCGTCAGGTGGCGTTAGGTGTCTCATGCGTATGCATAGCGCATAAACAAAATGGCGACTGTACTTACGGAGTGTACAACCAAAGCGCAACGTGCTGTTGTGTGTGTGTTTTGTGTGTGTGGGCAAAAGGACTGCTTGCAAAGAACATTCATAAGGAAATACTTTCTGTTTATGCTGACAAATGTTTGTCCCGTAAAGCGGTGCATAGCTGGGTAGAAAAATTTCTCAAGGACGCTCTAAACTTTTTGATGAAATCGGATCTGGTCGTCCTGTTGAGATTACAACAGAAGCATCCGTGCGGCGGGTGGAGGAGATGATTAGAGGTGACAGGCGAGTAACGATAGACTCTGTAGCATCTGCAATAGGGTGCTGTGAAGTTCTATCGATGCTTCATGATGCAATTCAAAGAAAACCTCCAGGACTTCTGACTAGAGAAGTGTTGCTTCTTCGTGACAATGTCAGACCACATACGGCTCAATTAACACAAGAGAAAATTAATCAACTAAGGTGGGAAGTTCTGGAACATCCACCTTACAGCCCCTACTTAGCCCCTAGCGATTTCCACCTTTTTGGTCCACTGGAAACGCACCTTGGCGGGAGAAATTTCGCGAATAACGCCGAAGTTGAATGTGTAGTGAAAACGTGGTTTGGAAAACAGAGCACGCAGTTCTATGCAACCGGTTTGGGAGGACTGATAAAACTATGGGATAAGTACATCAATGTTAATGGAAATTATATTGAGAAATAAAGGGACAATGTATGTATAAAAATAAACTGGTTTCAAGTTGTTATCATATTTAGTTATTTTTCTACAGCAATTTGTTACTTATTTATTGATTTCACCTCGTAATATATACGTATCACAGCTGAGATTTTAAGATAAGTAGCAATTGTTGTTCCTTCAAATTTTCATTTTCTCTTTAATATTCTCAAGCTTTCATCATATCCTTCTTTGCATCCTGTTGTTAGGCCTTAATGTAACCACTGGAAGGTCTTCTCCGTGATTATCTGTGGTGTTTTGTGTTTGTATTTGTTTGTTGATAACGGTTAGTCGCCGCAACGTCCCGTGTTTTCCGTAATTGTGTTCTGTAATGCATTACGTTGTGTTATTTTATACTTTTATGACATTTGAAGCCCAGCATACAGTCCAAGACTTGTCGCCATCGGATTTTCACTTGGACCCTTGAATGTAAAGTCGCGGGGTCAGAGGTTTGCAGATGAAAACGAGGTAATGCAGGCGGTGCAAAATTCGTTTAAGGTCACACACAAAAATTGTTTCCTAGACATCATCAATAAGCTAGTGGAGAAGCAGACCAAGTGTGTTCCCGGAAATCTTCTCAATCTCTACTAATTGCCTAGAGTATTATCCAGTATCTACATCCCCATTAGCTGTCTACCGTATTATCTGATATCTACATCTCCAATAGCAGTCTGAAGTATCATCTAATACCTACACCTAAACTAGCAGTCTACTATCATATGATATCTACACCTCCACTAGCTGTCTACTGTATCATATGATATCTACACCTCCACTAGCAGTCTACTGTATCATATGATATCTACACCTCCACTAGCTGTCTACTGTATCATATGATATCTACACCTCCACTAGCTGTCTACTGTATCATATGATATCTACACCTCCACTAGCTGTCAACAATCATATGATATCTACACCCCCACTAGCTGTCTACTGTATCATATGATATCTACACCTCCACTAGCTGTCTAGGGTATCATATGATATCTACACCTCCACTAGCTGTCTACTGTATCATATGATATCTACACCTCAACTAGCTGTCTACTGTATAATAAGATATCTACATCTCCACTAGCTGTCTACAATCAAATGATATCAACACCTCCACTAGCAGTCTATTGTATCATATGATATCTACGCCTCCACTAGCTGTCTACTGTATCATATGATATCTACACCTCCACTAGCTGTCTACTGTATCATATGATATATACACCTCCAATAGCAGTCTAGTGTATCATATGATATCTACACTTCCAATAACTGTCTACTGTATCATATGATATCTACACCTCCACTAGCTGTCTAGGGTATCGTATGATATCTACACCTCAACTAGCTGTATACTGTATCATATGATATCTACACCTCCACTAGCAGTCTACTATCATATGATATCTACACCTCCACTAGCTGTCTACTGTATCATATGATATCTACACCTCCACTAGCAGTCTACTGTATCATATGATATCTACACCTCCACTAGCTGTCTACTGTATCATATGATATCTACACCTCCACTAGCTGTCTACTGTATCATATGATATCTACACCTCCACTAGCTGTCAACAATCATATGATATCTACACCCCCACTAGCTGTCTACTGTATCATATGATATCTACACCTCCACTAGCTGTCTAGGGTATCATATGATATCTACACCTCCACTAGCTGTCTACTGTATCATATGATATCTACACCTCAACTAGCTGTCTACTGTATAATAAGATATCTACATCTCCACTAGCTGTCTACAATCAAATGATATCAACACCTCCACTAGCAGTCTATTGTATCATATGATATCTACGCCTCCACTAGCTGTCTACTGTATCATATGATATCTACACCTCCACTAGCTGTCTACTGTATCATAAGATATCTACACCTCAACTAGCTGTCTACTGTATCATATGATATCTTCACTTCCACTAGCAGTCTACTGTATCATATGATATCTACACCTCCACTAGCTGTCTACTGTATCATATGATATCTACACCTCCACTTGCTGTCTACTGTATCATATGATATCTACACCTCCACATGCTGTCTACTGTATCATATGATATCTACACCTCCACTAGCTGTCTACTGTATCATATGATACCTACACCTCCACTAGCTGTATACTGTATCATATGATATCTACACCTCCACTAGCTGTCTACGGTATCATATGATATCTACACCTCCACTAGCAGTCTACTATGATACGATATCTACACCTCCACTAGCTGTCTACTGTATTATATGATATCTACACCTCACTTGCTGTCTACTGTATCATATGATATCTACACCTGTACTAGCTGTCTACTGTATCATATGATATCTACACCTCCACTAGCTGTCTACTGTATCATATGATATCTACACCTCCACTAGCTGTCTACTGTATCATATGATATCTACACCTCCACTAGCTGTCTACTGTATCATATGATATCTACACCTCACTTGCTGTCTACTATATCATATGATATCTACACCTCCACTAGCTGTCTACTGTATCATATGATATCTACACCTCCACTAGCTGTCTACAATCATATGATATCTACATCCCTACTAGCTGTCTACTGTATCATATGAAGTCTACACACCACTAGCTGTCTACTGTATCATATGATATCTACACCTCCACTAGCTGTCTACAATCATATGATATCTACATCCCTACTAGCTGTCTACTGTATCATATGATGTCTACACCTCCACTAGCTGTCTACTGAATCATATGATATCTACACCTCCACCTGCTGTGTAATGTATCATATGATATCTACACCTCCACTAGCTGTCTACAATCAAATGATATCAACACCTCCACTAGCTGTCTACAATCAAATGATATCTACACCTCCACTAGCTGTCTACGGTATCATATGATATCTACACCTCCAATAGCTGTCTACTGTATCATAAGATATCTACATCTCCACTAGCTGTCTACAATCAAATGATATCTACACCTCCACTAGCTGTCTACTATCAAATGATATCTACACCTCCACTAGCTGTCTACTGTATCATATGATATCTACACCCCCAATAGAAGTCTTCTGTATCATATGATATCTACACCTCCACTAGTTGTCAACAATCATATGATATCTACACCCCCACTAGCTGTCTACTGCATCATATGATATCTACACCTCCACTAGCTGTCTACGGTATCATATGACATCTACACCTCCACTTGCTGTCTACTGTATCATATGCTATCTACACCTCCACTAGCTGTCTACTGTATCATATGATATCTACACCTCAACTAGCTGTCTACTGTATCATAAGATATCTACATCTCCACTAGCTGTCTACAATAAAATGATATCAACGCCTCCACTAGCTGTCTACTGTATCATATGATATCTACACCTCCACTAGCTGTCTACTGTATCATATGATATCTTCACCTCCACTAGCAGTTTACTGTATCATATGATATCTACACCTCCACTAGCTGTCTACTGTACCATATGATATCTACACCTCCACTAGCAGTCTACTTTATCATATGATATCTACACCTCCAATAACTGTCTACTGTATCATATGATATCTACACCTCCACTAGCAGTCTACTGTATCATATGATATCTACATCTCCACTAGCTGTCTACTGTATCATATGATATCTACACCTCCACTAGCAGTCTACTATGATACGATATCTACACCTCCACTAGCTGTCTACTGTATCATATGATATCAATACCTCCACAAGCATTCTACTGTATCATATGATATCTACACCTCCACTTGCTGTTTACTGTATCATATGATATCTACACCTCCACTTGCTGTCTACTGTATCATATGATATCTACACCTCCACTAGCTGTCTACTGTATCATATGATATCTACACCTCCACTAGCTGTCTACTGTATCATATGATATTTACACCTCCACTAACTATCTACAATCATATGATATCTACATCCCTACTAGCTGTCTACTGTATCATATGATGTCTACACCTCCACTAGCTGTCTACTGAATCATATGATATCTACACCTCCACCAGCTGTCTACTGTATCATATGATATCTACACCTCCAATAACTGTCTACTGTATCATATGATATCTACACCTCCACTAGCTGTCTACTGTATCATATTATATCTACACCTCCACTAGCTGTCTACAATCAAATGATATCTACACCTCCACTAGCTGTCTACAATCAAATGATATCTACACCTCTACTAGCTGTCTACAATCAAATGATATCTACACCTCCACTAGCTGTCTACTGTATCATAAGATAACTACATCTCCACTAGCTGTCTACAATCAAATGATATTTACACCTCCACTAGCTGTCTACAATCAAATGATATCTACACCTCTGCTAGCTGTCTACTGTATCATTTGATATCTACACCTCCACTAGCTGTCTACTTTATCATCTGATA
This sequence comes from Cepaea nemoralis, assembly GCA_014155875.1. Taxonomy (NCBI): domain Eukaryota; kingdom Metazoa; phylum Mollusca; class Gastropoda; order Stylommatophora; family Helicidae; genus Cepaea; species Cepaea nemoralis. The sequence continues at coordinate 28,632 of JACEFZ010002420.1, forward strand.
TCTACACCTCCACTAGCTGTCAACAATCATATGATATCTACACCCCACTAGCTGTCTACTGTATCATATGATATCTACACCTCCACTAGCTGTCTACGGTATCATATGATATCTACACCTCCAATAGCTGTCTACTGTATCATATGATATCTACACCTCAACTAGCAGTCTACTGTATCATAAGATATCTACATCTCCACTAGCTGTCTACAATCAAATGATATCTACACCTCCACTAGCTGTCTACTGTATCATATGATATCTACACCTCCACTAGCTGTCTACGGTATCATATGATATCTACACCTCCAATAGCTGTCTACTGTATCATATGATACCTACACCTCCACTAGCAGTCTACTGTATCATATGATATCTACACCTCCACTAGCTGTCTACTGTATCATATGATATCTACACCTCCACTATCTGTCTACTGTATCAAATGATATATACACCTCCACTAGCAGTCTACTGTATCATATGTTATCTACACCTCCAATAACTGTCTACTGTATCATATGATATCTACACCTCCACTAGCTGTCTACGGTATCGTATGATATCTACACCTCAGCTAGCTGTCTACAATCATATGATATCTACATCCCTACTAGCTGTCTACTGTATCATATGATGTCTACACCTACACTAGCTGTCTACTGAATCATATGATATCTACACCTCCACCTGCTGTCTACTGTATCATATGATATCTACACCTCCACTAGCTGTCTAATGTATCATATGATATCTTAACCTCCACTAGCAGTTTACTGTATCATATGATATCTACACCTCCACTAGCTGTCTACTGTACCATATGATATCTACACCTCCACTAGCAGTCTACTTTATCATATGATATCTACACCTCCAATAACTGTCTACTGTATCATATGATATCTACACCTCCACTAGCAGTCTACTGTATCATATGATATCTACATCTCCACTAGCTGTCTACTGTATCATATGATATCTACACCTCCACTAGCAGTCTACTATGATACGATATCTACACCTCCAATAGCTGTCTACTGTATCATATGATATCAATACCTCCACTAGCATTCTACTCTATCATATGATATCTACACCTCCACTTGCTGTTTACTGTATCATATGATATCTACACCTCCACTTGCTGTCTACTGTATCATATGATATCTACACCTCCACTAGCTGTCTTCTGTATCATATGATATCTACACCTCCACTAGCTGTCTACTGTATCATATGATATTTACACCTCCACTAACTATCTACAATCATATGATATCTACATCCCTACTAGCTGTCTACTGTATCATATGATGTCTACACCTCCACTAGCTGTCTACTGAATCATATGATATCTACACCTCCACCAGCTGTCTACTGTATCATATGATATCTACACCTCCAATAACTGTCTACTGTATCATATGATATCTACACCCCCACTAGCTGTCTACTGTATCATATTATATCTACACCTCCACTAGCTGTCTACAATCAAATGATATCTACACCTCCACTAGCTGTCTACAATCAAATGATATCTACACCTCTACTAGCTGTCTACAATCAAATGATATCTACACCTCCACTAGCTGTCTACTGTATCATAAGATAACTACATCTCCACTAGCTGTCTACAATCAAATGATATTTACACCTCCACTAGCTGTCTACAATCAAATGATATCTACACCTCTGCTAGCTGTCTACTGTATCATTTGATATCTACACCTCCACTAGCTGTCTACTTTATCATATGTAATCTACACCTCCACTAGCAGCCTACTTTATTATATGATATCTACACCTCCACTTGCTGTCTACTGTATTATATGATATCTACACCTCCACTAGCTGTCTACTGTATCATATGATATCTACACCTCCACTTGCTGTCTACTGTATCAAATGATATCTACACCTCCACTAGCTGTCTACTGTATCATATGATATCTACACCTCCACTAGCTGTCTACAATCATATGATATCTACATCCCTACTAGCTGTCTACTGTATCATATGATGTCTACACCTACACTAGCTGTCTACTGAATCATATGATATCTACACCTCCACCTGCTGTCTACTGTATCATATGATATCTACACCTCTACTAGCTGTCTACAATCAAATGATATCTACACCTCCACTAGCTGTCTACAATCAAATGATATCTACACCTCTACTAGCTGTCTACAATCAAATGATATCTACACCTCCACTAGCTGTCTACTGTATCATAAGATAACTACATCTCCACTAGCTGTCTACGGTATCGTATGATATCTACACCTCAGCTAGCTGTCTACAATCATATGATATCTACATCCCTACTAGCTGTCTACTGTATCATATGATGTCTACACCTCCACTTGCTGTCTACTGAATCATATGATATCTACACCTCCACCTGCTGTCTACTGTATCATATGATATCTACACCTCCACTAGCTGTCTACGGTATCATATGATATCTACACCTCCAATAGCTGTCTACTGTATCATATGATATCTACACCTCCACTAGCTGTCTACTGTATCATATGATATCTACACCTCCACTATCTGTCTACTGTATCAAATGATATATACACCTCCACTATCTGTCTACTGTATCAAATGATATATACACCTCCACTAGCAGTCTACTGTATCATATGTTATCTACACCTCCAATAACTGTCTACTGTATCATATGATATCTACACCTCCACTAGCTGTCTACGGTATCGTATGATATCTACACCTCAGCTAGCTGTCTACTGTATCATATGATATCTACACCTCAACTAGCTGTCTACTGTATCATAAGATATCTACATCTCCACTAGCTGTCTACAATCAAATGATATCAACGCCTCCACTAGCTGTCTACTGAATCATATTATATCTACACCTCCACTAGCTGTCTACTGTATCATATGATATCTTCACCTCCACTAGCAGTCTGCTGTATCATATGATATCTACATCTCCACAAGCTGTCTACTGTATCATATGATATCTACACCTCCACTTGCTGTCTACTGTATCATATGATATCTACACCTCCACTTGCTGTCTACTGTATCATATGATATCTACACCTCCACTAGACTGACTACTGTATCATATGATATCTGACACCTCCACTAGCTGTCTACTGTATCATATGATATCTACACCTCCACTAGCTGTCTACGGTATCATATGATATCTACACCTCCACTAGCTGTCTACTGTATCATAAGATATCTACATCTCCACTAGCTTTCTACAATCAAATGATTATCTACACCTCCACTAGCTGTCTACAATCAAATGATATCTACACCTCTGCTAGCTGTCTACTGTATCATTTGATATCTACACCTCCACTAGCTGTCTACTGTATCATATGATATCTACACCTCCAGTAGCTTTCTACTGTATCATATGAAATATACACTTCCACTAGCTGTCTACTGTATCATATGATATCTACACCTCCACTAGCTGTCTACTGTATCATATGAAATATACACCTCCACTAGCTGTCTACTTTATTATATGATATCTACACCTCCACTTGCTGTCTACTGTATCATATGAAATATACACCTCCACTAGCTGTCTACTGTATCATATGATATCTACACCTCCACTAGCTGTCTACTGTATCATATGAAATATACACCTCCACTAGCTGTCTACTTTATTATATGATATCTACACCTCCACTTGCTGTCTACTGTATTATATGATATCTACACCTCTACTAGCAGTCTACAATCAAATGATATCTACACCTCCACTAGCTGTCTACAATCAAATGATATCTACACCTCTACTAGCTGTCTACAATCAAATGATATCTACACCTCCACTAGCTGTCTACGGTATCATAAGATAACTAAATCTCCACTAGCTGTCTACAATCAAATGATATTTACACCTCCACTAGCTGTCTACAATCAAATGATATCTACACCTCCACTAGCTGTCTACAATCAAATGATATCTACACCTCTACTAGCTGTCTACAATCAAATGATATCTACACCTCCACTAGCTGTCTACTGTATCATAAGATAACTACATCTCCACTAGCTGTCTACAATCAAATGATATTTACACCTCCACTAGCTATCTACAATCAAATGATATCTACACCTCTGCTAGCTGTCTACTGTATCATTTAATATCTACACCTCCACTAGCTGTCTACTTTATCATATGTAATCTACACCTCCACTAGCAGCCTACTTTATTATATGATATCTACACCTCCACTTGCTGTCTACTGTATTATATGATATCTACACCTCCACTAGCTGTCTACTGTATCATATGATATCTACACCTCCACTTGCTGTCTACTGTATCAAATGATATCTACACCTCCACTAGCTGTCTACTGTATCATATGATATCTACACCTCCACTAGCTGTCTACAATCATATGATATCTACATCCCTACTAGCTGTCTACTGTATCATATGATGTCTACACCTACACTAGCTGTCTACTGAATCATATGATATCTACACCTCCACCTGCTGTCTACTGTATCATATGATATCTACACCTCTACTAGCTGTCTGCAATCAAATGATATCTACACCTCCACTAGCTGTCTATGGTATCATATGATATCTACACCTCGACTAGCTGTCAACTGTATCATAAGATATCTACATCTCCACTAGCTCTCTACAATCAAATGATATCTACACCTCCACTAGCTGTCTACAATCAAATAATATCTACACCTCCACTAGCTGTCTACTGTATCATATGATATCTACACCCCCACTAGCAGTCTACTGTATCATATGATATCTACACCTCCACTAGCTGTCAACAATCATATGATATCTACACCCCCACTAGCTGTCTACTGTATCATATGATATCTACACCTCCACTAGCTGTCTACGGTATCATATGATATCTACACCTCCAATAGCTGTCTACTGTATCATATGATATCTACACCTCAACTAGCAGTCTACTGTATCATAAGATATCTACATCTCCACTAGCTGTCTACAATCAAATGATATCAACACCTCCACTAGCAGTCTACTGTATCATATGATATCTACACCTCCACTAGCTGTCTACGGTATCATATGATATCTACACCTCCAATAGCTGTCTACTGTATCATATGATATCTACACCTCCACTAGCTGTCTACTGTATCATATGATATCTACACCTCCACTAGCTGTCTACTGTATCATATGATATCTACACCTCCACTATCTGTCTACTGTATCAAATGATATATACACCTCCACTAGCAGTCTACTGTATCATATGTTATCTACACCTCCAATAACTGTCTACTGTATCATATGATATCTACACCTCCACTAGCTGTCTACGGTATCGTATGATATCTACACCTCAGCTAGCTGTCTACAATCATATGATATCTACATCCCTACTAGCTGTCTACTGTATCATATGATGTCTACACCTACACTAGCTGTCTACTGAATCATATGATATCTACACCTCCACCTGCTGTCTACTGTATCATATGATATCTACACCTCTACTAGCTGTCTGCAATCAAATGATATCTACACCTCCACTAGCTGTCTATGGTATCATATGATATCTACACCTCCACTAGCTGTCAACTGTATCATAAGATATCTACATCTCCACTAGCTCTCTACAATCAAATGATATCTACACCTCCACTAGCTGTCTACAATCAAATAATATCTACACCTCCACTAGCTGTCTACTGTATCATATGATATCTACACCCCCACTAGCAGTCTACTGTATCATATGATATCTACACCTCCACTAGCTGTCAACAATCATATGATATCTACACCCCCACTAGCTGTCTACTGTATCATATGATATCTACACCTCCACTAGCTGTCTACGGTATCATATGATATCTACACCTCCAATAGCTGTCTACTGTATCATATGATATCTACACCTCAACTAGCAGTCTACTGTATCATAGATATCTACATCTCCACTAGCTGTCTACAATCAAATGATATCAACCACCTCCACTAGCAGTTCTACTGTATCATATGATATCTACACCTCCACTAGCTGTCTATGGTATCATATGATATCTACACCTCCAATAGCTGTCTACTGTATCATATGATATCTACACCTCCACTAGCTGTCTACTGTATCATATGATATCTACACCTCCACTAGCTGTCTACTGTATCATATGATATCTACACCTCCACTATCTGTCTACTGTATCAAATGATATATACACCTCCACTAGCAGTCTACTGTATCATATGTTATCTACACCTCCAATAACTGTCTACTGTATCATATGATATCTACACCTCCACTAGCTGTCTACGGTATCGTATGATATCTACACCTCAGCTAGCTGTCTACTGTATCATATGATATCTACACCTCAACTAGCTGTCTACTGTATCATAAGATATCCACATCTCCACTAGCTGTCTACAATCAAATGATATCAACGCCTCCACTAGCTGTCTACTGAATCATATTATATCTACACCTCCACTAGCTGTCTACTGTATCATATGATATCTTCACCTCCACTAGCATTCTGCTGTATCATATGATATCTACATCTCCACAAGCATTCTACTGTATCATATGATATCTACACCTCCACTTGCTGTCTACTGTATCATATGATATCTACACCTCCACTTGCTGTCTACTGTATCATATGATATCTACACCTCCACTAGCTGACTACTGTATCATATGATATCTACACCTCCACTAGCTGTCTACTGTATCATATGATATCTACACCTCCACTAGCTGTCTACGGTATCATATGATATCTACACCTCCACTAGCTGTCTACTGTATCATAAGATATCTACATCTCCACTAGCTTTCTACAATCAAATGATATCTACACCTCCACTAGCTGTCTACAATCAAATGATATCTACACCTCTGCTAGCTGTCTACTGTATCATTTGATATCTACACCTCCACTAGCTGTCTACTGTATCATATGATATCTACACCTCCAGTAGCTTTCTACTGTATCATATGAAATATACACTTCCACTAGCTGTCTACTGTATCATATGATATCTACACCTCCACTAGCTGTCTACTGTATCATATGAAATATACACCTCCACTAGCTGTCTACTTTATTATATGATATCTACACCTCCACTTGCTGTCTACTGTATCATATGAAATATACACCTCCACTAGCTGTCTACTGTATCATATGATATCTACACCTCCACTAGCTGTCTACTGTATCATATGAAATATACACCTCCACTAGCTGTCTACTTTATTATATGATATCTACACCTCCACTTGCTGTCTACTGTATTATATGATATCTACACCTCTACTAGCAGTCTACTGTATCATATGATATATACATATGATATCTACACCTCCAATAACTGTCTACTGTATCATATGATATCTACACCTCCACTAGCTCCTAGATGGAGAGAGATTGGAAGATTGGCAGGATGAGTATAGATTCATCCTAATTAACAAGCCGTCTGACCCACATACCTTCTACTCGAGATCATGGAACTCTACAACTACACCTGACCTGGCGTTTCATTCACCAGACCTGGAGTGGAACATTACACGAATTGTTGGGAAACAACTTGGTGGCAGTGACCATCGGCCAGTCTTTCTAACTGTAGAAAATGAGCTTGTAAGTGAAAGTAGCACCATCTCGAGGTGGAACTACAAGAAAGCAGACTGGCAATGTACAAGCATCGCACTAGCATACTGGTTAGAAACCTGAACACTGAGAAGGACATAAATAAAGTAGTTGAAGAGTTTGGGAAATGCATACTACAGGCAGCACGCGAAACAATACCAAGAGGAGCCCGTAAACATTTATAAACCCTACTGGAATATTGAACTGGAACAGTTGCATAATGATGTGGATATATGTAGAAAACAAGCAGAGGCCAATCCCAGCCAAGAGCACCACAATAAATATCAGCACGCAAAAGCCAAATTTCAAAGGGCCCAACTGCAGGCTAGACGGAAAAGCTGGCAGGAGAAAACAGAGTCTCTGAACTTTGAAAAAGACACAATAAAGTTATGGAGGCTAATAAAACAGCTTAACGATGAGGGCACAGGGAGAAACTAAAAAATTGCGCTACATAAAGACGGAAACACCTTAACAGGAAAGCAAGCAGCTGACCATTTTGCGGACTCATTCGCACAAGATAACAATATTGAAATTAGTCCAGAGAAACAACAGGAGATTCGAGAGAAATGGCAAAATACAGGACAGAAGGAAGTTGTACATGAGGTTATGGAGACACCTATCACATTCAGTGAACTGGAGCTAGCCATTTCAAAACTGAAAATGAGAAAATCACCAGGAGCTGATGGAAATCTCCATGAATATCAGAACCTGGGAAACAGAGGCTAAAGCAAAGCTGCTACAGATCTTTAAAAATCATAGACCTTGGGCATCACAACCCCAAGGAGGGGAAAGGGATAATAAAAAAAAGACAAGATTAGCCCCATCCATTGAAAACATTAAAGGATAACCTTTGGGGATGGTCCCAGTAAACTACAGATAAAAAACGGGTATCAGGGTGATGGAAATGGAAAACGATATTTTAAATCTCACCCTACCAAAGTAAAATCTCGCAGGGACCAGTGTTAGTGGCTATCTATCCAAATTGTGAGTTTTTTGTGCGAGATTTATTGAAATTGTTGCCTAAATGATACATGCTTTGTATGATGACATGGGAAACTGAGAAATTTTTGAACGATCCAGACATCACAACGTACATGGGAAGGGGGATACGGCAGATACCCGGGCCCTAGTTAGAGCTAATGTGTAGGGCGATTCGTAAAAAACATTAGGTTTGATGGAACACACATGAGTTCATGTTATCTATTTGCACAGCGTCAATGACAGCTACGTACTTATTGTTCAAAAAAGGTTGTTGGTATTATTTAAGATGCCATGTAGTCACTCAGAACCGAGCCAAAAAGAGAGACCCAATACTTGTGTGAAAGGTATGCTAAAAAATAAATACTTGAGGGGTCACGGATTACTAACCTCCACTAGCTGTCTACAATCATATGATATCTACATCCCTTCTAGCTGTCTACTGTATCATATGAAAGTCTACACCCCACTAGCTGCTACTGTATCATTGATTCTAACCCCCCAAGCGTCTACTGTATCATATGATACCCACACCTCCAAAAAACGTCTACTGTATCATAAATATTACCCTCCCTAGCTTCTACTGTATATATGATATCTACACCTCCAATAGCGTCTACTGCATATGATACCCACACCTCCACTAGCAGTCTACTGTATCATATGATATCTACACCTCCACCCGCTGTCTACTGTATCTATGATATCTACACCCCCACAGAAGTCTACTGTATCATAGTACCTACACCTTTAATAGCTCCCCCTGTATCATATGATATCTAAAAACCCCCACTTGCTGTCTACTGTATCATTGTTTTCTACCACCTCCACTAGAAATCTATGTATAAAACCTACACCTTTAATACTGCCTACGTATCAATGATTCTACACCTCCACTTGCTGTCTACTGTATCATATATATCTACACCTCCACTAGCTGTTACTGTATCTATGATATTTTACCTCCACTAGCAGTCTACTGTATCATATATATACACCCCCAATAAATGCTCTGTATCTACAAATTTCACACCTCCACACTGTCTACTGTATTCTTCTTCTTCTTTCTTTTCGCATTGAAATATGTCTATAACTGCAGTGCTTGTCTCTTGTATGAATTGAACTGTCTTTTTTCAGTTCTCACAGCGGTCCATAGAGTTATCTTCCACTGTCGTCTCTCTAGGCCAGAAGGTTTGCCTAGATATGTTATATTTTGGGCAGTCTTGGAGTATGTGCTCTGCTGTCTGCGACGCCAATCCACATGTGCACATGGCTGTTTCACCAATCTTGAATTTTGTATACATGTGGTTGCGTAATCTATTGTGCCCTGTTCTGAGGCGCAGAATAATGACTTGTTCTGGTCTATCCATAACGTGGTAGTCATCTTGAGCAGGTTTTGGTGGCTTTCTGACTGATTTGATCATTCTTTTTCTTTCAGGCTGTTCTTCTTTGGCTCCTTCCTTAGCCAATTGATCAGCTCTGTCGTTCCCGGGTACTCCACAGTGGGATGGTATCCACTGAATGGTGACCTTATGCTGACTGCTAAGTTCAGAAAGTAGTGTCCTTAGTACTGGCAATTTCCCAGACAGGAGCGCCTCGAGTACTGATTTTGCATCTGTCAATAGCACCACAGGTTGTGTACTATTGCTGGTATTTAGTAATTTCTCTGTTGCTATCTTGATTGCCTCAATTTCAGCATCGTAGTTTATGGCAGTACTTTCCTGTCGGTACTCTAGCTGTGTCCCTAGGTATTATTTGGGTATTCTATGTACACTCCCGCTCCTCCATTTCGAACAGCATTTTGTGCTGACCCATCTGTGTAGACTCGGATCCAGAGGTCCTGTGGGTATTCTTCATCAAGGAAGCTGAGAGTGGCCGTTCTGCGCTGCACACAGTTCTGATCTTCCTTGTCAAATATTCCTCTCACTTTTGTCTGGATTTGTAATGATAGTCTATGCTCCTCTTTCCACGGAGTTCGCTCTGGAATAGTTGTTAGGGGGATACCAACTGTGGGCAGATCGGTGGTTTCTCTGCAGAGTCGTTTGGCCTGGTGGATAAAACTACTTCTTTTCAACCGCCCCATAGCTAGGTTTTCAAATCTGTTCTTCATAGGGTGGCCTGGCAAGCTGAGGAACTTTTCTGCTTGTATTAGCGTTTTCGTATCTCTGCGCTCACTCAGTGCTTGTGTCCTCCCCATCTTCTCCATTTCCACTATAGGGGTTGATCTCATCCCTCCTGTGGTGACTCTAAGTGCTTGATTTTGCACTTTGTCCAGCTCTTGTAGTGTGGTTTTTGCTGCCGAACACCATGCAGTTGACCCGTATTCCAGGTGTGGCCGTATGCTCTGTTGATAAACTTTGCTAAGTATTTTCCCACTGGCTCCCCATGTGGTTCCACTTAGCTTTCTCAGGATGGCTATTTTCCTTCCGGCTTTTGCTACTGCTTTGTTGATGTGCTTTCTCCATGTCAGCCTGCCATCAAATGTTACTCCAAGGTATGTTGGTTCTTTATCTTCTCTAGGGGTGTTCCATTTATCTGGATGGTCCCTGCCTTTTGTTTTGGAGAGAGGGTAAATAGGGTGGTGCTGCACTTGTCAGTGTTTATGCTGACACACCATCTATTTGCCCATGCAACAAATGTATCTACAGCTCTTTGTAGTAATCTGGTGGCCACTGATGCATGTTCATTTGTGCTCCATAGAACCAGGTCATCGGCAGTACATTGCGGCTTTAATTCCATGTGGTAGATTAGCAACGAGATCATTGATGAAGATTAGAAAGAGTGTGGGGGACAATACTCCGCCCTGGGGAACTCCGTGACGCAGTAGTACTTTCTTGCTCTTTAGTCCGTCTATCTGTACTCGGGCTCTTCTGTTGTGCAAGTATGCTTTCACCCATTTGTACATTCTTCCATTGACTTTGCAGTTTCTCAGTTTATTCATCAGACCTTCTTTCCAGACTTTGTCAAAGGCTTTCTTCAAATCTATCCATGCCGCAAGCACCAGCTTCTTCTCTTGGAATGCATCCTCAATTTCTTGAGAGAGGTAGGTTGTCTGATCTTCCGTAGAGTAGCACTGCCTAAAGCCAGCCTGCTGTGGCACAAGGATGTTTTCACTTTCAATGTACCACTGCAGTCTGTGATTGATGATGCGCTCCAGTGTTTTGCAGAGACAGCTGGTGAGGCTAATTGGTCTGTAGCTAGAGGCAATGGAACTATCTTTCCCTGATTTTAGGAGGGGTATCATGATTGCTTCTCTCCAGGCTTGTGGAACACTGCCTAAGGTCCAACTGTTATTGAAGATCTGCAACAGCTTTGCTTTGACCTCTGTTCCTAGGTTCCTGATCATTTCATTGGAGATACCATCAGCTCCTGGTGACTTTCTCATTTTCAGTTTTGATATGGCTAGCTCCAGTTCGCTGATTGTGATGGGTGCCTCCAGAACCTCGTGTGCTATTTCCTTCTGTCCTGTATGTTGCCGTTTCTCTTGAATCTCTTGCTGTTTCTCTGGACTGATTTTGATATTGTTATCTTGTGCGAATGAGTCCGCAAAATGGTCAGCTGCTTGCTTTCTTGTTAAGATGTTTCCATCTTTATGTAGTGCAATTTTTAAGTTTCTCCCTGTGCCCTCATCGTTGTTTTATTAGCTTCCACAATTTCCTTGTGTCTCTTTCAAAGTTCAGAGACTCTGTTTTTTCCTGCCAGCTTTTCCGTCTAGCCTGCAGCTTGGCCCTTTGAAATTTGGCTTTTGCATGCTGGAATTTATTGTGGTGCTCTTGGCTGGGTGTGACCTCTGCTTGCTTTCTACATACTTCCACATCATTATGCAACTGTTCCAATTCACTACTCCAGTAGGGTTTATATTGTTTACGGGCTCCTCTTGGTACTGTTTCTCGCGCTGCTTGTAGTATGCATTTCCCAAACTCTTCAAATACTTTATTATGTCTTTCTCAGTGTTCAGGTTTCTAACCAGTATGCTGGTTCGATGCTTGTACACTGCCCAGTCTGCTTTCTTGTAGTTCCACCTCGAGAGGGTGCTGCTTTCACTTACAAGCTCATTTTCTCATATGATATCTACACCTCAACTAGCTGTCTACTGTATCATAAGATATCTACATCTCCACTAGCTGTCTACAATCAAATGATATCAACACCTCCACTAGCAGTCTACTGTATCATATGATATCTACACCTCCACTAGCTGTCTACTGTATCATATGATATCTACACCTCCACTAGCTGTCTACTGTATCATATGATATCTACACCTCCACTAGCTGTCTACTGTATCATATGATATATACACCTCCACTAGCAATCTACTGTATCATATGATATCTACACCTCCAATAACTGTCTACTGTATCATATGATATCTACACCTCCACTAGCTGTCTACGGTATCGTATGATATCTACACCTCCACTAGCTGTCTACGGTATCGTATGATATCTACACCTCCACTAGCTGTCTACTGTATCATTTGATATCTACACCTTAACTAGCTGTCTACTGTATCATAAGATATCTACATCTCCACTAGCTGTCTACTGTATCATATGATATCAACACATCCACTAGCAGTCTACTGTATCATATGATATCTACACCTCCACCTGCTGTCTACTGTATCATATTATATCTACACCTCCACTGATTGTCTACTATCAAATGATATCTACACCTCCACTAGCTGTCTACAATCAAATGATATCTAAACCTCCACTAGCTGTCTACGGTATCATATGATATCTACACCTCCACTAGCTGTCTACTGTATCATTTGATATCTACACCTCCACTAGCTGTCTACTGTATCATATGATATCTACACCTCCACTAGCTTTCTACTGTATCATATGAAATATACACCTCCACTAGCTGTCTACTGTATCATATGATATCTACACCTCCACTAGCTGTCTACTGTATCATATGAAATATACACCTCCACTAGCTGTCTACTTTATTATATGACATCTACACCTCCACTTGCTGTCTACTGTATCATATGAAATATACACCTCCACTAGCTGTCTACTGTATCATATGATATCTACACCTCCACTAGCTGTCTACTGTATCATATGAAATATACACCTCCACTAGCTGTCTACTTTATTATATGATATCTACACCTCCACTTGCTGTCTACTGTATTATATGATATCTACACCTCCACTAGCAGTCTACTGTATCATATGATATCTACATATGATATCTACACCTCCAATAACTGTCTACTGTATCATATGATATCTACACCTCCACTAGCTCCTAGATGGAGAGAGATTGGAAGATTGGCAGGATGAGAATATAGATTCATCCTGATTAACAAGCCGTCTGACCCACATACCTTCTACTCGAGATCATGGAACTCTACAACTACACCTGACCTGGCGTTTCATTCACCAGACCTGGAGTGGAACATTACACGAATTGTTGGGAAACAACTTGGTAGCAGTGACCATCGGCCAATCTTTCTAACTGTAGAAAATGAGCTTGTAAGTGAAAGCAGCACCATCTCGAGGTGGAACTACAAGAAAGCAGACTGGGCAATGTACAAGCATCGCACTAGCATACTGGTTAGAAACCTGGACACTGAGAAGGACATAAATAAAGTAGTTGAAGAGTTTGGGAAATGCATACTACAGGCAGCACGCGAAACAATACCAAGAGGAGCCCGTAAACATTATAAACCCTACTGGAATAGTGAACTGGAACAGTTGCATAATGATGTGGATATATGTAGAAAACAAGCAGAGGCCAATCCCAGCCAAGAGCACCACAATAAATATCAGCACGCAAAAGCCAAATTTCAAAGGGCCCAACTGCAGGCTAGACGGAAAAGCTGGCAGGAGAAAACAGAGTCTCTGAACTTTGAAAAAGACACAAGAAAGTTATGGAGGCTAATAAAACAGCTTAACGATGAGGGCACAGGGAGAAACTCAAAAATTGCGCTACATAAAGACGGAAACACCTTAACAAGAAAGCAAGCAGCTGACCATTTTGCGGACTCATTCGCACAAGATAACAATATTGAAATTAGTCCAGAGAAACAACAGGAGATTCGAGAGAAATGGCAAAATACAGGACAGAAGGAAGTTGTACATGAGGTTATGGAGACACCTATCACATTCAGTGAACTGGAGCTAGCCATTTCAAAACTGAAAATGAGAAAATCACCAGGAGCTGATGGTATCTCCAATGAAATGATCAGGAACCTAGGAACAGAGGCTAAAGCAAAGCTGCTACAGATCTTTACTAATACATAGACCTTAGGCAGTCACAACACCAAGGGATGGAGACGGGATGAGATCAAAAAAGGACAAGAAGTTAGACCATCCATGTAGAAGACATTGAAGGATAACCGTTGGGATGTGTCCCAGTAAACTACAGATAGGAAAACAGGTATCAGGGTGATGTGTAATGGAAAACGATAGTTAAATCTCACCCTAGGCCGAAGTAGAAATCTCGACAGGGACCAGTAGTTAGTGGCTATACTATCCAAATACTGTGAGTATTTTGTGCGAGAGTTATTGACAGTTGTTGCCTATAATGATACATGCTTGTTTATGATGACAGTAGGAAAACTGAGTAATGTTTGAACGATACCAGACATCAGCAACGTACATGGGAAGGCGGATACGGCAGATAGCCGGCCTAGTGTAGAGCTAATGTGTAGGGCGATTCAGTAATAAACATTAGGTTTGACTGGAACACACATGAGTTCATGTTATCTATTGTGCACAGCGTCAATGAACAGCTACGTACTTATTGTTCAACAAAGTGTTGTTGGTATTATTTAAGATGCCATGATAGTCGACTCAGAACCGAGCCAAATGAAGAGAGGACCCAATACTTGTGTGAGAAGGGTAGTGCTAATAAATAGAGTACTTAGAGGAGGGTCAGCGGAGTTACTAACCTCCACTAGCTGTCTACAATCATATGATATCTACATCCCTTCTAGCTGTCTACTGTATCATATGATGTCTACACCTCCACTAGCTGTCTACTGTATCATATGATATCTACACCTCCACTAGCAGTCTACTGTATCATATGATACCTACACCTCCAATAACTGTCTACTGTATCATAAGATATCTACACCCCACTAGCTGTCTACTGTATCATATGATATCTACACCTCCAATAGCTGTCTACTGTATCATATGATACCTACACCTCCACTAGCAGTCTACTGTATCATATGATATCTACACCTCCACCTGCTGTCTACTGTATCATATGATATCTACACCTCCACTAGAAGTCTACTGTATCATATGATACCTACACCTTTAATAGCTGCCTACTGTATCATATGATATCTACACCTCCACTTGCTGTCTACTGTATCATATGATATCTACACCTCCACTAGAAGTCTACTGTATCATATGATACCTACACCTTTAATAGCTGCCTACTGTATCATATGATATCTACACCTCCACTTGCTGTCTACTGTATCATATGATATCTACACCTCCACTAGCTGTCTACTGTATCATATGATATCTACACCTCCACTAGCAGTCTACTGTATCATATGATACCTACACCTCCAGTAACTGTCTACTGTATCATACGATATCTACACCTCCACTAGCTGTCTACTGTATTCTTCTTCTTCTTTCGTTCGCTTGAAATATGTCTATAACTGCAGTGCTGTCTCTTGTATGAATTGAACTGTCTTTTTCAGTTCACACAGCGGTCCATAGAGTTTATCTTCCACTGTCGTCTCTCTAGGCCAGAAGGTTTGCCTAGATATGTTATATTTTGGGCAGTCTTGGAGTATGTGCTCTGCTGTCTGCGACGCCAATCCACATGTACACATGGCTGTTTCACCAATCTTGAATTTTGTATACATGTGGTTGCGTAATCTATTGTGCCCTGTTCTGAGGCGCAGAATAATGACTTGTTCTGGTCTATCCATAACGTGGTAGTCATCTTGAGCAGGTTTTGGTGGCTTTCTGACTGATTTGATCATTCTTTTCTTTTGGTGGTATGTTACAGGCACATCAGGCTGTTCTTCTTTGGCTCCTTCCTTAGCCAATTGATCAGCTCTGTCAGTTCCCGGGTACTCCACAGTGGGATGGTATCCTCTGTATGGTGACCTTATGCTGACTGCTAAGTTCAGAAAGTAGTGTCCTTAGTACTGGCAATTTCCCAGACAGGAGCGCCTCGAGTACTGATTTTGCATCTGTCAATAGCACCACAGGTTGTGTACCATTGCTGGTATTTAGTAATTTCTCTGTTGCTATCTTGATTGCCTCAATTTCAGCATCGTAGTTATGGCAGTACTTTCCTGTCGGTACTCTAGCTGTGTCCCTGGTATTATTTGGGTATTCTATGTACACTCCCGCTCCTCCATTTCGAACAGCATTTTGTGCTGACCCATCTGTGTAGACTCGGATCCAGAGGTCCTGTGGGTATTCTTCATCAAGGAAGCTGAGAGTGGCGTTCTGCGCTGCACACTGTTCTGATCTTCCTTGTCAAATATTCCTCTCACTTTTGTCTGGATTTGTAATGATAGTCTATGCTCATCTTTCCATGGAGTTCGCTCTGGAATAGTTGTTAGGGGGATACCAACTGTGGGCAGATCGGTGGTTTCTCTGCAGAGTCGTTTGGCCTGGTGGATAAAACTACTTCTTTTCAACCGCCCCATAGCTAGGTTTTCAAATCTGTTCTTCATAGGGTGGCCTGGCAAGCTGAGGAACTTTTCTGCTTGTATTAGCGTTTTCGTATCTCTGCGCTCACTCAGTGCTTGTGTCCTCCCCATCTTCTCCATTTCCACTATAGGGGTTGATCTCATCCCTCCTGTGGTGACTCTAAGTGCTTGATTTTGCACTTTGTCCAGCTCTTGTAGTGTGGTTTTTGCTGCCGAACACCATGCAGTTGACCCGTATTCCAGGTGTGGCCGTATGCTCTGTTGATAAACTTTGCTAAGTATTTTCCCACTGGCTCCCCATGTGGTTCCACTTAGCTTTCTCAGGATGGCTATTTTCCTTCTGGCTTTTGCTACTGCTTTGTTGATGTGCTTTCTCCATGTCAGCCTGCCATCAAATGTTACTCCAAGGTATGTTGGTTCTTTATCTTCTCGTAGGGGTGTTCCATTTATCTGGATGGTCCCTGCCTTTTGTTTTGGAGAGAGGGTAAATAGGGTGGTGCTGCACTTGTCAGTGTTTATGCTGACACACCATCTATTTGCCCATGCAACAAATGTATCTACAGCTCTTTGTAGTAATCTGGTGGCCACTGATGCATGTTCATTTGTGCTCCATAGAACCAGGTCATCGGCATACATTGCGGCTTTAATTCCATGTGGTAGATTAGCAACGAGATCATTGATGAAGATTAGAAAGAGTGTGGGGGACAATACTCCGCCCTGGGGAACTCCGTGATGCAGTAGTACTTTCTTGCTCTTTAGTCCGTCTATCTGTACTCGGGCTCTTCTGTTGTGCAAGTATGCTTTCACCCATTTGTACATTCTTCCATTGACTTTGCAGTTTCTCAGTTTATTCATCAGACCTTCTTTCCAGACTTTGTCAAAGGCTTTCTTCAAATCTATCCATGCCGCAAGCACCAGCTTCTTCTCTTGGAATGCATCCTCAATTTCTTGAGAGAGGTAGGTTGTCTGATCTTCCGTAGAGTAGCACTGCCTAAAGCCAGCCTGCTGTGGCACAAGGATGTTTTCACTTTCAATGTACCACTGCAGTCTGTGATTGATGATGCGCTCCAGTGTTTTGTAGAGACAGCTGGTGAGGCTAATTGGTCTGTAGCTAGAGGCAATGGAACTATCTTTCCCTGATTTTAGGAGGGGTATCATGATTGCTTCTCTCCAGGCTTGTGGAACACTGCCTAAGGTCCAACTGTTATTGAAGATCTGCAACAGCTTTGCTTTGACCTCTGTTCCTAGGTTCCTGATCATTTCATTGGAGATACCATCAGCTCCTGGTGACTTTCTCATTTTCAGTTTTGATATGGCTAGCTCCAGTTCGCTGATTGTGATGGGTGCCTCCAGAACCTCATGTACTATTTCCTTCTGTCCTGTATGTTGCCGTTTCTCTTGAATCTCTTGTTGTTTCTCTGGACTGATTTTGATATTGTTATCTTGTGCGAATGAGTCCGCAAAATGGTCAGCTGCTTGCTTTCTTGTTAAGATGTTTCCATCTTTATGTAGTGCAATTTTTAAGTTTCTCCCTGTGCCCTCATCGTTAAGTTGTTTTATTAGCTTCCACAATTTCCTTGTGTCTCTTTCAAAGTTCAGAGACTCTGTTTTTTCCTGCCAGCTTTTCCGTCTAGCCTGCAGCTTGGCCCTTTGAAATTTGGCTTTTGCATGCTGGAATTTATTGTGGTGCTCTTGGCTGGGTGTGACCTCTGCTTGCTTTCTACATACTTCCACATCATTATGCAACTGTTCCAATTCACTACTCCAGTAGGGTTTATATTGTTTACGGGCTCCTCTTGGTACTGTTTCTCGCGTTGCTTGTAGTATGCATTTCCCAAACTCTTCAAATACTTTATTTATGTCTTTCTCAGTGTTCAGGTTTCTAACCAGTATGCTGGTTCGATGCTTGTACACTGCCCAGTCTGCTTTCTTGTAGTTCCACCTCGAGAGGGTGCTGCTTTCACTTACAAGCTCATTTTCTCATATGATATCTACACCTCAACTAGCTGTCTACTGTATCATAAGATATCTACATCTCCACTAGCTGTCTACAATCAAATGATATCAACACCTCCACTAGCAGTCTACTGTATCATATGATATCTACACCTCCACTAGCTGTCTACTGTATCATATGATATCTACACCTCCACTAGCTGTCTACTGTATCATATGATATCTACACCTCCACTAGCTGTCTACTGTATCATATGATATATACACCTCCACTAGCAATCTACTGTATCATATGATATCTACACCTCCAATAACTGTCTACTGTATCATATGATATCTACACCTCCACTAGCTGTCTACGGTATCGTATGATATCTACACCTCCACTAGCTGTCCACTGTATCATATGATATCTACACCTCAACTAGCTGTCTACTGTATCATAAGATATCTACATCTCCACTAGCTGTCTACAATCAAATGATATCAACGCCTCCACTAGCTGTCTACTGTATCATATGATATCTACACCTCCACTAGCTGTCTACTGTATCATATGATATCTTCACCTCCACTAGCAGTCTACTGTATCATATGATATCCACACCTCCACTAGCTGTCTACTGTATCATATGATATCTACACCACCACTTGCTGTCTACTGTATCATATGATATCTACAACTCCACTTGCTGTCTACTGTATCATATTATATCTACACCTCCACTAGCTGTCTACAATCAAATGATATCTACACCTCCACTAGCTGTCTACTGTATCATATGATATCTACACCTCCACTAGCTGTCTACTGTATCATATGATATCTACACCTCCATTAACTGTCTCTTGTAATCAAATATGATATCTACATCTCCACTACAGTCTAACTGTAATCATAATGATCCTACACATCCACTAGCTGTCTACTGTATCATATGATATCTAACACCTCCACCCTGCTTTCTACTGTATCGTATGATATCTACCCTCCAATACTGTCTACTGTAACATATGGAATATCTACACCTCCACTAGCTGTCTACTGTAATCTATTATATCTACACCTCCACTAGCTGTCTACAATCAAATGGATATCTACACCTCCACTAGCTGTCTAAAATCAAATGATAGCTTACACCTCCACTAGCTGTCTACGGTATTCATATGATATCTACACCTCCATCTAGCTGTCTACTGTATCATATGATATCTACACCCCCCCCTAGCTGTCTGCAATCATATGATATCTACATCCCTACTAGCTGTCTACTGTATCATATGATGTCTACACCTCCACTAGCTGTCTACTGAATCTTATAATATCTACACCTCCACCTGCTGTCTACTGTATCATATAATATCTACATCTCCACTAGATGTCTACAATCAAATGATATCTACACCTACACTAGCTGTCTACAATCAATTGATATCTACACCTCCACTAGCTGTCTACGGTATCATATGATATCTACACCTCCACTAGCTGTATACTGTATCATAAGATATCTACACCTCCACTAGCTGTCAACAATCATATGATATCTACACCCCCACTAGCTGTCTACTGTATCATATGATATCTACACCTCCACTAGCTGTCTACGGTATCATATGAATCAACCCTCCAAAGCTTTACTGTTCATATGATATCTACACCTCCATAGCTGTCTACTGTATCATATGATATCTACACCTCCACTAGCTGTCTACTGTATCATATATATTAACCTCCCTAGCGTCTACTGTATCTATGTTTTTCTACACCTCCATAACTGTCTACTGTATCATATGATATCTACACCTCCACTAGCTGTCTACGGGATCTATGATATCTACACCTCCCTGCTGTCTATGTATCATTGATATCTACACCTCAAATACTGTTACGTATCAAAGATATCTACATCTCCCTAGCTGTCTACAATCAATGATATCACACCTCCATAGCTGTCTACTGTATCATATGATATCTACACCTCCAATAACTGTCTACTGTATCATATGTATCTACACCTCCACTAGCGTCTACTGTATCATATGAAACTACACTTTACTAGCTGTTACTGTATCATATTATCTACACCTCCACTAGCGTCTACTATATAGATTCTACACCCCCACTAGCTGTTATGTATCATATGATATCACACCTCCACTAGCAGTCTACTGTATCATATGATATCTACACCCCACTTGCTTCTACTGTATCAATTATTTCACCCCCACTACTGTCTACAAACTATGTATTCATCCCAAGCTGTCTACGTATCATATGATTCTACACCTCCACTAGCTGTCTATGAATATATGATATCTACACCTCCACCTGCTGTCTACTGTATCTTTTAAAACTACACCCCCACTAGCGTCTACTGTATCATATAATCTACACCTCCACTAGCTGTCTACAATCAAATGATATCTACACCTCCACTAGCTGTCTACAAACAAAAGATATCTACACCTCCACTAGCTGTCTACGTATCATATGATATCTACCCTCCCTAGCTGTCTACTGTATATAAGATATCTACACTCCCTTTGCTTTCTACAATCAAATGATATCTACACCTCCACTAGCTGTCTACTGTATCATATGAATTACACCTCCACTAGCTGTCTACTTTATTATTGAAACTACACCCCCACTGCTGTCTACTGTATCATATGAAAAATTTCACCTCCACTAGCGTCTACTGTATCTATGATACCCACACCTTTAATAGTTCCCAAAATGTATCATATTTTATCTACACCTCCACTTGCTGTCTACTGTATCATATGATATCTACACCTCCACTAGCTGTCTACTGATCATATGATATCTACACCCACTTGTTTTCTACGTTCATATGATATCTACACCTCCACTTTGCTGTCTACATCATATGATATCTACACCCCACTAGCTGTCTACTTTTCATATGAATCTACACCTCCACTAGCGTCTACTGATCATAGATACTACACCTCCATCTGTCTACTGTACATAGATATCTAACCTCCACTAGCTTTCTACTGTATCATATGATATCTACACCTCCACTAGTGTCTACAAACAAATTAATTTCACCTCCACTAGCTGTCTACATCAATGATATCTACACCTCCACTAGCTGTCTACTTTTTATATGATACTAACTCCACTAGCTGTCTACTTTTCAAAAATATCACACCCCCATAGCTTACATCAATGATATCTACACCTCCACTAGCTGTCTACTGTATCATATGATATCTACACCTCCACTACTGTCTACTTATATAGAATTAACCTCCCCTAGCGTCTACTGTATCATATGTTTTCTACACCTCCAAAACTGTCTACTGTATCATAGATATCTACACTCCACTAGCTGTCTACGTATCTATGATATCTCACCTTTCCCTAGCTGTCTACTGTATCATTGATATCTACACCTCAATAGCTGTCTATGTTTTTC
>JACEFZ010002421.1:0-55294 GCA_014155875.1 Cepaea nemoralis
CACCATCCCCCCCCCCCCCCCCCCCCCCCCACCACCACCAATGTTCTTTCAGTAGAATCTTTAGTTAACCACAAATATGAACGATAAACGATAAATGTGACTGATAAGGCCATTTCGCGTTTTAAATGTTCGTCCACAGTGGATGCATGTGAACACATGGTAATTTCCACCATCATGCACATCTTACTTCTCGCACGCTCGGTGTGTGACTTATCTGCAATCATTGTCTCCTTTGTCTTTATTCCATTTTTGATATTTGCCCTCCATGCAACATGTTCAGCGGCGGCTTGCTCCCAATTTGTGTTATCAATGCCTGTATCAGTCATGCCCCGCTTACAAACATCTTTGAATCGTAGTAGAGAGGCCGACCCTGAGATTTCTTACCCATCAGTATTTCTCCACTTTGGTATTCTACCATCAGTTATCCTCATAACGTGTCCTATCCATCTAAGTCTACGAGATTGGAACAAACCGTCACACAACCTGATCTTTCCAATACTTCAGTATTTGAGATTTTGTCTTCCCACTCAATACCAAGTATTCTTTTCAGACACGGCATATGAAAGCTCTTTCAACGTTTCTCTAGGAGTGATTAAGTTGGCCAGGCTTCACTGACATAAAAAGAGTACTAAGGGCACAGGCTTGATAGACAAGGACTTTTGTTTTGGCAGTAAGCTTTCTGTCCTTCCAGACTCTTTTTGTTAACCTGTTCATTGTTGCTGCTGCCTTATCAATCTTAATGTTGATTTCCATATTTAGGGATAATTTACTATCTAACTCTGATCCTAGATATGTAAAATGGTCTAAAATCTCCAGTTCGGCGTCGTCAATAAAGATTGATGGTACCCCATGTGCACCTTGTGACATAATATGTGTCTTATTTCTGCTAATTGTTAAACAAAATTCAGAACAAGCATTGGAGAATGCAGATAGTAGACATTTTATTTCTCCCTCAGAGTAGGTTGTAACTGCAGCATCATCTGCAAAATTAAACTATCTGATCAGTACCCTCCTAATTTTGGTCTTAGCCTTCAATCTCTGAGCATAGTAGAGGCCACCATCTGAGCGTGATTAAATGTATAAACCACCATCCTGATCACGAAAGGCACATTTCAGTAGAAGTGAAAAGTATATTCCAAATAAGGTTTGAGCTAGTACACAACCTTGCTTAACTCAACTATTGATTTCAAACTCTTCTGAAGTTGCACCATCAAACTTGATTATACGCTTCATGAATGTGTGGAACGATTCCACAATAAACATAAGAGTTGGTGGGCAACCAATCTTCTTTAGTGCATTGAACAGACCCTCACCACTGACCAAATCAAATGCCTTTGTGAGGTCGATGAAGGCAATAAACAGTGGATGATTTTGTTCCCGGCATTTTACTTGCATCTGTCGCAATGAGAATATCATATCAATGGTACTTTTCACTTACTGTACAATTTTCTGGTGTATCATTGAAAGCGTCTTCAAGTTGCTGTTGAAAGTGAAAGCACTTTTCAGGATCGTGAGTGTTAATAGTATTAATTCCGGGGCTAGATTTGTGTTTAGTTGTATAGGTTCTCGTTGGTCTCAGTCTAACCATTGCAACAACCAAAGAATGATCCGTATCACAGTCAACACTGTGGTAACTTTGAGTCAATGATGTATGGTTCAGATATTGTCTCTGTGTTATGATGAAATCCAGCTGGTGCCAAGGGCCGGATTTTGGCTGTTTCCATGTGATCTTATGCAGCTATTTTTGTTTTTAAAAACAGTTTGTAATACATCAATCACGGAGTTTGACTCTTCATAGAACGAATCCGTCTCATCATCAGAGGAATCGAGTGTCGGTGCCTATGCAGTAATAATTGTGGCAAAACCACAAGGGATTGCCAAACGCAGGGATAATAGTCTTTCATTACCTCCTGCTGGAATTTCAATCATTCCCAGTATTCTTTACTGTAAAGCCCACACCATGTTGCCTTTTCTCTGCCTGCCCTCTACTCCCCCCCCCCCCCCCCCCCCCCCCCCCCATGTGACCTTTCCTCAGCGAGGCAAGTCTCCTGCAGGCCAGCAATATCAATGTTAAGAAGACTGAGTTCGGCATCATCCACATACGTTTTTCTCACATCATCAATATTGGTCAAGTCAGTGGAAAATCATGGACACATGGTTCTCACGTTCCAGGTTGCAAGCCGTAGCTTGAGGTTTCTATTTTTATTTGTATTAGTACTTGGTTCATTGGTTTTACAGCCTGCGATCAGATTTTGTCCTGGCCCCAAACACTCATTGATGCAGGCAAGCACGCATGCACGCACGCACGCACGCAAGCACAGACAGACAGACAGACAGACAGACCAGACAGACAGACAGACAGACAGGCAGGCAGGCAGGCAGGCAGGCAAGCAGGCAGGCAGGCATGCATGCATACATACATACATACATACATACATACATACATACATACATACATACATACATACATACATACATACATACATACATACATACATACATACATACATACATACATACATACATACATACATACATACATACATACATACATACATACATACATACATCATTGGCACCTTTCCGTCTTGACAGACGATAGTTTGGTACATTGTGCTTCAAAAAGGCTTAATAACTACGATCCATGGCGGTGGCGAGTGTGGCTGGTAAGGCCAATTCTTGCTGCAAATGTTTGCCCACAGTAGATGCATGTGAAAACATGGTCATTTCCACCATTTTGCACCATCTTACGTCTCTCACGCTCTGTGTGTGCTTTATCTGCAATCATTTTCTCCTTTGTCTTTATTCCATTTCTGATAGTTGCCCTCCATGCAACACGTTCAGCGGCGACTTGCTCCCAATGTGCATTATCAATGCCTGTATCAATCATGTCCCGCTTACACACATCTTTGTATCGTAGTAGAGGCCGACCCTGAGATCTCCTACCCGTCTGTAATTCACCAAAAAAGATGTCCTTTGGTATTCTACCATCATCCATCCTCCTAACATGTCCTATCCATCTAAGTCTACGAAGACTGAGCATGGAATACACCGTCACACAACCTGATCTTTCCAATACTTCAGTATTTGTGATTTTGTCTTGCCACTTAATACCAAGTATTCTTCGCAGACACCGCATATGAAAGCTGTTTAAACGTTTCTCTTGGCGTGAGTAAGTTGTCCAGGTTTCACTGCCATAAAGAAGAGTACTAAGGACACAGGCTTGGTAGACGAGGACTTTTGTTTTGGCAGTAAGCTTCCTGTTCTCCCAGACTCTTTTTGCTAACATGTTCATTGTTGTTGCTGCCTTGCCAATCCTGATGTTGATTTCCTGATCGAGGGATAATTTGCTATTTACCTCTGATCCTAGATATGTAAAATGGTCTACTATCTCCAGTTCGGCGTCGTCAATAAAGATTGATGGTACACCATGTGCACCTTGTGACATAATCTGTGTCTTCTTTTTGTTAATTGTTAAACCAAATTCAGAACAAGCATTGGAGAATGCAGATAGTAGATGTTGTAATTCTTCCTCAGAGTGGGTCGTAATCGCAGCATCATCCGCAAAAAGCAAATCTCTGATTAGTACCCTCCTAATTTTGGTCTTGACCTTCAAGCTCTGAGCATTATAGAGGCCACCATCTGAGCGTGAGTGAATGTATATACCGTCATCCTGATCACGAAAGGCATATTTCAGTAGAAGTGAAAAGTATATACCAAAGAGGGTGGGGGATAGTACACAACCTTGCTTAACTCCACTCTTGATTTCAAACTCTTCTGAAGTTGAGCCATCAAACTTGATTATACCCTTCATGCCTGTGTGGAACGATTCCACAATGGACAGAAGAGTTGGTGGGCAGCCAATCTTCTTTAGTGCTTTGAACAGACCCTCACGACTGACCAAATCAAATGCCTTTGTGAGGTCGATGAAGGCAATAAACAGTGGCTGATTTTGTTTCAGGCATTTTACTTGCATCTGTCGCAATGAGAATATCATATCAATGGTAGACCGGTTCTGACGGAAGCCGCACTGTGATTCAGGGTAGACTTGATCTCCCAGGACTTGAAGTCTGCGCAGAACAATTCTGGCAAATACTTTCCCAACAATACACAGAAGTGAGATATCCCTATAGTTGTTACAGTCGCACCGATCGCCCTTGTTCTTGTACAGCGTTATGATGTTTGAATCTTTTAAATCCTGTGGGACTTGTCCTTCTCGCCAGCATAGCTCTATTAGCTGGTGGATCTGTAGAGTGAGTGTGTCTTGCCCACTAATGATTACCTCTATTGGAATCCCATCCTTACCTGGAGCCTTGCCAGACGCAAGTTCATTTATAGCACACTTAACTTCTGTTATGGTGGGAAGTGTGTCCAGGTGGTCAAGAGTTGGCAGGGCCTCTATGGCATTGAGGGCATCATCCGCTAGCTTGGTCTCACTTGAGTAAAGCTCTAAATAGTGCTCTACCATCTATCCATCTGCTGTTTCTTATCAGTGATGATTTCTCCAGTCAAGGTTTTCAGTGGTGCACTTCTTTTGATCATTGGACCACAGGCTTTCTTTATCCCTTCATACATGCTTCTGATGTTTCCCTTATCACTTGCGATTTGAATGGACTCACATAACTTGATCCAATAGTCATTCGCACACTGCCTGGCAGCCTTTTGCACATCCTTCCTTGCTTGCTTCAGCTCACTCAGAGTGTTACGCGTTGGTCTTTCCTTGTTTCTTAAGAGAGCTGTCTTCTTTTTATCAATCAATGGCTGCAGTATCTGGCTGTTTGCCGCAAACCAGTCCTGCCTCTTATGATACACAGTGCCGTAAACCCCTACAGCTGTTTTATAAATAGTTTCCTTAAGTTTACTCCATTTATCATTTACTATACAATTTTCTGATGTATCACTGAAAGCGTCTTCAAGTTGCTGTTAAAATTCAAAGCACTTTCCAGGATCGTGAGTGTTAATAATATTAATCCTGGGGCTAGATTTGTGTTTAGCTGTGTAGATTCTCTTTGGTCTCAGTCCTAACCCTTGCAACAACCAAAGAATGATCTGTATCACAGTCAGCACTGTGGTAACTTCGAGTTAATGATGTATGGTTCAGATGTTGTCTCCGTGTGATAATGAAGTCCAGCTGATGCCAATGGCCGGATCTTGGATGTTTCCATGTGACCTTATGCAACTCTTTTGTTTTAAAAAAGGAGTTTGTAATACATAGGTCATTTCTAGTGCAATGCTCCAGCAGCCTTTGCCCATTATCATTCATGCGACCGATGTTGTATTTTCCAAGGCACACTGGCCATAAACTCGAGTCCTTGACCACACGAGCATTGAAATCACCAAGCATATAAATGTAGTCGGATTTTGGAACTGCTTTGATCACAGTGTCTAGCTGCTCATAGAACGTATCCTTCACATCATCAGAGGAAGCGAGTGTCGGTGCATATGCGATGGTAATGGTGGCAAAACTACAAGAGGTTGCCAAGCGCAGGGATAATAATCTTTCATTACCTCCAGCTGGGATATCAATCATTCCCAGTAGCGAATTCTTCACTGCAAAGCCCACACCATGTTGCCTTTTTTCTGCCTGCCCTCTACCCTTCCAAAAAAAGGTGTAATTGTTTTCCCTGAGTGACCCTTCCTCAGCGAGGCGAGTCTCCTGCAGGCCAGTAATATCAATGTTAAGACGATTGAGTTCAGCATCAATCACAGCCGTTTTTCTCACATCGTCAATATTTGTCAAGTCAGTGGAAAATCCTGGACACATGGTTCTTACGTTCCAGGTTGCAAGCCGTAGCTTGAGGTTTCTATTATTATTTTTATTAGTTCCTGGTGCATTGGTTTTACAGCCTGCGATTCAGATTTTGTCCTAGCCCCAAGCACCCATTGAAGCAGGCAGGCTGTGGCGGATCAGCACCCAATTGGCAGGGAGCTGCTCAGCTTGAGGAGGGCGGTAGCTGATCAGTGACACCTGTAGGTGTCTCCCACCGTAAGAGGCAACGCGTGGCGCCCCATGTCTACGCCAACTGACAAGGACTTATAACCCGTAACAGTTGCCTCTCGCTTTGATTCCGAGACCGGTTAAGACTGTAACAAGTTACGTGGAGGGTCTCAAATAGCCTTTAACAATGTTTCAATACTATTCTATAGCCCTGGCTGGGATAGGTCTTTGCTTGCCAACCCTCCTCCGTTCCCTGGACTCACTGTCACTCTATCTTTCGACCTCGGGACCTATTTCCTGCAGTGTTCTTCTGGCTGATCCATATATATAACACAGTGATCTTTGGAATAAACTAAAACGTGATTTATTAAATTAATAAAGAACAGCACAGGAAAACATCAAGGCAGTTAATACAGATAGTTCTAAACAGACACAACACGGATAAAGTTCAGGCACAGAGCCTCATGGCTTTCCCTCATAGACCGAAGAGTACTACAAAGTCCCGTCAGTCGACATCTGCCTCACCGATTTGGTCCGCAGGTATTTTCCTCCTTCCCGATCGGTTGTACAAAGAACAGGCGCCTGTAGAACCAGTCCTACTAGTTCCAGTGGTCTTCTCTACACAATGAGTCTTGTGTTCGTTGTAGCCCAATGGTACAGGAATACATCACTTGTCACAATGGAACCAGTTCTTGAAGGGGAAAATGTGTATGGGTGTTTCAATGTCACTGACCAGGCTGGGTGTGGTTTCAAAGGATGGGAATGGTTCATGCATGCGGAATGGGCATAGGTCATTCAATGTCACTGACACGGATGAGTAGGACCGAGAATGAGCTGTAGGTCCAGTCAGGAACATAGGTTCCACCACTCCAATACTGACGATGGAATTTGGATTGAGCGGGTACTGAAGGATGCCACTAGTTCAGGACTAATCGTACATTGATTCCTTGATTGGAATCACTAACCTGTGGCCATCCTGATAGTCCATGGTTCACCTGAGAATGTCTTAAGGTGATACTCTCGTGGCCTTGCATGCAGATCTCTTATGCTCCCTTCAATTCAAGGAGGACCCTGGAGATGACAGACAATAGTGAGCGACTAGGCTGACTCAAGTACCACAATTCTGAGGACCAATAGGGCCTCAGTTACTACATTTGACATATATGTTCCTTACCCAATAATTAGATAAGAGGCCCGAATGAATGGGCCTGACCTGTCAGGTAGCCCCTGGATTGGCTACGTCCGGGCTTGAGTAGACCTCCAGCTTGTAGACGTCCGGTTGTCCACCCTAGGAACTTTTTGCCTACAAGACTCACTCTACACACTCATACCAAGCCGTTATTATTATTGGGCACATTCATTTCCAGGCTTATCTCTCACTTGAAAACCCTGCCTTTCTCACGACAAAGCTCTTGTGGTGTTGTGTGGGTAATTATGTGTATGTAAAGAAGTGTCGTTCCCCATTCCCAACAAGAATAGGAAAAAAAAATACTACTCCTTCCGGCCGCTGCTCTTGTCTGAGCTGTCGCCGCAATGTACCGGCAGTGCCTCAAATAACCCATAGATTCAGATGAGTTCAGGTTCTCTCAGTGAGATAGAGAAGTCCATTATCTTCCCGACATCATCCTATCGACTAAAAGACGAAAGAGATAGCACTGTGGATAGCCTCTTCCGGCTCAAGAAGATAGATCATAGATTGGTGGACCCCATCCCCAAGGAGCCCTTCCCTCCTTCCGGCATACCGTAGCTATCCAATGATTATATTCTACAGAAAGATGACAGTATGCCCAGAACAGGCCGTAGAAAGAAAGATAGCAACAGCTCATCTGCCGCCAAGAACAAATGAAATCCTCTTGGGAGATATATTGTTCAGATTCACTCCCCCGGCTATGCCAAGACCAAGACGCCTAGTTAGATTGGCCAACGGTCAACCAACTCTTCATATGTTATGATTGGCTTTTCGCCAATTCATCTTCCCCGTCGAGACAAAATACATTTATAGGTCCAGGTCTGGCTGGACTACCCACAACCCAATTATTACCTTTCCAACTGCATCAGTAGTAGGTTGCACCTCTGTCTTAATCTTTAAATCAACTTGACATGCTGCAACTACCAAACGGTATGTGCTGGAACGGCCATGAATTGCACCAGAACTTGCACTGGTGCTCATTTGGTGTAGGGGACCCTATCGGGTTTTCCCCGAAGAAAGATATATTTCTAATAATTCTATTAAGAAGAACGTGTGGTTAAAGTATCTTCCATGGGGATTAAGCGAACAAGAGAACTGAGGGTTCCCGAAAGCTGTTTTCCTCTATTTCCCCAAATTTATAGAAGGCATGAGGACATGAGCCACTGGCGTTTCGCCACATAGGCCCCCTCTTAAGAAAGTCGAACCCTACGAACTTTCGACTACCAGAGGTTCTGTTCGAATGACCCCACCCTCACATTCAACCATAGGATGCCGTGAAAGAAAATCAGCTCCCACATTCTCCCTTCCGGGGATGTATTCGACCGTGAACTGATACGGTTGTAGGAGCAATGACCATCTCATTAACCTCGCGTTCAGTTTCTTAGAAGTTGCCAAAAACATCAGAGGTTGATGGTCGGATTGCACTTTGAACGGTACTCCATACAGATAAGGTTGAAATTTCTGTACCGCCCACACTAGATCTAGACATTCCCGTTCGACGGTGGAGTAATTCCGTTCGGCGGGTAACAGTTTTCTACTTTCATACGCCACCGGACATAGCACCGAAGCATTATCTCGCCCTTCCTGCTACAAAGTTGCCCCAATCCCTATGTTACTCGCGTCGGTTCTTAGAACAAACGTTTTCTCCAAATTTGGGAGTTGCAGGACTGGCCTGTCCACCAAAGCCTGTTTCAGCTTCCCATAAGCTTCTTCACAGCTCGGGGTCCAGACTATAGGATCTGGTGATCCTTTCTTCAGGGTCTCGGTTAACGGCGCCCCAATTTCGTTGAACCGAGGAATAAATTTCTGGTAAAACCCACACAGAGACAAGAAAGACCTAACATCCTTTTTGGACTTAGGACGGGGTGCGAGTCTGACCTTCTCAATATTCTTTTCTTCCGGTACCAGTCCCCCTGGGGTAATAGTATGTCCCAGAAATTCCAAGGATTGATAGCCAATCATGCATTTGGCTGGACGGGCGGTTAACCCTTCTTCTTTTAACCTTGTGAAAATCTGTCCCAAGGACTTCAGGTGATCTTTCAGATTGTCAGACGCGATGAGAATATCATCCATAAACGAGACGACAGAGGGATCCTTTAAAGGCCCTAATAACATTCTCATCATGCAGGTGAACACACTGGGCGCATTGCTCAGCCCAAATGGCATCACCTTGAATTCGTAGTGCCCGCTCGGAGTACTGAAGGCGAGTAAGGGCCGAACCTCGGGCATCACAGGGATCTGATAATATCCCCTGCTTAGATCAATTTTAGAAAAGTACTTTGCCTTATTTAGTCTCGCAAACAGTTGATTTGTGTTCGGCAACGGTTCAACTTGGAATGTTGTACAACTGTTTAAATGTATGTAATCAATACATAAGCGGTGCTCCCCACTGGGCTTCCTCAACAAGACAACCCCGGCATTATAAGGAGAAGTCGAAGGAGTGATGATGTCATCGTCCAGAAGCTTCTGGATTTCGGCTTCCATGGCCTTCTCTTTCGAAAAAGGCACTGGATATATTTTTTGGCGAACGGGGTCTTGGGTAGTCAGAGTCATATCAAACTCGACCAACCCTGTCAGCCCTGGCCGATCGGTAAGAATCTGCTGATGGGACTCCAACAAACGGATGACCCGGTCTGTTTCTTCAGCCGACAGATCAGGATTTATATGTACATCCCTATAGGTTTCCCCAGAGTGTAAAGGATACTCCCTATCCGCGTCTTCGCCCGATTCAGTTTCCATCGCGACCGCCATAGTCATGAGTGGGAGAGAAGTACCATCAGATCGTTCTTCATACTTTTTGAGGAGGTTAATGTGGAAGATTTTGGATTTCCCCCTAATCCGGATGGCATAGTTGGTGCGGGACACAACCCTTTCCACCGGGAAAGGCCTCTGCCAACCAATCTCGAGTTTATTGGAACCTACTGGAAGCAACAACAGAACCCGATCCCCCACTTTAAGAGACCTATCTTTCGTCCTTCTATTGTAGTAGGCCGCGTGTCTCTTTCTGGCCGCCCTCAGATTCTGAGCTGCCAAAGCCCAACCCGTCTGGAGTTTCTTCTTTAACTCTTCGACGTATTTATATGAGGATACAACTTCTTCGGAAGTTTCCTCCTCTGTCCAACATCTCAATAGGGCTTCTAAGGGACCCTTGATTGGTCTCCCGAATAGTAGAGTGGCTGGTGGCAACCCGGTCGACCCATGGGGAACCTCCCGATAGGCGAACAAGGCGGCTGGGATATACTCATCCCATCTGTCTGGTTTCTCTTGAGCCAGCTTCCGAAGCATGGTCATCAAGGTACCATTAAACCTCTCTACTTGCCCATTCGACTGAGGGTGGTATGGGCTTGTGTGAATGTGGTTAGTCTGGTAGATGGCTCAGTTTCTTTCCAGCTGTTAAAAGACTGTTGAGGCTGTTTACTGCTTTGAACGAATATTTTCTTTCTGTAAACCAACCACCTGCTATGATAAAGAATTTATTGGCAGCAATTGTAATAAAATTGTACTAATTGTGGATTTAATCTGGAACGATTTAAATGAAACATTCTATATGTTCTATTTTGTCCTCCTTTGTGTCTTATTATGTACTCCCGCGTCCTCCTTTTGGTCTTATTGTGTCCTCCTTATCGTGCCCACGTATCTGGCAACCCTAGATCTGACGAGTGTTTTTTTAGTACGTAAAACAAGGGTTGTGAGTGTCAGGGAGAAAGAACTCTGGGGTTTGAACTGGGAGTACAGGTTAAGACACGGTCCATGTCGGACGTTTTTAACAAGTGCGAGAATGGCATCCGTCTAATGCCTTATGTATTATATATTTTAAGCACCAGTGATAGTTGTGATGTTTAAGTTAGATAAGATAAGTTGTGCGGCAATGCAAATGAAGATTTACTTATAGATGTGAAGCCGCGGAATAAATGATGGAAACCGGCGTGGACTTTTATTATGTACTTCATGTAGACTTGTGACGTCGATGCGTGAGTCGGAGAGAACGGGTAACTTATAAACTTGGACAAGTAGTCAAAGCCAGTAACGTGTTTAAAAGAGAGCAACTCATGGCACATAGAACTTTAGATATTCAAATGCGGAGCACAAACGCATTGCCATGAGTGAATGCCAACCATGGATTGAACTTGCTAATAGAATGACACAAGCAGAAGCGCGATTAAGCAACGGCCTAAAGTTAGGTCCATGACACCCATGGTGCAGATTAAAACTTCCTCCTGTGTGCACTAATGATTCTGCTGGAAATTAGTGAGTGCACAGTAAGACGAGCTGAATGTCTTTGTCAAACAGAGTCTTGCATCCTTCACAGCTTTCATTATTAAGTGTCTTAATCACTTGGGCTGCATTAGAATGCACAGTATCCGCCATCGTTTATTGATACTGGAATGGCCATTTTTTCCACATTTGGAACAAATAATGTCCTTCCTCATGTTACTGCTTGGCCCACTGGATGGTTTTACATCACATAATGCTGCTTTGTGCCTCCAGCATCCACAATAAAATCATCCAGAATAAACATTCTAACGTCTCCTAAAATTCCCCTTGTGGTATGTGTAACTCCTGATTTGCTAACATGATTGCTCTGGGGATCATTGTCTTGAGGTCCCTGTTGCTTATACCTATGTGCTGAGTCCACACTCTTTGATCTCGGTCTGATAACTGGATTCTGATCCTGTTTAGTATAAGCCGCACAGACTATTTCCTCATCACGTTGTCTGCCAATAGAACAGTTCGGATGTGCAGCCATGTAGTTTGCCCTAACTGGGAAATTGTGTCAATGTCCTTTGGTTTACGTTCTTGAAAGAAAGCAACTAAGTCTATATTACATGGCGATAATACCTTGTCTCGTAGCATCTCTCTCTCTCTCTCTCTCTCTCTCTCTCTCTCTCTCTCTCTCTCTCTCTCTCTCTCTCTCTCTCTCTCTCTCTCTCTCTCATCATGTTCCTCTTGTACCTTGCGGTGTCGAGGTGAAGTATAAACTTCGTGAGAGTGCCCGGTTATGGTCTTCGTATATCGAAATTCCCATGGATTCTGTTATTCCCTCCGTCCAACGTTTACGTGGTCGGCCTCTTCCTCTGTTTCCATCTGGTCTGTACATCATTGCTTGTTGTGACATGCTGTTGACTGGTAGCCTACTTGCATGGCCAAACCATTTGACTTGCTGCTTTCTAATAAAATGTAGAGCAGTTTTAACCCCCACTTTAGTCCTGATTTCTTCATTTCTGATCTTATCTCTTCTTGATACATTGAGTATTCTTCTCAGGAACCTCATTTCTGTTGTTGTGATTTTTCTTTTCTCTTTTTCTGTCATTGTCCAGGTTTGGCATTGGTAGCACAGATTTGGTAGGAAGATTGTGTTGTAAAGTGCTTTCTTAGTAGTTATTGATACATGTTTGTTCTTTAGTATTGGTGCCATTTGTCAAATGAGTTGATTTGCCTTATTGCACCTATTTTCGATCTCGTCTTCTGATCTGCCATTTGATGATATTATACTTCCTAGGTACTTGAAGCTCTTTATTTGTTTCAAGGGATGTTCGTTTAGGTGAATTGTTGCTGTTTGTTCTTCTTTAGTTATAGTCATTACCTCTGTTTTGCTTGTGCTAATTTTCATGTTATGTTCCCTACACATTTCGTTTAGACTATTCATGTGGTCTTGTAATTCAGCTTCTGATTTTGCTATTAGTGCTTGGTCGTCCGCAAACAGGAGTTCTCTAATGGTTAGATTTGCAGATGGTTCTTCTTCTGTGTTCTCGTCATGCGGTATTCTTGCCGTGTCTGCTTGGCTGGTTTCTTTACATATGTCGTAGCATCAAGTCCACGAAACTATTAAAATCTCCTCCTATTTTTGCTAGCTCTAGCCATTTATTAAAGAGGTTTTTCACAGTATTGACAAAATCTGTAATGTCCTGATGTTTCTTTGGCACAAATTGTCTTAACTTAGTTCTGTATCCATGTTAGGTTAGATTGATTTCCGTAAGCAGACGTTGACGTAGAGTAGCATAGTTATTTCCTTCTGACACTTGTAAAGTTAACATTGTATCCAATGCCTTCCTAGTAAGATATTCACTCAGTCTCATAGCATACTCTCATTCTGGCATGCCTAACGCTCCAGCCGTGGCCTAAAATCTGTCCAGGTATGACTGGATATTATCTCTATCTGTAAAGTATGGTAGTTTTGGTCACTGTGAAGAGTGTCGTTTACCATCATCGCTCTGTCCGCTTGATTATAATTCTAATTTCTTGAGTGCAATCTCCTTCTCCATCTCAAACTTATACTTTTGTTCCTCCTGTAGACGTTTGGCATCACGTTCTCCGAGACCTTGATCTCGTTCCCCTTGTTGATCTTCCCTGACTTTTGTTTCTGCAAACTCCTGCAGTTTTCTGCCATTTTTCTGCCGCCTAGTCGTTCATTTGCTTTATTATATTCATTAAAGTAGGCATCTTAATAATTATGAACAAGTTTCTGTCCATCAGTCGACTGTAGATATCAAGACACTACCGCTTGTCTTATGCGAATACCCAGAATACTTAAAAATTCACTATGTAAGTAAGTTAGTGATATTGATAATCTCACTCGGTACTCAATCACGAGTGGCCCTAATGTGATTTTGGGACACTATTCTTAATAGGTTTCTAGTCTTGCTATCTACCTCCGCTTTCCCAGCAGTGAGGTGGGTGTGTGACGATATTATCTCTAGCCACTTGACTATGTACCGAAGAGTGCAACAGGTTTCTTGAAATAGTGTTAGACATACATCTATACATATAAACGATTAGATAATCAACAATTGATGATGCCTCTTTGACACGAGACGCACAGTATTGGACACGCAGTCAGGTGATTACAGGAACATAAACAACATTGACATTGACATGCTTGTGTAAGACGGAACAGTGCGCATGAGACCAAGAAAACCAGCTGTATAGGAGATGTCACGCAAGTATCACCATAATAACATATCCGTAAAAACCAAATATCATACGGAAATATGAATCAAGAACAGAAGCAATCCAAGACCAATGATATACACATATGTGACGTTAGATAACACGGCACAGGATATTGTTCCATGACAGACAATGCAAAAGCAAAACCAAGCCAACCCGTCGGATATTTCCTAGAAGAATACACTTTGCACCAGGAAAAATCTTTTCACAATGCCTGCCCTGATTCAGAGAAAAATAGCGAAAATCTCTATCAACCAAATACATGAGACAACATACAAATGCATAGATAAACTTACAATAACGCCACTTAGGACAATGAAGGGAAACACCAACAAAACAGTCCGAGACAACAGTAGGAACATCTCAAAAGTACTTAGCTCTTTTAGTAGAATTGGTGCCATAACAAGGATTGTCAAGATTGGGCTGCCTCGGATGACAGAAGGAATTTATGGAGCAACACACACACACACACACACACACAC
The DNA here is from genome assembly GCA_014155875.1 of Cepaea nemoralis. Classification (NCBI taxonomy): domain Eukaryota; kingdom Metazoa; phylum Mollusca; class Gastropoda; order Stylommatophora; family Helicidae; genus Cepaea; species Cepaea nemoralis. The sequence continues at coordinate 14,558 of JACEFZ010002421.1, forward strand.
ACACACACACACACACACACACACACACACACACACACACACACACACACACACACACACACACACACACACACACATCAGTCCTATATGACGCTTCAAAGTGATCACGACGTTTGATCCAAAAGAAACATGAGTGTTTAATTTCGTGGCTGCTTCCTCCTTGAAGTGGTGGTAAGGATCCCCGACTGCCGAAACAGTTTAATACAACCATGAATGTCCAACACTTTCCTTCTGTGTGATAGGAAAAATTGTACAGCTTCCCTTGTGGTGACGGTACCTTATAGTCTGATGTATGCTATGCTCCAGTTCTGCTTGCTGTTTGATGGTTTCACCTGTATATTTATCAATGAATACAACAAATAGACGTAGACAAGTCATAAACGGATAAACATCGACTCCTGATTTCACTTTGCTATGAAACTACTTAACAGCTGTTCGTTTGTTTACAACGGCAACCCATTTACTCAGTCCCTAAATTCGCCTTGTACACTTCCGGTGTAACCCTCCACTGTGTAGAATCTTAACTCCAAAGGTCGCCCGAGTACACTTCCGTACTCTAATCGTCTCTTTCCCAAAACGGCTGAATTCTAGCTCAGCCAATCACTGCCCCCGAACAATTGATTTCATAACACGCAGGGCTACGCTAAACTGTCCGCTGCTATTCATAAATAACTCCGACTTGTGGTCAAAACAACTCTTGACTCCGCAGTGTACGTCTGCTAGACGATTATTCATGAGAAAGTACTCGCTGTCCTCGGCAATCTTGAATTCGTTATATTCGGCAGACTAACATTTGTCATTCCTCTGCGTGCCACAATCCTCGTAGATCTTTCCTCCCCGGGGTTATTGTGCATCTCTTCCGGTGTGTTTTTATCTGCGCTGGCCTACAACTATTCACGTTGTCTCCGTTAATTCTCTGACACTTTGAAACAAGTCGTCTGCTATGACGCTAATGAAAATGATTCGTCGTGATGTTGCTTATCTGTGATTGTCGTTGTTTTCAAATTTGATCTCGCACACGGTGTTGTTACTTTGGAGACGAGCTTCACATAAACTATCTGACTGTACGGGGTCCATTGCAGAATTGAGCTGCCTACAAATAAATATTGTCTTTCAAATATCACACTGATGTTTGTATAATTGTTTCACTGCTGTCGCCCCCGGTTCTTAACTAACGAGCACCCAGATATTCTTCTGATTGTACTGGGTTCTCTTTGACCGGATGTGCTACCGGTTAATCTTCTGTCACAAGGCTGTTATGAAAGAGTGACAGATAGACGTGCCTGTGGTTGTGTCTAGAGGTATGTCTGTATGAATACTCTGGAGGTTATGCTTATGAACAGTTATAGGTACTGGATAATATAGTTGTCGCTCACATAATTGTTTAATGACACAGGTACACGGTGATAAAATATTACAGAATTTCCAGGCGCAGTCTCGGTATAGATAAATGAACACACTTAATTGCTTCGGACTTCTTTCTGTGTCCAAACTCCTTGAATGCCTGGCTGTAATTTCCTCCTCAACGCAGACACCGAATAACTGGCTAGTATCCTAAACTTAGCCCAAACACTATATGATCTCTGACAGCCTGGCTAAGTCTCCAATACTTAGCCCCAGATTTCCACTCATGGAAAGCCACAAGGCGGAGTTCTTTCTAACTCCGACAAATCTCAACTTCCAATCTCACTATCTTGGCTGGCTTTCCCCCCTCAGCCCCAAATTCACTGCCCTATCTTGGCTGGTGTCTTTACTCAGCCACGACTCCCTGACTGCCTAATCTTTCTCAGAGTTCTTTCTTTATCCCATCTTTATAGACTTCCCACGAAACACACAATTTAACCCATCGCACCCTTAATCTTCATTCCACTAATATTACATTTCTAAGCTCCCTTTGTTGCTTAGTATACTGTCACGTTTTCTTCTGTGCCCTCGTGACTAAGACTGACATCTCCATGATATACCCTCCATTTTGTTTAGGACCAACCATTGTTTTTGCCATTCCTAACTCAACCTTTTCAGACCTAACATCCGCCTATTACTTCTCTGACCCATAGTATATACCTGATAGTATTAAAAATTCCGTAAGTCACGTCTTAGTCAGATATGACTGAGCTACCGTATGACAGTAGACGGTACTACCTGCTTTCTGTCAGTGCCGAATGTTGGGTGGCGCTTACCAAACCCGACACCCCACATTGTGCCAACGACTTCGGGCGGAAGAGAGCAATTGGGAGGGTACTAGCCTTAACCTGGTGCGAGGAAATGCAACCCAAAGACAAAATAAGTCATGGCAGGGCAGACCAGGCCCTAAGCCTTGGTTGGCAGCTGGTCTAGGATCGAAACTCCGACAGGCGGACAGTTAGAGCATTGCTTTGCTGATCCGGCAGCTTCTGCAGCTTGTCTTGTTCCAGATGTATAGGTGTTAACTTTCCTCTGGAGTGAACTAGGCAGACCGAGAGAGGGATCATGCTGCATGGGCAACACATGGTTTCTTTATTTTAGCCCAGGCTTTGTGCTATGGAGAGGCAATAACTCCATCCCTGGTCTTAACCGGTATCGGAATCAAAGCGAGAGGCAACTGTTACGGGTTATAAGTCCTTGTCAACTGGCGTAGACATGGGGCGCCACGCGTTGCCTCTGAGGGTGGGAGACACCTACAGGTGTCACTGATCAGCTACCGCCCGCCTCAAGCTGGACAGCCCCCGGCTAATTGGGTGCGTATCCGCCACAGCCTGCCTGCTTCAATGAGTGCTTGGGGCTAGGACAAAATCTGAATCGCAGGCTGTAAAACCAATGCACCAGGAACTAATAAAAAGAATAATAGAAACCTCAAGCTACGGCTTGCAACCTGGAATGTAAGAACCATGTGTCCAGGATTTTCCACTGACTTGACAAATATTGACGATGTGAGAAAAACGGCTGTGATTGATGCTGAACTCAATCGTCTTAACATTGATATTGCTGGCCTGCAGGAGACTCGCCTCGCTGAGGAAGGGTCACTCAGGGAAAACAATTACAAAAATTGGAAAATACAAAATCGGTCGCATGAATGATAATGGGCAAAGGCTGCTGGAGCATTGCACTAGAAATGACCTATGTATTACAAACTCCTTTTTTAAAACAAAAGAGATGCATAAGGTCACATGGAAACATCCAAGATCCGGCCATTGGCATCAGCTGGACTTCATTATCACAAGGAGACAACATCTGAACCATACATCATTAACTCGAAGTTACCACAGTGCTGACTGTGATACAGATCATTCTTTGGTTGTTGCAAGGGTTTGACTGAGACCAAAGAGAATCTACACAGCTAAACACAAGTCTAGCCCCAGGATTAATATTATTAACACTCACGATCCTGGAAAGTGCTTTGAATTTCAACAGCAACTTGAACACGCTTTCAATGATACATCAGAAAATTGTATAGTAAATGATAAATGGAGTAAACTTAAGGAAACTATTTATAAAACAGCGGTAGGGGTTTACGGCACTGTGGATCATAAGAGGCAGGACTGGTTTGTGGCAAACAGCCAGATACTGCAGCCTTGATTGATAAAAATAGGATAGCTCTCTTAAGAAACAAGGAAAGACCAACGCGTAACACTCTGAGTGAGCTGAAGCAAGTGAGGAAGGATGTGCAAAAGGCTGCCAGGCAGTGTGCGAATGACTATTGGATCAAGTTATGTGAGTCCATTCAAATCGCAAGTGATAAGGGAAACATCAGAAGCATGTATGAAGGGATAAAGAAAGCCTGTGGTCCAATGATCAAAAGAAGTGCACCGCTTGAAAACCTTGACTGGAGAAATCATCACTGATAAGAAACAGCAGATGGATAGATGGGTCGAGCACTATTTAGAGCTTTACTCAAGTGAGACCAAGCTAGCGGATGATGCCCTCAACGCCATAGAGGCTCCTGCCAACTCTTGACCACCTGGACACACTTCCCACTATAACAGAAGTTAAGTGTGCTATAAATGAGCTTGCATCTGGCAAGGCTCCAGTTAAGGATGGGATTCCAATAGAGGTAATCAGGAGTGGGCAAGACACCCTCGCTCTACAGATCCACCAGCTAACAGAGCTATGCTGGCGATAAGGACAAGTCCTACAAGATTTCAAAGATTCAAACATCATAACGCTGTACAAGAACAAGGGAGATCGGAGCGACTGCAACAACTATAGGGGTATCTCACTTCTGTGTATTGTTGGGAAAGTATTTGCCAGAATTGTCCTGCGCAGACTTCAAGTCCTGGGAGATCAAGTCTACCCTGAATCACAGTGCGGCTTCCGTCAGAACCGGTCTACCATTGATATGATATTCTCATTGCGACAGATGAAAGAAAAATGCCGGGAACAAAATCAGCCACTGTTTATTGCCTTCATCGACCTCACAAAGGCATTCGATTTGGTCAGTCGTGAGGGTCTGTTCAAAGCACTAAAGAAGATTGGCTGCCCACCAACTCTTCTGTCCATTGTGGAATCGTTCCACACAGGCATGAAGGGTATAATCAAGTTTGATGGCTCAACTTCAGAAGAGTTTGAAATCAAGAGTGGAGTTAAGCAACGTTGTGTACTAGCCCCCACCCTCTTTGGGATATACTTTTCACTTCTACTGAAATATGCCTTTCGTGATCAGGATGACGGTATATACATTCACTCACACTCAGATGGTGGCCTCTATAATGCTCAGAGATTGAAGGCCAAGACCAAAATTAGCAGGGTACTAATCAGAGAGTTGCTTTTTGCGGATGATGCTGCGATTACGACCCACTCTGAGGAAGAATTACAACATCTACTATCTGCATTCTCCAATGCTTGTTCTGAATTTGGTTTAACAATTAACAAAAAGAAGACACAGATTATGTCACAAGGTGCACATGGTGTACCATGAATCTCTATTGACGACGCCGAACTGGAGATAGTAGACCATTTTACATATCTAGGATCAGAGGTAAATAGCAAATTATCCCTCGATCAGGAAATCAACATCAGGATTGGCAAGGCAGCAACAACAATGAACATGTTAGCAAAAAGAGTCTGGGAGAACAGGAAGCTTACTGCCAAAACAAAAGTCCTCGTCTACCAAGCCTGTGTCCTTAGTACTCTTCTTTATGGCAGTGAAACCTGGACAACTTACTCACGCCAAGAGAAACGTTTAAACAGCTTTCATATGCGGTGTCTGCGAAGAATACTTGGTATTAAGTGGCAAGACAAAATCACAAATACTGAAGTATTGGAAAGATCAGGTTGTGTGACGGTGTATTCCATGCTCAGTCTTCGTAGACTTAGATGGATAGGACACGTTAGGAGGATGGATGATGGTAGAATACCAAAGGACATCTTTTTTGCTGAATTACAGACGGGTAAGAGATCTCAGGGTCGGCCTCTACTACGATACAAAGATGTGTGTAAGCGGGACATGATTGATACAGGCATTGATAATGCACAATGGGAGCACTTCGCCGCTGAACGTGTTGCATGGAGGGCAACTATCAGAAATGGAATAAAGACAAAGGAGACAATGATTGCAGATAAAGCACACACAGAGCGTGAGAGACGTAAGATTGTGCAAAATGGTGGAAATGACCATGTTTTCACATGCACCTACTGTGGGCAAACATTTGCAGCAAGAATTGGCCTTACCAGCCACACTCGCCACCGCCATGGATCGTAGTTATTGCCATATGACAGTTATTAAGCCTTTTTGAAGCACAATGTACCAAACTATCGTCTGTCAAGACGGAAAGGTGCCAATGCAAATAAATTAAAAATTCCTAACTAGTCTGTTTACCCCAGATTTCTGTACACCCATGCACGTTACATGTTGATTGGTTGTTTGTTTGTTAATTTCGTTGGTTATTTGGTTGCTGGCTGATTGAATAGTTCGTTGTTTGACTGTTAGATACGTCGGCTGTTTGGTTTCTAGGGTGGTTCGTTCGTTGTTTGGTTGCATGATTGGTTGTTAATGCCATGCCGTAAGTGAGTCTTAACTGCTTCTCCATTTATATAAAATTGAACTATAACGGAGTCAATATAACATTCAAATCCATCAATGGTGAACTTTGAAAGATTGGAGGAACGTATGAGTTTAGCAAGTGAATACTGCTTTAATGTGGCAGTTAACAAAGTTATGATAACATCTACGGCACTAGTAGAGGTCCTGTTGTTGCCAGGATCGCATCTAAAATACGCGTACACTAAGATGCAATATTCAAACCTGTTTTAAGTTCGCTCTGGCGTCACTCGTCCGTACTTCTCCTTCTTCCGTTCATCCCGATCGTCTTTGCTATCATATTCATCGGATCGTGTCTAGGTTCAGCCTGTCGTTCTTGGATCCATGGCGATCCTAATATATACTTCTAGCTGTTATTACTTGATAGCCACTGCTAGACTTCCAACCATCCAATATCAGATCAGATATATATATATATGTTTGTTGTTTGTCCATCAAGAATGATGATGACCATTCATTTCATCCAGTGGGGTTGAAGGTGTGGAGCCGTGGGTTCTAAGATGGCTGATAAGGCCTATTTTGGCTCGAAATGTTCTTTGACAATGTGGGCAAAGAATGCTTGACGTCTCTGGAGGAGGATTTCCTGCAGTGGTCTTTCTGTCCTGCCTTTTCTTCACAGCTCTTGCAGTCCTGGTTGCCTCACATATGACTGCACCTTTGCGCAATGATGCACGCCACGAATTTCGGTCTCTGGCTGCAGCCTCCCAGGTGTCATGATGAATTCCAAAAGCATTCAGTGAAATTTTCAGAGTGTCTTTAAAACGTTTCCTCTGGCCACCTTGGGATCGTTTACCACAACGCAGTTCGCTGTAGAAAATTCGTTTAGGGAGCCTGTGATCTGGCATGCGAGTCAAGTGACCAGCCCAGCGAATCTGATTCTTCATCAGTAGAGTGTGGATACTGGGCATGGATGCTCTTTCTAGGACTTCAGTGTCTGGAATCTTGTCTTGCCATTTAATCTTCAGGAGCTTCCTTAGGCAGACTGTGTGGAAGTGGTTTAATTTCCTAGCGTGTCGCTGATAAACAGTCCAGGTTTCACAAGCATATAGCAGTGTGGATAATACAACTGCTTTGTAGACTTTTAGCTTTGTTTGCAGGCTTATTCCAGTTCTGTCCCATACATTCTTGTACAGTCTGCCAAAGGCTGCACTGGCCTTGGAGATTCTTGCATTCACTTCGTCATCGATTGTGGCAGCTTGTGACACGGTGCTGCCAAGATAGGTAAATTTGTCCACAACACTTAGTCTATGATCATTCACTTTGATATTCGGCACAGTGTGATTATTCCCTGGAGCTGGCTGGTACATAACTACAGTCTTCTCCAAGTTGATATTGAGCCCAAAGTTGGCACAGGCATGTGAGAAAGCTGAAACATTATGTTGCATGTCCGCCTCTGAGTTGGCGTATAGAGCGCAATCATCAGCAAACAGGAGCTCTCTGACGGTGCCGCTGTCAATTTTGGTTTTAGCTTTCAGCCTTTTGAGATTGAATAACTTTCCATCCATACGGTAGTTGATGTCTATTCCAATGTCGTCGTTCTCGAAGGCATTCATCAACATGGCTGAAAACATGAGGCTGAACAGTGTTGGTGCCAGGACACATCCTTGCTTCACTCCATTGGTGACAGGAAAGGGTTCAGACAGTTCACCATTTTCCTGTACTCTTGCCTGCATGCCGTCATGAAATAGCCGCACTATTTGGACAAACTTTCGTGGACAGCCATATTTTGCCATAATCTTCCACAGTCCTTCTCTGCTGACTGTATCAAAAGCCTTGGTAAGGTCAATGAAATGTGGAGAACATTTCGCAGTTCTGTTCCTGACATTTCTCTTGCAGCTGCCTTGCAGCGAAAATCATGTCAACAGTTCCACGTTCTTTTCTGAAGCCACATTGACTCTCAGGAAGAAGACCTTGATCGAGATGAGCTGTGAGGCGATTGAGAAGAATTCTGGCGAGTATCTTCCCTGCAATTGAAAGCAAGGAGATGCCTCGGTGGTTGTCACAGGATTGGCGGTTTCCTTTACGTTTGTAAAGGTGGACTATTGACGCGTCCTTAAAATCTTGTGGCATGGTCTCGTTCATCCATATGTTTGTGAAGACTTGGTGAAGCTGCTCTGTTAGGACCGGCCCACCTGCCTTGTATATCTCTGCTGGGATGGAGTCAGGACCAGGTGCCTTGCCGCTGGAGAGTTGCTGGATGGCTTTGTTTATTTCCACTATGGTTGGCAGGTCATCAAGTGTCTCATTGGTGGGAACTTGAGGAAGGCAGTTGATGGTTTCATCATCGAAGAAGGAAGTTGCATTTAAGATTTTGCTGAAATGTTCTGCCCAGAGTTGGAGGATTTCTTTCTTATCGGTGACCAATGTTCCCCCGTCTGCACTGAGGAGGGGAACTATGCCTAGTGATGAAGGACCACAGACCGCTTTCAGTGAGTCGTAGAAGTTTTTCATATCATGTCTGTCAGCAAAGCCCTGAATTTCATCAGCTTTGCTGCTCAGCCAGGAGTCCCGCATGTGCCGAAGTTTCTGCTGCACTACTCTCTGAATGTTCTTGAAAGCATCTTTTTTTATGTTGACTTTGGGTCATTCAAATGTGCCTTGAGGAGAAGATGTTTCTCGGCCAGCAATTGGTTGATGTCTTCGGAATTTTCATCAAACCAGTCTTTAAGCTTTCGGGGGGCTGGACCCAGGATTTCCATAGCAGTGTTGTAAATTGTGTCCTTTAGGGCTCTCCATTCTGTTTCTGTATCCTTTTTAGCTTCAGCATTGGGCTTGAGGCGATCTTCCAGCATATTTTCAAACGACTGCTGCATTTTCTTGCTGTTTAGGCGGGTGACATTTAGCTTTGTTTGCATTTTCGCCCCTTGAGGACGCCGTGGTGGCCTGATGTGGATGTTCATTTTCGAGACAATGAGACGATGGTCTGTCCAACATTCGGCGCCACACATGGATTTTGTCACTCGAACGTCTTGTCTGTCACTCATCCTGACGATGACATAGTCAATGAGGTGCCAGTGTTTCGAGCGAGGGTGCATCCACGATGTCCTATTTCTCATGGGGAGACGGAAAATTGTATTCGTAATCAGGAGATCATGTTCGGCACATGTCTGAAGGAGGCGGAGTCCATTGTTGTTACAATTTCCGACTCCATGCTTTCCAATAATGCCACTCCAAGAGGTGGTGTCCGTGCCTACTCTGGCATTGAAATTCCCAAGGAGTATAAGTTTGTCTCCTTTGGGAACAGATGTTAATACATTGTGCAGGTCATCATAGAACTTGTTCTTGACATCATCTTCGTTGGTCATAGTTAGTGCGTAGACACTCACAATGGTTGCGTGCTTCCTTCCATTCAGCAGAGGCAACTTCATGGTCATGAGCCTGTCGTTTATAGCCTTTGGAAATCCAGCTAATTTGCCGACCAGGGCCGACTTAATGGCAAATCCCACACCGGATTGGCGTCTTTCCTCGCTTTTCCTTCCACTCCAGAAAAATGTGTAGCCGGCACCAATTTCACAGATTTGGCCTTCTTCTGCAAGTCGTGTCTCGCTCAAAGCTGCAATGTCGATGTTGTACCTGCCCAGCTCTCTCCCAATCAGTGCTGTTCGTCTCTCTGGACCCGACGCGCCGTCTCTGTCAAGTAGGGTGCGTACATTCCAAGTTCCAATTGTTAAGGGAATATGGTTTACTCTTTTAGCTTTGCTTGTTTTATCTTTCTTTGTATGTTAGGGTACCCATCAACCGCGGCTAGCTGGTTAGGTAGTGATGAAGCAGACAATGTTTAGGGCACCTTTTCTAGCCCCTTCCTCATGCTATGGAGGTGAGCAGTGTGTTCCTATAGAGGGCTGCTCAGTCGCTCAGGGGGCTGCCGAATCCCACTGCTGCTCCGGTCAGTAGAAGACGACCATATGGCCTGAGCCGCCTGTGTGCAGGTCTGCGACTACGGCTGCCAGCGTACCCACGCCTGCCGCTTTGCCGCTCGCCCATCGCCACAGGGCTTGAAGGTAGATATGTGACGTTGGATGAAGAATGACTTGCGCGATGACTTGGATTAAAGTGAGGAAGAGTTGCGCAATTCGTCGACCTCACTCTCTCGCCTGAGTCCATCTGAGTCCAGTGGCAAGACAAGTCGAGACGATTGGAGACGAATACAGGTGCAGTGGATGACCAGGGCGCTCTACGTGCCTTGCCGTGCTCATTACGTTCCACAACGCTTTGCAGGTAAACGCCGTCTTGCCCGTTGAATCAGGAATGATTTCTTCCGCGCAGTCTGCCGAATCCTGTCTTCACATGCTGGGTAGGCATACCCTAGTTTACCTCTTGGTTTGACACCAAATCGGATACCCATGCCTGGTTTAGCCAGCCTCTCACAGCTGTTGCCCTGGGGGGTGGCCGCTGTCGCATGCTGACAGCTACTAGGAGCCACAGGCACGAGCTGGGTGTCAGACTTGGACCAGTGGGGGATGGGTCCTGAAAGGACATGAGAGCCATCCTTACCAAAGGTGCTACCAATGCCTGACGCCCCGTACCCCCCTATATATATATATATATATATATATATATATATATATATATATATATATATATATATATATATATATATATATATATATATATATATATTTATGACAATTCCTTAACACCCAGTCTACAGTCCTTATGTGTCGCCTTCAGCTTTACATCTCTATCCACAGATGGAAACAACACATAATTGTGACCACGGATTTAAATAAGATAATGACGTCAAACATGGTGTGCAAAATTGGCTGCTTTCCAGAAACCGGCATTTGACAGGTTGGCGTTTACTATCCATATATTTTCGCCTAGATAATTGCCTTCATGTACAGAGAAAGTATATTAAATAACAATGTAACTGAGCATACGTGTACTCAATATAAATGTGTCATTACAATGCTAATCAAATTCATAAGAGGCGCATCAATATTGCTTCTTATTTACCCTCGTGTATATCACAGGTAGATCTGTTTTTTAGTCTGAAATAACCTTTTTAGCCCGAGGTAAAACTCCTTACTCGTGTAAATATGCACGTAGAATTCAACAACATGGTTAATTTCATACACAACAACAACTGGAGCTTGTATGTAATCTGACACAGTCGTAAAATAATTAACAATTGTGATGAATCCCAATGGGAGCGTAGAAACAGAAAATATTCCGAAATTAAAAGCGAAGAACTTGACACTTCTTATAGCGGCTTTGAAATTGGTCGCTGACAATGCGCTGTTGCTTGAGTGTACAGTTCTCCTTGTAATAGCAGATTTCTTTCGCCGAAACGACAAACGGACTATTTTAAGATCACAGATAAACACGATAATAAGAATGGCTAAGTAAACAAACCATATAGCGCTGAAGTACTCTTTTGGTAGGTTCAGGAGAATGCAAATTTCGTGATAGGAATTGCCTCTGTACACGATCAGGGGAACGCATAAGTATATGATCGCTACTGCCCAACACTCAATGATAATTTTGATAATACAACTTCTGGTCACATGTTTAATGTAGACAAATGGGTGGGATATGTAGATGTAGCGGTCGATGGCGACGACGCCAAAATGAAAACAAGTTAACGTCTGCGTGAAAGAAAACAAGCCCATGACAAATGTGTCAACAGAAGTTGCATTGATGGAGAAACTGATGAGCCCAGTGTAGTAGATGGCTGAAATCACAGGAAAGGACACAGCCAGGAATGTATCTCCAATGTTCATTGACACTATTATCATATTGGTGATTGTGTGCAGTGCCACAGTCCGGTAGATGGTCACTATTGTGAGAATGTTCTGTACCACAGCCATCAGACTGAGCAGACCAAAAATATAAGATAAGGCGTCCATGTCATCAAACTGATGGATACAACCAAGCGTAATGTTTGCAGCCATGTTATTTGTACTGTAGGGTCTTCTTCTTGACATCAGATAACACTTCTGTCTTCCTCACTGCCAGGTTAAGTGCCTTTCATTGAATTACACTTTGGAAAATACATACTTTGGTTTCTGTGCTTCTCATATTTACGTGAAACACGGGCAGACAATCCACGCCGGGAGAGGCCGACTAGCGCATTGTGGGCAGCGAGTTGGGAGACACTCAACTCGTAGTGACCAGTTCAGGGGCACGGGTAATCACGCGGTCACTGGTCCTATCAGCACGGAGTTGATCTTCATTGACTACTGTAGAAGGGACGAAGCACAGGTGGAATCGTCTCATGTGGGTGTTGCTGATGCTTGAACTCATATTCAAACTCATTCAGAGGGTTCAGTTTGTGAGCAGGTTGCACATCTGGAATGGAGAGGTACATATTCAGACACTCAAGTACCAGCCCTCCGACTTTATAACCTGACATGATATTACATCTCAATGTTAGTGTGTTATTAAATATACCATAAAAACGACGTTCAATTTGACTAAACATTTGTTCCAGGTGGGTATTGGGTTGGAGGTTGTTGACAATGAAATACCCAAAACCAGTGGGGCAAACATTGTCATCCTAGGGGTAATCCTGGCATGTCCGTATGTGATATATTGTATCACGCCCGTGTAACAACATTATACTATGTCTTGTCGTAACTGTAAAGTCCGTGTACAGGTAATACCAATCCTGGTTGTTTCTGGCATTGAAGAGTGGAAAGTGAACTTCGCAACACGAATTCCGCGGACATGGTATTTAATGATCGGATTACAATAAACATCTCTTCACTAACCTCACTCCGCGCTGACATGATAATTATTGATCGGATTACAATAAACATCTCTACACTAACCTCACACCTTGGACATGGTATTTAATGATCGGATTACAATAAACATCTCTACACTAATCTCACGCCTTGGACATGGTATTTAATGATCGGATTACAATAAACATCTCTACACTAACCTCACACCTTGGACATGGTATTTAATGATCGGATTACAATAAACATCTCTACACTAACCTCACACCTTGGACATGGTATTTAATGATCGGATTACAATAAACATCTCTACACTAACCTCACACCTTGGACATGGTATTTAATGATCGGATTCCAATAAACATCTCTACACTAACCTCACGCCTTGGACATTGTAACAAGCTACGTGGAGGGTCCCAAATAACTATGTAACAATATTTCAAAATTAGTCTATAGCGCTGGCTGGGATAGGTCTTTGCTTGCCAACCCTCCTCCGTTCCCCGGACTCACTGTCACTCTCTCTTTCGACCTCGGGTCCTATTCCCTGACGTGTCTTTCTGGCTGATCCATATATATAACACAGTGATCGTTGGAGTAAACTAAAACGTGATTTATTAAATTAATAAAGAACAGCACAGGAAAACATCAAGGCAGTTAAAACAGATAGTTCTAAACAGACACAACAAGGATAAAGTTCAGGCAGAGAGCCTCATGGCTTTCCCTCATAGACCGAAGAGTACTACAAAGTCCCGTCAGTCGACATCTGCCTCACCGATTTGGTCCGCAGGTATTTTCCTCCTTCCCGATCGGTTGTACAAACAACAGGCGCCTGTAGAACCAGTCCTACTAGTTCCAGTGGTCCTCTCTACACAATGAGTCTTGTGTTCGTTGTAGCCCAATGGTACAGGAATACATCATTTGTCACAATGGGAACAGTTCTTGAAAGGGAAAATGTGTATGGGTGTTTCAATGTCACTGACCAGGCTGGGTAAGATTTCACATAATGGTAATGGTTCGTGAATGTGGAATGGGTATGGGTTTTTCAATGTCACTGATACGGATGAGTAGGACCGAGAATGAGCTGTAGGTCCATTCAGGAACATAGGTTCAATCACTCCACTATTGACGATGGGATTTGTACTGAGCGGGTACCGAAGGATGCCACTAGATCAGGACTAATCAGACATTGATTCCTTGATTGGAGTCATTAGCCTGTGGCCGTCCTGAAAGTCCATGGTTCACCTGAGAATGTCTTAAGGTGATACTCTCGTGGCCTTGCAGATCTCTTATGCTCCCTTCAATTCAAGGAGGACCCTGGAGATGACAGAGATTAGTGAACGACTAGGCTGACTCAAGTACCACAATCCTGAGGACCAATAGGGCCTCAGTTACTACATTTGACATATAGGTTCCCTACCCAATACATTAGATACGAGGCCCGAATGAATGGGCCTGACCTGTCAGGTAGCCCCTGGATTGGCTACGTCCGGGCTTGAGTAGACCTCCAGCTTGTAGACGTCCGGTTGTCCACCCTAGGAACTTTTTGCCTACAAGACTCACTCTCCACACTCATACCAAGCCTTTATTATTATTGGGCACATTCATTTCCAGGCTTATCTCTCACTTGCAAACCCTGCCTTTCTCACGACAAAGCTCTTGTGGTGTTGTGTGGGTAATTATGTGTATGTAAAGAAGTGTCGTTCCCCATTTCCAGCAAGAATAGGAAAAAAAAAATACTACTCCTTCCGGCCGCTGCTCTTGTCTGAGCTGTAGCCGCAATGTACCGGCAGTGCCTCAAATAACCCATAGATTCAGATGAGTTCAGGTTCTCTCAGTGAGATAGAGAAGTCCATTATCTTCCCGACATCATCCTATCAACTAAAAGACGAAAGAGATAGCACTGTGGATAGCCTCTTCCGGCTCAAGAAGATAGATCATAGATTGGTGGACCCCATCCCCAGTTAAAACAGATAGTTCTAAACAGACACAACAAGGATAAAGTTCAGGCAGAGAGCCTCATGGCTTTCCCTCATAGACCGAAGAGTACTACAATCCCCAAGGAGCCCTTCCCTCCTTCCTGCATACCGTAGCTATCCAATGATTATATTCTACAGAAAGATGACAGTATGCCCAGTTCAGGCCGTAGAAGGAAAGATAGCACTCGTCTATCGGCTGCCAAGAACCAGCGATATCATTTGGGAAATATTTATTGTTCAGATTTGTTCCCTTGCTATGCTAAGATCAAGACGCTTAGCCAGATTGGCTAACGGTCACCCCCTCCCAATATGGCAAGACTGCCGTTTCGCCAATTCATCTCAGTAGTTAAGACAATAAAAATTTATAAGTGCAGGACTAATTACAACCTAAGATTACCTTTCTTACACCAGCAGTATTCTGCACATAAAATGTCCCAATCTTCAACTTGACATCTTGACATTATGCAGTAGGTAACGGTAAGTTTAGAAACGGACATGAATTGCCTAAGAAGTCGCACCAGTGCGCATTTGGCGCAAGGCGCTCCATCGGGTCTACCCGAAAGGAAAGACATATATCTAATCGCTCCATGAAAAGATCGTGTTGTGAAAGTAACCCAAAGAACTATCTTCCATGGTGATTGAGCGAACAAGAGAACTGAGAGCTCCCGAAAGCTGTTTCCCCCTGTTTACCCAAAATAAAAGAAGGCCTGAGGACATGAGCCATTGGCGTTTCGCCACAGACATGGTATTTAATGATCGGATTACAATAAACATCTCTACACTAACCTCACACCTTGGACATGGTATTTAATGATCGGATTACAATAAACATCTCTACACTAACCTCACGCCTTGGACATGGTATTTAATGATCGGATTACAATAAACATCTCTACACTAACCTCACGCCTTGGACATGGTATTTAATGATCGGATTACAATAAACATCTCTACACTAACCTCACGCCTTGGACATGGTATTTAATGATCGGATTACAATAAACATCTCTACACTAAAATCACGCCGTGGACATGGCATGCAATGATCGGATTACAATAAACATCTCTACACTAATCTCACGCCGTGGACATGGCATGCAATGATCGGATTACAATAAACATATCTACACTAACCTCACACCGTGGACATGGCATGCAATGATCGGATTACAATAAACATCACTATACTAATTTCACACCGTGGACATGGTATGTAATGATGCGATTACAATGAACACTTCTACACTAACCCCACTCCTCAAAATACAAGCCAGTGTCAAGACGCAAATGACATGGGAAGCGTTAATGGTTAAAACTTACAGTCTTATAGAGTATTGATGCCACACCAGCCGATAGACTTACATTATGTAACTTCATTGTGACTGCAGAACTTCGCGTTTAACACATCGTGTGCTGTATCTATCGTACAACTGTTTGTTTAAAACAACATGTGCACTATCTAATGTACAATTGTATTTGTAACACAGCGTGCTCTGTAGCTATTTTACAAATATATGGTTGAAATAGATAAGCAGGGCAAATCGTAGTTATGGGAGACTTCAATGCAAGACTAGGACACAACAGAGCGGTTCATAGAAAAATATCTCAGGCCATTTGGAGTCCTACATAATGAAAGAAATGATAACCGAAGTAGACTGATAGAGCTATGCAGCCAACACGACCTCTATTTAACAAATACATTCTATAAACACAAAGACTCACAAATATATTCTTGGTATACATGGAACGATCTAGATACTAACTAACAGCGAAATTGATTTTATATTAACAAGAAACAACAGAAAGAGAAATATATTAGATGCAAGGGCAGTGCCCAACGTGAGTATAACGATAGACCACAAATCAGTCATTGCCATAGTAAGACTCATCAGTAGAAGGAAGCAAAGACCAGGAAAATACATGCCATGCGAATCAGTAAACTTAAAACACCTCAAAGACGAGGCAGAGAGGGAAAATTATGAAAAAGAGTTCACTGAAATCTTTGTAAAATTACCTATAGAAAGAAAGAAATGGACGAAGAATGGGAGATGTTCAAATCAAGAATGTTAAATACTGCAAAAATAACACGTTGAACCATGAAAACACGCGGAATACGGATAAAGAAAATAACAAGTTGGTGGAACGCAGAAGTAAAGAAAGCTGTAAAGACAAAAAGCAAAAATATAAAAAGTGGTCGAAGAGCAAACTGGAATGCGATTACATAGAATATAGAATTGCGAGAGGACACGTGAAAAGAATATTAAAGAGAGCAAACCAAAAAGACTGGGAGGAGTGTGGAGAAACTCTAAATAAAAACTACAAGGAGGCAACTAGAAACTTCTATAAAAAGATAGGTGCAATGAGAACCAGAGGAGAACCCTTTGACCCAACTGAAATAATTAACAATGAAAATAGAGAACCAATAAGTGAACAAAAACAAATCCTAACAAGATGGAAACAGTACTTCGAACTTCTCAACATCCCATCAGATGTCCCAGGAATTCAAGAAACCGACACAGATGCCACCGAAGAAATAGAACCAGACATACTGAAAGAAGAAATTATAGAAGCCATCAGATTAGCCCCATTGAACATCACACCAGGACAAGATGAAATACCAAATAAAATTAATTAAAGCAGCAGGAGAAGTAGGAACAGCATGGCTACATAGACTATTCAACCATGTTTGGGTAGAACAACACATTGGCACCTTGCCGTCTTGACAGACGATAGTTTGTGCTATACAAAGGCATAATAACTTTTACATATGGCGGTAGCGAATGTGACTGATAAGGCCAATTTGCGCTGTAAATGTCCGTTCACAGTGGGTGCATGTGAACACGTGGTCATTTCCACCATCATGCACCATCTTACATCTCATACGCTCGGTGTGTGACTTATCTGCAAAAATGTTCTCCTTTGTCTTTATTCCATTTCTGGTGTTTGCCCTCCATGCAACACGTTCAGCGGCGGCTTGCTCCCAATGTGCATTATCAATGCCTGTATCAATCATGTCCCCGTTACACATATCTTTGTATCGTAGTAGAGGCCGACCCTGAGATCTCTTACCCATCTGTAATTCACCAAAAACGATGTCCTTTGATATTCTACCATCATCCATCCTCCTAAGATGTCCTATCCATCTAAGTCTACGAAGACTGAGCATGGAATAAACCGTCACACAACCTGATCTTTCCAATACTTCAGTATTTGTGATTTTGTCTTGCCACTTAATACCAAGAATTCTTCGCATGCACCGCATATGAAAGCTGTTTAAACGTTTCTCTTGGTGTGAGTAAGTTGTCCAGGTTTCACTGCCATAAAGAAGAGTACTAAGGACACAAGCTTGATAGACAAGGACTTTTGTTTTGGCAGTAAGCTTCCTGTTCTCCTAGACTCGTTTTTCTTAACCTGTTCATTGTTGTTGCCGCCTTACCAATCCGGATGTTGATTTCTTGATCTAGGGATAATTTTCTATTTACCACTGATCCTAGATATGTAAAATGGTCTACCATCTCTAGTTCGGCGTCGTTAATAAAGATTGATGGTACCCCATGTGCACCTTGTAACATAATCTTTGTCTTCTGTTTGCTAATTGTTAAACCAAATTCAGAACAAGCATTGGAGAATGCAGATAGTAGACATTGCAATTCTTCCTCAGAGTTGGTCGTAACTGCAACATCATCTGCAAAACGCAACTCTCTGATCAGTACCCTCCTAATTTTGGTCTTGGCCTTCAATCTCTGAGCATTGTAGAGGCCGCCATCTGAGCGTGAGTGAATGTATATACCGCCATCCTGATCACAAAAGGCATATTTCAGTAAAAGTGAAAAGTATATTCCAAAGAGGGTGGGAGCTAGTACACAACCTTGCTTAACTCCGCTCTTGATTTCAAACTCTTCAGAAGTTACACCATCAAACTTGATTATACCCTTCATGCCTGTGTGGAAGGATTCCACAATGGACAGAAGAGTTGGTGGGCAGCCAATCTTCTTTAGTGCCTTGAACAGACCCTCACTATTGACCACATCAAATGTCTTTGTGAGGTCGATGAAGGCAATAAACAGTGGTTGATTCTGTTCACGGCATTTTTCTTGCATTTGTCGCAATGAGAATATCATATCAATGGTCGACCGGTTCTGTCGAAAGCCACACTGTGTTTCGGGGGTAGACTTGATCTCCAAGGACTTGAAGTCTGCGCAGAACAATTTTGGCAAATACTTTTCCAACAATACATTGAGGGCATCATCCGCTAGTTTGGTCTCACTTGTGTAAAGCTCCAAATAGTGCTCTACCCATCTGTCCATCTGCTGTTTCTTATCA
This sequence comes from Cepaea nemoralis, assembly GCA_014155875.1. Lineage (NCBI taxonomy): Eukaryota > Metazoa > Mollusca > Gastropoda > Stylommatophora > Helicidae > Cepaea > Cepaea nemoralis. The sequence continues at coordinate 33,559 of JACEFZ010002421.1, forward strand.
GTGATGATTTCTCCAGTCAAGGTTTTCAATGGTGCACTTCTTTTGATCACTGGACCAAAGGCTTTCTTTATTCCTTCATACATGCTTCTTATGTTTCCCTTATCACTTGCGATTTGAATGGACTCACAAATATACTCTTGGTATACATGGAACGATCTAGATACTAACTAACAGCCAAATTGATTTTACAATAATCATTCGCACACTGCCTGGCAGCCTTTTGCACATCCTTCCTAACTTGCTTTAGCTCACTCAGAGTGTTACGCGTTGGTCTTTCCTTGTTTCTTAAGTGACCTATCGTCTTCTTATCAATCAAGGGCTGCAGAGTCTCGCTGTTTGCTGCAAACCAGTCCTGCCTCTTATGATCCACAGTGCCGTAAACCCCAACGGCAGTTTTATCAAGAGTTTCTTTAAGTTGACCCCACTTTTCATTTACTGTACAATTTTCTGGTGTATCAGTGAAAGCGTCTTCAAGTTACTGTTGAAACTGTAAGCACTTTTCAGGATCGTGAGTGTTAATAATATTAATCCTAGGGCTAGATTTGTGTTTAGCTGTGTAGATTCTCTTTGGTCTCAGTCTAACCCTTGCAACAACAAAAGAATGATCCGTATCACAGTCAGCACTATGGTAACTTCGAGTCAATAAATATGGTTCAGATGTTGTCTCCGTGTGATGATGAAGACCAGGTGCCAATTGCCGGATCTTGGATGTTTTCATGTGACCTTATGCATCTTTTTTGTTTTAAAAGAGGAGTTTGTAATACATAGTCTTTAATTTCCTCCTGCTGGAATTTCAATCATTCCCAGTAGCGAATTCCTCGCTGCAAAGCCCACACCGTGTTGCCTTTTTTCTGCCTGCCCTCTACCCTTCCAAAAAAGGGGTAATTGTTTTCCCTGAGTGACCCTTCCTCAGCGAGGCGAGTCTCCTGCAGGTCAGCAATATCAATGTTAAGACGATTGAGTTCGGCTTCAATCACAGCCGTTTTTCTCACATCGTCAATATTGGTCAAGTCAGTATAAAATCCTGGACACATGGTTCTCACGTTCCAGGTTGCAAGCCGTAGCTTGAGGTTTCTATATTTATTTTTATTTGTACCTGGTGCATCGGTTTTACAGCCTGCGATTAAGATTTTGTCCTAGCCCCAAGCACCCATTGAAGCAGTCAGGCTGTGGCGGATCAGCACCCAATTGGCCGGGGGCTGCCCAGCTTGCGGTGGGCGGTAGCTGATCAGTGACACCTGTAGGTTTCTCCCACCGTCAGAGGCAACGCGTGGCGCCCCATGTCTACGCCAATTGACAGCGACTTATAACCCGTAACAGTTGCCTCTCGCTTTGATTCCGAGACCAGTTATAGCCAGGGATAGAGTTATTGCCTCTCAATAGCACAAAGCCTGGGCTAAAATATAGAGATCATGTGTTGCCAATGCAGCATGATCCCTCTCTCGGCCTGCCTATTTCACTCCAGAGGAAAGGTAACACCCCTACATCTGGAACAAGACAAGCTGCAGAAGCTGCCGGATAAGCAAAGCAATGCTCTAACTGTCCGCCTGTCGGAGCTTCGATCATAGACCTGCCGCCAACCAAGGCTTATTGCCTTGTCTGCCCTGCCATGAAATTTTGTCTTTAGCATGCATTTCCTCGCTCCAGGGTAAGACTTGTACCCTCCTAATTGCGCTCTTCCGCCCGAAGCCGTTGGCACAATGTGGGGTGTCGTGTTTGGTAAGCGCCGCTCAATGTTCGGCTCTAACAGAAAGCATGTAGTACCGTCTACTGTTATACGGTAGCTCAGTCATACCTGACTAAGACCTGACACACAAAGGGTAGAACAACAGACACCACGAAACTTGGGAAACGCCATAATTATCCCAATTTGGAAAAACAAAGGTAGCACAAGAGACTGCACACAATACAGAGGCATCTCACCGTTGAGTCATACTGGGAAAATATTTTGCAAAATACTTGAGAAAAGATTACGAACCATTATAGAACCCGAGCTAAGCGAAACACAACTTGGATTTAGGAAAAATAAAGGATGCACAGATGCCATTTTTGCTCTTAGACAACTTATAGAAAATTCAACCGAATTCAATGAAAACTCTACTTAACCTTTGTCGACCAAGAAAAGGCATTTGATAGCGTAGATAGAAACAAGCTGTGGGAAATCCTTAAACAATATAGAGTGAGTACACATCTAGGGATCATGCTGCATGGGCAACACATGATGAGTGAGTACACATCTAACAAACCTATGTAGAAGCTTATACAGCAACAGTGAATGCATAGTGAGAGCAAATGGAGGACACTCAGAACCCTTCTCCATAAGATCCGGAATACGACAAGGTTGTGTCCTGTCCCCTCTTTTGTTTATAAAATATATAGACAATATATGCAAAGAAACCAGCCAAAAGACAACATATGCAAAGAAACCAGCCAAACAGAGACATCAAGAACACAGCATGACGAGAACACAGAAGAAGAACCATCTGAAAATCTGACCATTAGAGAACTCCTGTTTGCGGACGACCAAGCACTAATAGCAAAATCAGAAACTGAATTACAAGACAACATTAATAGTTTAAACGAAATGTGTAGGGAACATAACATGAAAATTAGCACAAGTAAAACAGAGGTATAAACTATAACAAAAGAAGAAAATGCAACAACGATTCACCTAAACGAACATCCCTTGAAACAAGTAAAGAGTTTCAAGTACCTAGGAAGTATAATATCATCAAATGGCAAATCAGTAGACGAGATTGAACATAGATGCAATAAGGCAAACCAACTCGTTGGACAAATGGCACTAGTACTAAAGAACAAACATGTATCAATAACTACTAAGAAAGCACTTTACAACACAATCTTCCTACCAACCCTATGTTACCAAAGCCAAACCTGGACAATGACAGACAAAGAGAAAGGAAAAATCGCAACAACAGAGATGAGATTCCTGAGAAGAATACTTAATGTATCAAGAAAAGATCAGATCAGAAATGAAGAAATCAGGACTAAAGTAAGGGTTATAGCTGCACTAGATTTTTATTAGAAGGCAGCAAGTCAAATGCTTTGGCTATGCAAGTAGGTTACCAACTAACATTATACCACAACAAGCAATGATGTACAGACCAGAGGGAAGCAGAGGAAGAGGCCGACAACGTAAACGACGGAAGCAGAGAATAACAGAGTCCACGGGAATATCGATACATGAAGCCCGTAAGCGGGCATTCTCCCGCTGTTTATACTTCACCTCGACACCGCAAAGTACAAGAAAATCATGATGAGAAGAGATGGTTGAAACATTGTGTGCTGTAGTTATTGTATCGTATCACCATTATCCACGTGTCTATCGTAACATAACATTTATATCACAATTATCGAATTATCATAACATAGTATAAATGTAACCATTATCTAATTGTTTATCATAAAATAACATTTATGTCACCTTCATCTACGTCTGTATCGTAATACGACATGTATGTCAGTAATATACAGGTAACGCAATAACCACGCTGTCCCGCCTGCTATAAGACAACCCAGCTGTGGATGGACCTGCCTCTGGGAGGCGTGGTCGATATTACCATATAATCAATCATACTACCGTCGCTAGACACCGCCACGTTGTCTCTCAGTTAGTTCTCTTTCAGCCTTGTGTCTTTACTTCCTAGTTATCTTTCTTGTACGGGTGATTTATGTATAAACGTTTTGTTTCCTAACACTATTTAAATGTGGCCGGTCTCTCTGGCCGAGGGGTTACACGACTTTCTCCGTAATCTCGTTTATCCACGCAGGATAACGCAGCGCACGAGTATTGGAAGCGGTTCTCCCCACGTTGGTGACTTGCGGGGTAACTGAGCCGGCCGCTCAGAAAGCAATGGCAAACTACTTAGCGCAATCTTGCCAAGAAATCAACAATCAGCTGAAAGATGCTGATGTTGACAGCGATGTCTTGTAAAAGGATATGCGAAGTAAAAAAAAAAAAATTAAATTTGTGAACGGTGCTTTAATTATTTGTGTTGGGCGTCGCCAAACTGACATTTAACAATGTCTTTGCGTTTTAATGAAATATGTGATAATCGTATTTCATAAATAATTGCTATTTTAGCCCCACAAACAGGCCGACGTGAAACCGTATCAGCATACGCCGATTGACAATGAGACCAGCTGAGAGATAGTTTCAGGATATGATACATTTTTCTCGACGGTAGACAGTGGATCTCTTCATAGAGACAATGTCTGTAGTCTGTATTTCCAATATGACTTCCATTACGGAATGTTCACTCGCACGCAGTAAGGGAGAACCTGGCTGTTACACATCAGTACCACACTGCATACTAATTCGCTGTGAGATCCCATAGCATGTGTATTACCGGTGGTCTGATTCATAGACAACCTCAAGTAACACAATGCATTGGGATATTGTATCCTCCAGTACGTGGTATAACCATCAACCTCACTCTGAACTGTGTCAAATGGAATAGTATGAGCGAAGCCTTGTATTGTTAGATCCACGTATTCGTATTTACTCATATATATATATATATATATATATATATATATATATATATATATATATATATATATAAATATATATATATATATATATATATATATATATATATAATATAGCGTGTACGGTAAACATACATATACGTGTGTGTGTGTGTGTGTGTGTGCGCGCGCGCGCGCGTGTGTGTGTAAATGTATATACGAACACAGGCAGGAGTCGCCACATTTAGTTTTCATTTGGTACACAAGCAAAGGTACACCAGAATGTGGTTCATTATTATCTCACTTGTGATATACTTCATTAGTTAGTTAGTTAGTTAGTTAATTAATTAATTAGTTAGTTAGTTAGTTAGTTAGTTACTTAGTCAGTCAGTTAGTTAGTTAGTTAGTTAGTTAATTATTTAGTTAGTTAGTTAATTAGTTAGTTAGTTAGTTAGTTAGTTAGTTAGTTAGTTTAGTTAGTTAGTTTAGTTAGTTCGTTAGTTAGTTAGTTAGACTCGAAGTTACCACGGTGCTGACTGTGATACGGATCACTCTTTGGTTGTTGCAAGGGTTAGACTGAGACCAAAGAGAATCTACACAGCTAAACACAAATCTAGCCCCAGGATTAATATTATTAACACTCACGATCCTGAAAAGTGTTTTCAGTTTCAACAGCAACTTGAAGACGCTTTCACTGATACACCAGAAAATTGTACAGTAAATGAAAAGTGGGGTGAACATAAGAAAACTCTTTATAAAACTGCCGTAGGGGATTACTGTGGATCATAAGAGGCAGGACTGGTTTGCAGCAAACAGCGAGACTCTGCAGCCCTTGATTGATAAGAAGAAGATAGCTCTCTTAAGAAACAAGGAAAGACCAACGAGTAACACACTGAGTGAGCTAAAGCAAGCTAGGAAGGATGTGCAAAAGGCTGCCAGGCTGTGTGCAAATGATTATTGGATCAAGTTATGTGAGTCCATTCAAATTGCAAGTGATGAGGAAAACATCAGAAGCATGTATGAAGGAATAAAGAAAGCCTTTGGTCCAGTGATCAAAAGAAGCGTACCATTGAAAACCTTGACTGGAAAAATCATAACTGATAAGAAACAGCAGATGGACAGATGGGTAGATCACTATTTCGAGCGTTACTCAAAAGAGACCAAACTAGCGGATGATGCCCTCAACGCCATAGAGGCTCTACCAACTCTTGACCACCTGGACACACTTCCCACCATAACAGAAGTTAAGTGTGATATAAATGAACTTGCATCTGGCAAGTCTCCAGGTAAGGATGGGATTCCAATAGAGGTTATCAGGAGTGGGCAAGACACACTCACTCTACAGATCCACCAGTTAATAGAGCTATGCTGGCGAAAAGGACAAGACCCACAGGATTTCAAAGATTCAAGCATCATAACACTGTACAAGAAAAAGGGCGATCGGAGCGATTGCAACAACTATAGTGGTATCTCACTTCTGTGTATTGTTGGAAAAGTATTTGCCAGAATTGTTCTGCGCAGACTTCAAGTCCTAGGAGATCAAGTCTACCCCGAATAACAGTGTGGCTTTCGACAGAACCGGTCGACCATTGATATGATATTCTCATTGCGACAAATGCAAGAAAAATGCCGTGAACAGAATCAACCACTGTTTATTGCCTTCATCGACCTCACAAAGGCATTTGATTTGGTCAGTCGGGAGGGTCTGTTCAAGGCACTAAAGAAGATTGGCTGCCCACCAACTCTTCTGTCCATTGTGGAATCCTTCCACACAGGCATGAAGGGTATAATCAAGTTTGATGGTGTAACTTCTGAAGAGTTTGAAATCAAGAGTGGAGTTAAGCAAGGTTGTGTACTAGCTCCCACCCTCTTTGGAATATACTTTTCGCTTCTACTGAAATATGCCTTTCGTGATCAGGATGGTGGTATATATATTCACTCACGCTCAGATGGCGGCCTCTACAATGCTCAGAGATTGAAGGCCAAGACCAAAATTAGGAGGGTACTGATCAGAGAGTTGCTTTTTGCAGATGATGCTGCAGTTACGACCCACTCTGAGGAAGAATTGCAATGTCTACTATCTGCATTCTCCAATGCTTGTTCTGAATTTGGCTTAACAATTAGCAAAAAGAAGACACAGATTATGTTACAAGGTGCACATGGGGTACCATCAATCTTTATTGACGACGCCGAACTTGAGATGGTAGACCAGTTTACATATCTAGGATCAGTGGTAAATAGCAAATTGTTCCTAGATCAGGAAATCAACACCCGGATTGGTAAGGCAGCAACAACAATGAACAGGTTAAGAAAAAGAGTCTGGGAGAACAGGAAGCTTACTGCCAAAACAAAAGTCCTTGTCTATCAAGCCTGTGTCCTTTGTACTCTTCTTTATGGCAGTGAAACCTGGACAACTTTCTCACACCAAGAGAAACGTTTAAACAGGTTCAATATGCGGTGCCTGGCAAGATAAAATCACAAATACTGAAATATTGGAAAGATCAGGTTGTGTGACGATTTATTCCATGCTCAGTCTTCGTAGACATAGATGGATAGGATATGTTAGGAGGATGAATGATGGTAGAATACCAAAGGACATCTTTTATGGTGAATCACAGATGGGTAAGAGATCTCAGGGTCGGCCTCTACTACGATACAAAGATGTGTGTAAGCGGGACATGATTAATACAGCATCCAAGCTGCTTGATTATGCAGATGATATAGATATTATAGGGCAAAGTGAACAAAAGACATTGGAAATATTGACTCACTTAAAGGAAAAAGCCCAACAGATGGGGCTGGTTATCAACCAAGATAAGACAGAATATATGGTAATTTCAAGAGACGGAATGGCTAAAAACTCTGGCCACATACAAATAGATAATATGACCATTAAAAGAACGGAAACATACAAATACCTGGGTACAATCTTCAACTGCTCCAACATCATAAGGGAAGAAATACAAACTAGAATCAACTCTGGAAATAAGATATACTAAGCACTACAACATCTACTAAAATCAAAGGCGCTATCTCGTAACACCAAAATAGCAATATACAAAACACTGATCAGACCAGTTGTGCTGTATGGCTCTGAAACCTGGAGTACAACGAAAGGAGACGAAGCCTTGTTACAAACCTTTGAGAACAAAATTTTAAGACGCATCTTTGGACCCATTAGGGATACACAAAGTGGAGAGTGGAAAAGAAGAAGTAACAAAGACATTTATGATCTGTTTAAGTCCCCGCTAATCACTGGTATCATGAAGGTTAATAGAATACAATGGCTGGGGCATATAGAAAGAATGGAAGATAATAGGGAAACAAAACTCGCTTACACTCAGGAAATAAATGACCGTAGAACCCGAGGTAGACCAAGAAGACGGTGGAGAGATAATACATGTACAGACCTACAAGCACTTGGAATCAACGACTGGCAAGAGAAGGTCCACCAGAGAGACGAATGGAGACGGATTGTATTTGCAGCAAAGAACCTCAATGGCTCAGAAAGCTGAAGAAGAAGAAGAAGAAGATTGATAATGCACAGTGGGAGAAAGTAGCCGCTGAACGTGTTGCATGGAAAGCAAAGATCAGAAATGGAATAAAGACAAATGAGAAAATTATTGCAGATAAGTCACACACAGAGCGTGTGAGACGTAAGATGGTGCATGATGGAGGAAATGACCACGTGTTCACATGCACCCACTGTGAACGAACATTTACAGCGCGAATTGGCCTTATCAGTCACATTCGCTACCGCGATAGGTAAAAGTTATTATGCCTTTTTAAAGCACAAACTATCGTCTGTCAAGACGGCAAAGTGCCAATGTAATGTAGTTAGTTAGTTAGTTAGATAGTTAGTTAGTTAGTTAGATAGTTAGTTAGTTAGTTAGTTAGTTAGTTAGTTAGTTAGTTAGTTAGTTAGTTAGTTAGTCAACAGATCATCCTCATTTCACATCGAACCATTCAGTCCATACGTGCTCGGATATCCTCCTCAGTAAATCCCGCAGCGTTTAGCGGCTCACGACACCAGTTCTGTGTTGGTTTATTACTCTTTGCCGTGAGTCTGGTTAAGTAAAGTCTGGTTGAGCAGATTACTATAGAACAACGGTAGGATAAATTGTCATGGGAGGTCAGAGGAAATAAAGACACCGGAGATCGGTTATTCGTAAGGGCCAATAGGATTGCGAGGATTAGGCCACGTGATAGGAAAGGTCGAGAAAGTGAAACAAAGACGGCAGTCGGGAGGCTGGAGACGATCAGACACACATCATACGACCAGGAGCGGGAACTTAATCTCGACTGGCGGAAGGAAATGTCGAGAGACATCGACGGCAAGTAACTGATTGTGCACTAGATATTTCAAGCGTGTACCGATGGCTGAGAACAGCGTTGCCGCGACCAGGCGAGTGGACATGTTGAATCTACAGCACGGAGTCGAGTGGTGTGCCGTGTGCAGAGGTTGCCGGCCTGTGAATGTAGGCGCCATGCGGCCATGTTGAACGGGACTGTAAGTAGGGTTTAGAATTGTGTATGTGTAGACCATGGTAGTTGATTAGATAGCCTGAATAGCAGGACGTACTACAATAGGTGTGTGAACCAATGTCATAGGTGTACACGTAACATTGAATATTGAATATTGAATCGCTTTGCACATGAATATACCAGTGGTTGTGTCGCATAGAAACAATACATGATGGCATTCTATCACTCTGGGGTAACGAGTTATGTTCACGGTGTGTCAGTGTGTATTTCATAAAGAGTGTCAACGCAGCAGCATCTCAATACCCCTAGTTACGTTGGAAAGCGCTCGTTGGCAACTTGGGGGCATTCGTCCTTCAAAAGAACTCGGCAAAATTGAGGCAAATGGCAATCGAATCCACAGTGAGCGATAGTCAGCGTCAATAGCTCAGTAAAAGATTGCTAACTTCAGATTATTACAAATGATTCAAAGTATCATACCAAATGATGTGCGCCGACACAAACTGTGTGAAGTTGAAATGGTTATCATGGTAGTAAACAAGATGTATTATCAGCTACAGATTTTTCAATAAGCCATAAACAGTTATGGCTTTGTACACCAACAAGATAATAGTACAAGCACATTAATTATAGATAACAGAAAACCATGGCTAGGTGTAGAACATCGGACGGTTGAGCTTATGTACAAGAAATTAACTTGCAGTGAGCGAGATTCAACAGCTCACGAAAGTAATCGATTGTATTAAACGTAATTGGCTTCTTGCGTAGTGTTCTTAGTTGGCCACGCCTCTTTAACTTGCTGTTCTCGCAGCCTGGCCATGGTTGTAGATTCACAGTCATCACTTGGTTCTCGTAAACGTCTTATTTCTTGTAGAACATTCAGAATGTCTGCCTGTGCCATGGCTCGTCCGCCTTCCACAGTAGCCTCACCTGCAAGACTGTCCCTTGTACACCCGCATGTTCTGGCATGAAGATGAAACTTATCTTTGCCAGCCGAGACTGCTCCAGAGACAGCAGCTACTCACTTTGGACCCACCCCATCTCTATCATCCTGAACATACTTATTAAGTCACTAAGGACACATGCCCGATTGAATGTATGTGTCTCGAGCCATGTTATTGCTTTACTTGCTGCCATGACTTTCATAGTCAGGCTGCTCGTGGTCAAAGCAAAAGCGACAGACCATTCCTTCACACTTTTCCCCTCGGCCTGAGCCGTAAAGGCTCATGAACTTCTCACTCCTCGGGCAAAATACCGATCCGTTTAAATGATCGCATCATCCTCTAACGAATTCTCGAAGATCAGAGCTTGTACTTCCGCTTCCACGGCAGCTGTATTTTTTGTCTGCATTTCCTGCCTAGTTGGATGCACACTGAAAAGGATGTACAGAACTCTGCGAATTGGCCTCATCAGTCACATTCGCTACCGCCATGGGTTGTAGTTATTATGCCTTTTTTGAAGCACAATGTAACAAACTATCGTCTGTCAAGACGGCAAGGTGCCAGTTATCATACATAATATGTCACTCTTACGCGTATATCTAAAATAACAGAATAATTATGTCACTCTTAAATATGTGAATATCATAACATATGCATGTCTCTTGTAAGTATGTGTCTATAAAATCAGATGTATGCCTCTGTTAAGCATGTGTCTATCTTAACATACTATGTAAGCACGTCTATGCATGTGCCTGTTATAACGAACTGTGTCTATAATGTGTCTATTATAATATAATACTTAGGTCACAGTTATGCACGCGTCTATCATAACACATTATGTATGTCACAATTATGCACGCGCCTATCATAATACAGTATTTATGTCACAGTTGTGCGCGTGTCTGTCATAATGTATTAGTTATGTCACAATTATACATGCGTCTATCATAACACAATATGCATGTCATAACTATGCAAGTACCTATCATAATGTGCTATTTATGTCACAATTATGCACGTGTCTATCAGAATGTACTATTTATATCACAAGTATGCACGTGTCTATCATAATGTACTATGCATGTCACAATTATACATGTGTCTAATATAAAACAATATCTATGTCACAACTATGCACGTATCAATCATAATTTACTATTTATGTCACAATTATGCACGTGTCTATCATAATGTACTATATAGGTCACAATTATGCACGTGACTATCAAAATATGCTATTTATGTCACCATTATCCACGAATATTTCACAACATGACACGTGTACCAGAAGTGCAGGGCTAGATACAACAACCAGGCTGTCCGGCCAACCACAAGAGATCAAGGCTGTGTATTGGGGGGGGGGGGGTCGCTGTGTTGATGTAATCAATACCGTTGCCATGGCTAGATAGATCCCGTGGCGATGTTAATCTTATCTATCCCACCTGGTGTCTGAATCTCCCTTTGTATATTTCTTGTGCCAGTCATTTCTGTAGCATGGTTCCGTTCACTAACAACATTGTAAAATTGTCAATGTTGTTGTAATGATCATATATGTCCATGATAGTATTTGACATTAACAGCTGCGTATGTTATAATTTTTTTTAAATGAAATATCTGACAAATATTTAGTAAAGATTGATTAAAACATATAGAGTGTTAAATGAATAGTTGAAAACAAACAGCAATATGTACATGACTGAAATAATCAAGCGTATTATATAAATGATGGAAAACTTGTGCATATGGTATATACATGGTTGAAAACATAAACCGTATTAATTAAATAACTGAAATCATCAAGCGTATTATACAAATGGTGGAAACATAATGTATTTTCAATATTATCCATCCTTCCATCATGTGCCAAGACGCTAAGCGTGGGGGGGGGGGGGGGGGGGGGTAATGTTTTGCCATCTCACTCGACCACCAGAGTAGTGGATCAGATTCATGTTCCTGTCTCGACCATGCCACGTGGCCAAGCCTTCCAGGTATTTACTTCGGATTCTCCCCCCTGGTCTCTTCCCTTCAATCTTGCCAGTTGACACCAAGTTCACCAAGTAATTTCTTTTCATAACATGCTCACAAATTGTGACCGTCCTTTGGGCAAAGAAATGCGACCACTCATGCGGTGACGGCGCTTGATTATCTATTTTAGAATGTTTGCTCAATGATACGATGACGACAAAAGAACGATTCAAGAAAGACAAAAAATAAATCTTTGTTTCAATGCCAAACAACTAGTGGAAAATCCCTCAGTAATTTTCCATTGTGCCTGAATGCACAACAACTGGTATTCCTTCTCAAAGTAATGGAAATTTCCTCAGTACAACAGACTTGAGGAACAAGGTCTACTCCGTCTAGTATATCATTTTAATACCACCCTATAAGCCTTCGTGGAGACTCACAATTTCAACCATCCTCACCCAGCTGGTCATTGATGAGGCCCCAATGCTTTGAAAAACATTAACACGCACCGAATCTGGCTGCTGTCTAACACCACGCTTCCCCCTTTCCAGTGACTGCTGTCTTTTTCTTTAAACATGTGTATTCCACCAGTATTCTTCGCCGATGCGCCCCACCCGTCCTGTTACCTGCGGTGAAACTCTTGACCTGTCGACCTGCAACCACACCGTGCGTTGCCCTCAGCACACACACGAACTGTCTCACCACGTACAGGGCTTCGCTACGAAATTACTCACTGTCTGTTATTTTGTGAACAACCTGGCTTCAGCAATACTGTCCACTTGAACTGTCTGTTTTTCGTGGACAACCCTGTGTCCGCTAATCGCCTGTTTCCTGGGCGATTTCTGCACGCGTATTTGCCACGTGCGCTGGCTGTTTTTGATGTGACGTGGTGGCCTTTCGTGAACTGTCTGCTATCTTTGGTTTGTAATCCTGTCTTTATCTCCTGACAGCAATAATGTTTACCTGTGCTGACACGTGACCTGTGCGTTAATTCTCCGACACTTTTGAAACGAGTAGTCTGCTGGATACCTCAGTTTCTTTGTGATACAATTCCAGTTGTAATCAGGCACCCGACGAATAGCTCTGATCTTAGTATCCTCTCTAAGCGACGAGTTCACAGATAAACAGAATGACAACAATGTCTATATTGCAATGGGTTTCTTTACCGGACATAGCCTCCCAGATAACCTCGCGTGACACAAACTCTTTTTGCACCAGAATGAGATTTGTTGTTGTCTAGGTTCTAATGCTTCTACTAACTCACTGCAGAGTGGAAGCTCAGCTTGCCACCTATCTCACACCACCAGTCACCAGTGTAGCACACATATGCAAGTCAGTGCGCACATAATCCTTTAATTGTGAATGGACATGGACAAACAATATATAAATCCAGGAACAATAATTCTCTCAGAATATATCTTCATCACAATCGCAAACTCTAATAACACTGCCTTCTCAAGGCCTACTTCAGTTATCAGTTATCAGTTGGGGTATCTTCATTGCACTCCGGACATGTCCATAGGTGCTCAGATCCTCCCCCCAGCATATGCATCAACGTCCGGTGGCTAATAGTGTCAGTTCTGTGTTGGTTGACGAGGCACTTTGTTTTCCCGATGTACCTCTCGCGTCTGGCTGTGCCGATTCTTACTCCCAGGTCTTTCATCCTGGACAGCGATGTGGAATCACTGACGTCAAAGTCCTCTGTTCTCGCCATATCTTTAAGGACGTTAATAACATCGGCACGATCCATGGGCTGGCCATCTACAGGGGGTGCAGAGCCAGCCAGTTTGTCAGCTCGTTCATTTCCCTCGACTCCCGCATGTCCCGGGACGAAGATGAAGGTGACTTTACGGACAACAGACTTCCGCAGCGATTCAGTCCACTGTCTACGTACAGATCCAGCTTCGACCTTCTGAATCATGCTCATTGAATCACTTAGTACACACACGTTGGTATAATGCTGTGATTCCAGCCATATGAAAGCCTGTGTAACTGCCATCACCTCCATCGTCATGCTGCTCGTGGTCATAGAGTGGGCACCACTGGATTCTTGAACGGTTCGGCCCGCTGAACGGGCTGTAAATGCCCACGCACTTCTCTGCTGCTTTACAACAGATCCATCTGTATAGATGAGCACTTCGGGGCTATCTGAGTGTTCATAGATGAGCGCGTTAACCTCTGCATTGACAGCGGCAGGGTTCTGCTCTCTGCACCGTCTGTCGAGTGTGATAATGCAGGAGAAAGTGCACTTAAAAGCTGGAGGCACCGGCACCCATTCCTTGCCGGGGTTGATACTGGTAAGACTGCAGACCTGTCTGACGACATCTTCCGCCCGACCCATCCATGATTTGCCCCTCTTTAGCCTGTCACCCTTTTCTCTGAATATAGCGTCATGCAGAGGGTGCTGCTCATCTGCACTTATTTTTAAGTATGCACGAGCTCTCCAGATCTTGATCCTGTGTTCCATTGTCGGGAAGTCAAGGAGGTATCTCATTGCTACACAGCTGGTGTCTCTCGTGCAGCCCAAAATGATGCGCATGGCTTCGTTTTGTACCTTTTCAAGTCTTCCAATCTGTGTAGGGCTGACAGTGAGGATGGCCAGGGCATACTCGATGCGTGAAAGCACAAGTCCTTGGAACAGAAGTATTAGCAGTCTTTGCTCGATATTGGCAGTCGCCATGACTCTCATTGCTGACAAACCTTTTCGAGCCTTCGTTATGACATAATCGACATGATCTCTGAAGGACAGGCTACGATCAAGCCTCACGCCAAGATATGTCATTGACTGGGTTCTACTCAAACTGCTCCCATCCATTCTTACTGCCGGCAGGTCTGTTTTCACAATATGGTTGTTTAGTGAGAACCATGTAACCGTTGCCTTTGCAGGGTTGACAAGGGCATCGGCATCAGCACACCATGAGGAAATTCGATCTAGTTCGCCCTGCATATCATTGGCAACCGCCTGTCTATCTCGACCCTGTCGATACACAGGATGTCGTCAACGAATGACAGAGTCCTACCCCTCCCGCCCAACTGTTGTTCAGTGATCGGCACCGTATACACGTTGAATAGTACTGGTGACAGTGGTGAAGCCCTGTGGCAATCCTGGACATATCGTTATCGGCTCAGAAGACCAACTCCCGCATCTTAGCACCACCTTCCTTTGGAGCAGAACTGCAGCTATCCATCGTACAAGGTGAGGGTGCACTTTCAGTCTGAGGAGGGTTTGCGTCAAGTGCTCGAAAGATACTCTGTTATATGCGTCCTCTAAGTCTATGGCGGCCGCACATGTCTCTTCTCTGACCTGAAATCCTTCGTAAACATCTTAAGCAAAGACCGCCGCATTCAGCCATGACTCTTTGTTGCGTCTGTATCCTCCAAGTGTGGGCGGGAAACAGCAGAGCTGTTCCAATTCCCAAGCAAGTCTCTGTGCTACAATTTTCTCCAGTAGCTTGCCAACAGTATTCTGCATCGTAATGATTCTGTAGCCGCTTATCTTGGAATGGTCATGGTTAGGTTTTGGCAGCGGCAGCAAGTAGCTGTGTAGCCATTCTTCTTTGACCTGACCCCTTGTAACAAGCTACGTGGAGGGTCCCAAATAACTATGTAACAATATTTCAAAATTAGTCTATAGCCCTGGCTGGGATAGGTCTTTGCTTGCCAACCCTCCTCCGTTCCCTGGACTCACTGTCACTCTATCTTTCGACCTCGGGACCTATTTCCTGCAGTGTTCTTCTGGCTGATCCATATATATAACACAGTGATCGTTGGAATAAACTAAAACGTGATTTATTAAATTAATAAAGAACAGCACAGGAAAACATCAAGGCAGTTAATACAGATAGTTCTAAACAGACACAACACGGATAAAGTTCAGGCACAGAGCCTCATGGCTTTCCCTCATAGACCGAAGAGTACTACAAAGTCCCGTCAGTCGACATCTGCCTCACCGATTTGGTCCGCAGGTATTTTCCTCCGTCCCGATAGGTTGTACAAACAACAGGCGCCTGTAGAACCAGTCCCACTAGTTCCAGTGGTCTTCTCTACACAATGAGTCTGGTGTTCGTTGTAGCCCAATGGTACAGGAATACATCACTTGTCACAATGGGACCAGTTCTTGAAGGGGAAAATGTGTATGGGTGTTTCAATGTCACTGACCAGGCTGGGTAAGATTTCACATAATGGGAATGGTTCGTGAATGTGGAATGGGTATGGGTTTTTTCAATGTCACTGACACGGATGAGTAGGACCGAGAATGAGCTGTAGGTCCATTCAGGAACATAAGTTCAATCACTCCACTATTGACGATGGGATTTGTATAGAGCGGGTACCGAAGGATGCCACTAGATCAGGACTAATCGGACATTGATTCCTTGATTGGAGTCATTAGCCTGTGGCCGTCCTGAAAGTCCATGGTTCACCTGAGAATGTCTTAAGGTGATACTCTCGTGGCCTTGCAGATCTCTTATGCTCCCTTCAATTCAAGGAGGACCCTGGAGATGACAGAGAATTAGTGAACGACTAGGCTGACTCAAGTACCACAATCCTGAGGACCAATAGGGCCTCAGTTACTACATTTGACATATAGGTTCCCTACCCAATACATTAGATACGAGGCCCGAATGAATGGGCCTGACCTGTCAGGTAGCCCCTGGATTGGCTACGTCCGGGCTTGAGTAGACCTCCAGCTTGTAGACGTCCGGTTGTCCACCCTAGGAACTTTTTGCCTACAAGACTCACTCTCCACACTCATACCAAGCCTTTATTATTATTGGGCACATTCATTTCCAGGCTTATCTCTCACTTGCAAACCCTGCCTTTCTCACGACAAAGCTCTTGTGGTGTTGTGTGGGTAATTATGTGTATGTAAAGAAGTGTCGTTCCCCATTCCCAGCAAGAATAGGAAAAAAAAATACTAATCCTTCCGGCCGCTGCTCTTGTCTGAGCTGTCGCCGCAATGTACCGGCAGTGCCTCAAATAACCCATAGATTCAGATGAGTTCAGGTTCTCCCAGTGAGTTAGAGAATTCCATTATCTTCACGACATCATCCTATCGACTAAAAGACGAAAGAGATAGCACTGTGGATAGCCTCTTCCGGCTCACGAAGATAGATCATAGATTGGTGGACCCCATCCCCAAGGAGCCCTTCCCTCTTTCCGGCATACCGTAGCTATATAATGTGTTTATATTTAAATGAGAGATGCTACTATGCCGAGTTCAGGCCGTAGGAAGAAAGATAGCAACAGCTCATCTGCCGCCAAGAACAAATGAAATCCTCTGGGGAGATATATTGTTCAGATTCACTCCCCCGGCTATGCCAAGAACAAGACGCCTAGTTAGATTGGCCAACGGTCAACCAACTCTTCATATGTTATGATTGGCTTTTCGCCAATTCATCTTCCCCGTCGAGACAAAATACATTTATAGGTCCAGGTCTGGCTGGACTACCCACAACCCAATTATTACCTTTCCAACTGCATCAGTAGTAGGTTGCACCTCTGTCTTAATCTTTAAATCAAATTGACATGCTGCAACTACCAAACGGTATGTGCTGGAACGGACATGAATTGCACCAGAACTTGCACTGGTGCTCATTTGGTGTAGGGGACCCTATCGGGTTTTCCCCGAAGAAAGATATATTTCTAATAATTCTATTAAGAAGATCGTGTTGTTAAAGTATCTTCCATGGGGATTGAGCGAACAAGAGAACTGAGGGTTCCCGAAAGCTGTTTCCCTCTATTTCCCCAAATCTATAGAAGGCATGAGGACATGAGCCACTGGCGTTTCGCCACACCCCTCTGGATACTGGTGTTGAATTCTCTGGCCAGTTCTTCAATGTCATCATCTGATATCACCAGTAGGTCACCATATCGGATGCCGTCTGGGCCTGGGGTGGTGTTATGTGATTTCTTGAGCATCGCACGCAAAATCTCAGCTGTGATGTCCATTCTTCGTCTGTCCCGACCTCCTCGCACAACTGAGAGAGTGTCGTTGTGGTCCTCTGTCTGGCGGGCTCGTCTTTCTGGTCATTCTGCTCTATGTAGCATGCTAGAAGGGCCTTACCTTTATCCGCATCCGACTTTTTCCATGCGAGGTCTGTGCCTTGAAAGTCTGGAATACCCCTACGTTGTGCAGCACCGTTCATGCTCTTGTGGAGGCGCCAGAATGTCGTTAGAGCACACCTTCCTGCAGAACTCGTCCCGTTTCTCGGCCTTGGCCTGTTTGGCGCAGGATTTGAATAAAGTCGTCGTCCTATCGACCTCAGTCTTCAGGTTCGCCAACTCAACCTGTAGCATGTTAGCCTTTCTGGCCTTTTGCCAGTCTTTGACAGCCTGCCTCTTTCCCAGCCATGCCTTCTCGACCACTCCATTCCACCATGGTGGCTGCAACCATCTTTCTTGTCTCCTGCGGGAGGAAGTTAGTTTTCTTCTTCTGATCTTGTTTATGGCGTCTTGACCAGTGTTGTCGTACGGGAAGGCATTTGTCTTGTTTCTTTGACTCATGGCCCCGTCTTTCTTGATCAGGATGACACAAGGGTAGTGGTCACTATCGTGGTATCCCAGTGTGCCCCACCGGCACCTTGGTGCGATGGTGGGCGACACCAGAGCCAAGTCAATGACGCTGTCAGAGTCACCTGGTCGAGTGGCTATTCTAGTGACCTTCCCATTATCACACGACGTTCTTTATAATACGTGCGTGAGATGGTCGTTGTCTAGGTAACGTGCTCTTGGTGTGTCAATTGAGCTATCTAACTGTCTTACAATAGAACTCACCCCTGCAGTGCCCGTTCACCAGTCATGAAACAAGATTGAGTTGGCGCACATATTCCTTTATTACAGAAAGAACACGGACAAACGGAACATGTTTATAAATCCAGAACACAATGTAATCCACCGAATAAATATATATTCCTCACACCTCTATACGCACACATCAATGCCTTCTCAAAGCCTCCTGAATCTCCAATTCACAATACAGGTAATCCAGCTACTATCCCCGGCTGGACTTCACACAATACAACCCATCCACTGGGTCTAGCCTCCATTAACTCTCCAAACCCCACTGGGTTTTTAGGCCTTCATCAACACTGGGAGAACCACGCAACACAACACCTGACCGCAGCCAGTCTAAACTCCCATGTCCTCGACAACCGATCCGTTCGGCACCAAGACATCAACTCCCCCGTCAATCTTTGTCTCTGTCTCTTTAAACCATTCTATGCCCTCACAATGCCTCCCACACAACACACACAAACGCTATCTCATCGCTCCCTATCTGCTCCTTCTTGCAGCCCCTCTGCCTTACACCCTTCCCCGTTTATCTCCTTATATTTTCTTTCCGGTGAATGCCCTTTCACCTTGTGAACTGTTTATATTGAACGGCCACTCACCTTAATGCCAATGAACACAGGCATGTGTCACCCATCATTCAGACAGATTAGGGCAGCAGATGCCAGGGCGTCCTCCAGATCTTCTCCCTGTCTATTGGTGATGCAATTCCCCCATTGACTGCCTCTGGCATTGAAGTCCCCACAGTAGATGATATGCCTTTCATCCATATCGAACAAACTCTGCCATTGTCGCACGTCGACCTTCCCATTTCGCGCATAAACGTTCACGATTACAAACTGCACTGGTGTCATTATTCTTAATGCCTGCACTTACAGGGCATCACTGTTCCAGGAAGACATATCGATCTCAGACACTAGTATGTTGTCGCGGACCAGAATGGCCTGCCCGAAATGCCGCCTGTTAAAGAATCCCTGAAATCCCGTGACATTGACTGTTCCATCGCCGAGCTGTGTTTCTTGTAAGACCACAATATCGTTTCCGTAGAGTAGTTTTTCAAGAATGGGTCGGCGTTGAATAAATGATGCACAGTTCCAGTACAGTACTCGAACGTTTCCGATACCCAATCTGTCACATTTTAAACGCCTTCTGAGCGCGCCCGCCCTCTTACCACGTTGTGTAATTACTGGTCGTCTGGTCGTCAAGTTAGGCTTAACTATCGCCACCGGGCGTCGATGATACGCCGAAGGAAGTCCGGGCGCGCGTGCACGAACTCCGTTGCACGGTCAGAACTCCATTTCACCACCAAAAAAAAACACTTAATCCATACACATTTCGGAAAAAAAAACACGTTCCATTTTACGGGACGAAGAAATTTCCCGCCATCTTGCTTCAAAGGAACTCACCCTCAAGGGCCTACTTAATCTCATCCACCACGACAGTTGTACTACTAGCCGCTTTTCCCGGCTCGAATTAACTCGATCCAACCCACACTGGATCTAAGCCTCCGTTAACTATCCGACCCTCTCAAGTTCAATTCACTATGTCTGCTGATAACCGGGCTCAGTCTTTAATCCTTAGGCTTAGATTTCCTGTCACTGAAAAACCACAGCAGCTCGGAGTTCTCTCCTTAACTCCGCTATCCTTCAATTTCCCGGACTACCGACCTTTCCTGTCAGTTCCCAACACTCAACTGTCCAAAACGATTCGACCCTCTCTCGGTCTCCACTTTAACTGTCCCCGTCAAAGTATTTCATTGTCTTTTAAACCCTTCTTTTCAGCCCTCTGCCCCACATCTTTCCCCGTTTATCTTCTTATTTTTCCTTTCCGGTGAATGCTCTTTCATCCCGTGAACTTGTTTATATTGTCGCCTTGTTATCAAGGACACTCATCTTAATGTTAGTTACCCCAGGCATATGTCAACGACCATAATCTGTGTCTTCTTACAATTCAATTCTAACCCTTGTTGTTCACTGTGTGCAACAACCGCATCTACTAAACTTTGCAGATCCTGTTCATTGTCTGCAATCAAGACTGTATCATCTACATATCTAATGTTGTTGATGCATCGTCCCCCAATGTTGATTCTTTCCATATCATCTTTGTTTCTGAAAATATTTTCACTATATAGGGGAAAAAGATCTGGAGACATTACACATCTCTGTCTCACACCTCTCGTAATACGTTAATATTGACCTATTCCATTATCAATTCTTATGGCAGCTTGCTGTTACCACTATATGTTTTTTAGAAGTGTAAGGTCGTTTCCATCAATTTGGTGACCTTCAAGCATCCTTATCATGTCAAAATGTCTCACTGTATCAAAAGCCTTTGTGTAGTCAATAAAGCAGAGCTGTAGATCTTTGTTTACTTCTATAGAACGTTCAATTACTGATCTCAGTATTTACACAGCATTTACTGTACCCTTGCCTTCTACAAACCCACATTGTTCCTCTCCTATTTCATGTTGTATTTTCTTCCTAACTCTTTGCATGATAATTCGTAACAAAATCTTCGTGATGTTACTCATTATAATAATTATTTGATGTTGATCACATTCCAAGGCTCCTGATTTCTTTGAGATTGCAATAAATACAGAATTACATAATTCTTGAGGTATATCTCCATTGAGATGTTATAGCCTTGGAAATTCCA
Source organism: Cepaea nemoralis (assembly GCA_014155875.1). Lineage (NCBI taxonomy): Eukaryota > Metazoa > Mollusca > Gastropoda > Stylommatophora > Helicidae > Cepaea > Cepaea nemoralis. The sequence continues at coordinate 54,882 of JACEFZ010002421.1, forward strand.
TCACAAGACTTCATACAGAAGTTAAACCGAACGAAATTATAATATTTCTCCATTAGTATCCTTTTGCTTTATGTGAGTTTGCATTTGATTCATGTTGGCAGTGCTCATTGTTATATAGTCTGTTCGTTCCTGACGTTGTTTTACGCCTTCCTGCTCCCAGTTTCCACGCGAGATAATTAGCAATGTTCCCTCTCGTTAACTCCGCCTATTTTCCACACTGGACTGTAGTTTCATATGTCAATCAAATTAACTGCCTCTCAGCCACATCTCTGGATCAATGCTTCATTTAATTTCCTCTGGAATGTACGTGACGTTACAACATTTAAAAGATGCAATCGGATGTTACATTCTCGCTTTCTTCATCTCCCTAAATTGCCGTCGCTGCTTCACACGTTAAGCCGCGCTGAATATAA
>JACEFZ010002422.1:0-22500 GCA_014155875.1 Cepaea nemoralis
TGGTTGTAGTAGAAATAACTTACAATTGATTTTGACTATACGATGCGTGCCCACTATTGCCATCCGTAAGTTAAAGTGAAGAAAAATATACTCAAGTGCCCTTGGATATGGTGACGAATGGTTGGGCAATCGGGCTAGAAAACTGTAAGGTCGTACTTCGGAACCACTAATGACCTCTACGGCAGGGTTATGGATGGTACGCAAAAACCTGCTTTGTTTTTGGAGAGAAATAAGTTAGCGTGTGTTTGTTGGTGTGTGCCTGCAAGTCACTAAGTGTTGATTAGGTTTGGATGGCGTTGAGTATAATTGTATGTCGTAAATTTGTCGTCAACAGTGTTTCTTTCAACAGAAGTTACACTCTTTCCAAAACTCTTTGCGTTCCACAAACTCAATACACAAAAACAATCTATCTGTATTTGAACACTCAATAACATTGATGACACATCACTTACATCAAGATGACATTCAGTAAGGACAAAGACATCAAGTTTACAAGATGCGACAAGGTCAAAATGGCGGCAAAATCACAATGTTGACAAGGTCAAACGGTGACAATTTTCACAAATCACAATGTTTAACACGTTTACCAGGATCAAACAATATGTACTGTACATTTACTAATGATCTTAAACATATTTAGACAATGTAGTAATGGATCGACAATGAGACTTTTCCGATCACATGTACATCACTATAACCTTGACAAATTTTACAAGTACAAGAATTATAGTTTTAAATAACAAAGACGAACAACACACGTCTAAATATATTAGGTTCTTTAAATAAAGACGAGCAACCCACGTCCACACATGTCAGGATCTTCTATTAGGCTCGTTGGCTAACACATGTGAGACAGTACAGTATAACGTGATTCGACGTAAGACACCGCAACACAAGTTCTATGGATTTATTGCCACATTAAATACATAAAGATAATTACAGCAATGTACAACATATAACTCACAACCACATTACAGCTCATAGGTCTGGCGCTCAAGATATCAGTCGTTCAGCTTACAACCACGGAGATTCACACAAACGCCTTGCTCTCGTCACACACGTCCGTTCAGAGTCCTGTCCCAGCTTGGTCTAAGCTATCACGCACACTGTCCACTGCCTCTGGTGGGGTCACGTGGCTTTGCGTGCGTCTGTCGTCAGCCTGACCGCTAGTCGCGTGTCAGGTAACAATCTCGCCAGCCGACAACTCTTGTCCGCCGGGTGCCGTAACGATGTCGCTGCGTAGCTAGGCTCTGACACATATCCTTTACAGGACGTCGAAGTTATTCCCGACATTTTTTGGCTGTTTGTGATTTATTAGCAAGTTTACGCTAAGTAGTTTGCCATTGCTTTCTGAACAACCAGCAATCATACCATTGCATCAAAACTAACGCAAGACTGTTTGCTTCCAAATCGACAGCAGCTGTGTTTCGAACGCGGTATGTGGGATTACAAATTGCGTTCGTAACCTCCATGCCACATAGCCGGCATTAAAATGCAGTGTAAAAATAACAATGATACTAATCTCGTACAAATAAGATAAAAATATGTAACACCACATGACTGCGAATGGATGTTTTGATCTTAGTGATCATCCACGGCATGATGCTGTACTTTTGTATGGATGTGAAACGTGGACAATGAGCATAAAAGCTGAAAAACATTTAATGGCAGTGGAGATGTGGATTTTAGGAAAATGCAAAGAATACCATGGACAGAGAGAAAAACCAATGAGCAAGTCCTACAAGAAACAAATGAAAACTGTAAACTGACTACAGAAATTAGATGTAGTCAAAATTGTGTGGGCACGTTATGAGACGAAATACATTGGAGAACTTTGTGACACTTGTAAGATTGGGGGGAAAAGAACAAGAGGAAGGCAGAGAAGTAAATATCTGGATGGCTAGGTCACGTGGAATAATCGAGACCAAAAAAAAATAAGAGCTGATCCACGACTCTGGTGATTGTGTAAGATGGCGAAACATCACCGTCCACGCTTATCGGCATGGCACATGAAGATGATGCTGCTTATGGACCATTTTTATCTCACCAGATCTTGTTGAATATTTAATCAAGTTTTTATCGGCTGGCATATTTTGTTCCTCTTTTCTGAACTTGTAACGCTACAAATCGCTTAATGCATTCTGTAGCACACAATGCCACACAAATAATGAAATGCGTCATTGAAATTCATGAATGCCTTGATTTCTTGAATTCAAGACTTTATCCTAGTCCTAATCTTTTAGCTTTTGTGTCATCATCATTGTTATGTGCCGCGCAGAGTACCGTAAGCGTTCGGGTCTTTCCGTAGATCACGGTATGATAGTTTAGTAATGCGAAACTGACAGCCGTTGCTTCGTTGCCTCTACGTTTTTGCACTAAATTCATCATCATCATCATCATCATCATCATCATCATCATCATCGTCATCATTATCATCGTCATCCTCATCATCCTCATCATCATTATATATTTACATGTTTTAATCCCTTCTTAATTTTTCATATGTTAATACTGATTTCATGTTGTTGAAAACATTTTAGCCATTCCTATTCTTTTTTCTTTAAAAGAAAAAATGTTTCATTTCTGCTATCATCTGTTATTACATGTCCAAAATAGGAGAAATAATAAACAAACACAGAACTGGTGTCGTGAGCCACAACACGCTGCGGGATATACTGAGGAGGGGATCCGATCCAACCAACCAACCAAACAACCAACCACCCACCCACCCACCCACCCACCCATCCAACCAACCAACCAACCGACTAACTAACTAACTAACTAACTAGGAGAAACTTGTTTCATGTTCTAGTATCTCCCCGTTTACAGTGATGTTCATTGATGACCGCCCCTTTCCACTGTAATTATCACGGTTTTCATTTTTTGGATGTTAATATCTAAGCCACATTCTGCATTATGCCAGTTTACTTTTTCTGCTAGATTGTGTAACCCTTGATCGCTTTCATATAGTAACACTGTAACTATATGCATACTTACGATTGTTGATTATTATTCTATTAATGCTAAGTCCCGGCAGTTCTCCAACTTGTTTAAAATTGTTTTCTGTGTATCTTCTTCTTTGCGTTCATCCGGAGTGTTTTTTCAGATGTGATTGCGGTGTGTCTAGTTAGGCACCCTTGGATCGAAACCCTTAGGCCAACACATCCGGCTTTTAGCGTGTATTTTTGACCAGGTTAGCATTCCTGGGAGACTCTCACTTTTGTGGTACTGTCCATCTCCCAGCTGGTAAAGTTGGAAGAGTCGGAGACTGCACGGTCATCCCTCAAATGAAGGCAGGGACAGTCCATAGCATTTTCCGCCATCCTGGGTGGCTTCCATAATTGCAGGGCCGGCACATAGCGCCCTGGTACTGGGCACACAGAGGGAATCGTCACGTCCTGCTCATGGCTGCTTTAATTCCTCACTTCAATATATTGGGCATTTCGTTCACCCCGAGCCTTTCCCGCACAAAACAAGCTGGTCTGCAGTCAGTATCCACTAAGCGAGTTTTTCGGACATGTGCTTGTCGTTGTGTCCGTTAGAGCTGTTCCAGACACGTCGGACATTCGGAAACTACCTAGTCAGAGCTGTTCCGAACAAGAGCGGCATTCGGAAACTAGGTAGTCGGAGCTGTTCCTAGCACAAGAGACAATCGGACGAGACAATTCACTCGGACGTAATTGCGTAGTGTCAATTTTTAGTTTGCCACCCGTAGGACGACACTTCCGACTTCCGGCGGGCATTTTTTAATGAGGTTAGCCTTCCTCTGGTTTCGTAGCACGTAAGACTGTTGTGATGTCGCCAACATCTCAGCTGGTCAAGATAGAACGATCAGCGACATCGAGGTCGGCCCTCAAGGGAAGGCAGGGGCAGACCTTGGGCATTCCCTTGCTATCCAAGGAGGCTTCCATAATTGCAGAGCCGGCACATATTGTTCTGAGACTGGGCTCACCCGAGGAGTTGCCACGTCCTGCTCATGGCTGCTTTAGTTCCTCACTTCCATGTGTTGGGCAACCCGTTTGCCACTGATCGCTCAAACACACACCAGGAGCGGTCAGACTGCGAGCGACATCCACTCGGTAAGCTTTTTATTTTGACTTCAGACCACGCAATAGGTCCGCTCGCCGTGCGTTCCATTTTGCGTCATTGAGACGTTCTTCCACTTTTGTCTATACTCTCTGTGAGCTGGATACAGACAGTTTTCGTAGCCATTTCCTTCGACTGGGGCACTTTTCTGACTTTTCGTACTCGCTCACCAGGTAGGCTACATGTGCTGCCGGCTCAGCACCTTACCTTCGTGCAGCAGTGGACGAGAAACGGCCTGGCCCTCTCATCCGGGAATCTCTCATATTCCCCAGCTGAGAGCCTTCGAACATGTAATAGAACTGAGCATGTAGCTTGCTCAGTATCACGCTTCTATTTTTCGGTAGGCGGGTATCGGCCTGGCTCTCAGATGTGAGGGTTTGTGGCTTAGAGGCGTTCAGCCACAGCCCTCGACAGGGAGCCTTAAGAGTTTTGTCCGGACCAAAAGCGTCTGCCTTCGTGCCTTCGTGCACCTTTTTAAACTTTTGACTGCTATCCTCAGTCACCTGCAGAGCAGCAGGTTGTGTCTCTCTTAGTCTGGTCCCTATCCCATATGCTGTCCGATATGTAGTTTTTCCACCCATCGGCAAGCACATGGGGTCGATGGGACACGCAAGCTCCCCCACCACGGCAAGGTGGAGACACATCGGGGGAGGTTTTCTGTGTATAAATTTAAGAGGCTTGGGGACAACACGCATCCCTGCCGAATCCGTCTTTAGCTCTATATGCGATAACTTCCTGATCTATTTAGTCTATTACCCAATATAGACAACAATCACCTTCGGATTAATAAGACTGTGGAGGTAAAACCGAGAGCAGCTGCTTTTGCGACTGACTCAATCACAGGACTATCATTCTGAGCCGGTGATGGACCCTAACTATAACTTCTCCTTGAGGTTGAACGGAGTAGGGGTAATGGTGAAATCGAATTCGAATCTAATTGTCGCCACTTGTTCCCAGTACAAGTTACTAATAAGTCTGATGTCCTTTGCGTCTACTCCTATATCGCGAAGGCGTGTAATTAATGGTTAAATAATTCTCGGTCATTTTACTTTATTTTGTTTACTGATGTTGTGCCTTAACTGATCCAGTACCGAAAAAGTTTGACCCTTAACTGATTCAATTCATTCATTCATTCAGTAGCATGTCCTTTGCAGAACCTCGCTCCCATAACAACCTTCTGGAAAACCTCTCGATCATAAGCAAGATGTCCAGCGTCCGATACACCCATCTGGAGATAATCCGCCACATCCTGCACCCATCTTCTCTTTGGCCTTCCTCTTCCTCTCTTCCCAGGCATATACCCTTCCATTATTATTCTCTATAAACTTTCGTGGCGTTTCAAGTTACCAAAATGATTCAATTTTCTTTGTTTTATCGTCTTTAATAGCCAATCTTCTTCAATAATGATTCAATACCAGAGGATATTACATAACTAAATGTGATCCTTAATTGATTCAGTGTCGACGGATATTATAACGCCAAATGTGACACTTAACTGACTGAGTGTCGAAGGATATTATATCGCCAAATGTGACACTTAACTGATTCAGTACCGAAGGATATTATATCATCAATATGACCTTCCATTTGTAGAGAATGGCGATATATCTTCTTACTATGACCACCGTGTTATTTGTTTCGTTTCGCGGTATCTTCCGCAATTTCATTGCTCAGTGAATGGAAATTTACATTATAATACTTGTTCAATTGACAGTACACCATGTTTGGTTCAAACCTACTTTTTTTTTGTTTGGCACTGAATCAGTTAAATTCTTAATGCTTTTTAACTTCTGCATCGCTATTGTCAGTCTATGCCAGACTTATATTGAAAATCCCCATAGATGGCTATCCGATTCTTGTTGAAAGTCCCCATTACTGGTGATCCGATCCACGTTGAAAGTCCCCATTGTTGGTGATCCGATCCATGTTGATAGTCCCCATTGTTGATGATCCGATCCGATTTATAGGAACACGTCTTTATGTCCCGCTTACCTGCCAGTTTGTGGACGTGTTACAATGTGGGCCGTTAAGGTGTTTCTGCGGAAATAGAGTTCCGTGTTTCGCTCCCACATTTCCTGTTATTGATAATGAGCCAAGATATTTACAGTTTCTGACACTTTCAATTTCCGCATTATTGATTGTAATTTTTGGTTGATGTGTGGTTCGGTCGCTAGAATATTCTGTTTAGGTTCAGAAAATGATGTTGATCTTTACTGTTTCTCTTTTACAGACATGATTAAGTTAATCATTAACACTCCGAACCCTTTCACTTTTTGATGTATGAATAACATTATTGGAATTGCGGTAAAGCTGTGGAAATGTAAACATTATACTCGTAAAATAATATAAAGTAATGCTGCTTTAAAGTTAAAGTTAGTTACATATCCTTTATAGGACGTTGCAGTCAACACCAGCATCCTTTGCTGTTGTGATGTCTTGGCAAGTTTACGTTCAGTAGTTTGCCATTGCTTTCTGAATGACCAGCACCCATTCCATTTCGTTTAAAAAAAAAAAAATTTACGCAGAACAGAATTACGAAACACTGTATTTCGTAATTCTGTTTTGTAATGATGCATTACTTTGGGTGATTTCTTAATTGTTCACTTTTTGAAGAGAGCACCGTGACGTCTGCATATTTGAGTTCTGAATTTGGTTTTCCCAGAAGCTGAGTTGCTAGGATACAGGGGCTTCTAATCAAAGACCCGGGTTCGAATCCTCGATAAGGTGGTGGATTCTTTTCTGTAGAGGGGGAAACGAAAACACTTGCTTGCACAGTTCGAAATGAATACACTAGTCAGATTACTTAGGCTCAAGACTCCCCACCCCCTTGTTTTTTTTTAACACACACACACACAGAAAGAGAGAGAGAGAGAGAGAGAGAGAGAGAGAGAGAGAGAGAGAGAGAGAGAGAGAGAGAGAGAGAGAGAGAGAGAGAGAGAGAGAAACACTACAGGGCAATATAGACAGTAATGAAAATTTTTTTTCCAGTTAAAATGGGGTCAGAATTGCCTCTTGACTCACCATGTTTGCCGTTTCCCAATGCTTATCATTACAGTGTAGCGATGGAAGGAACTGAAAGCCATAGCTACAGAAACCAGTGCTAATCCTTCACTATTTGAAGGGGGCACCGAGTGACCTGCATATTTGAGTTCTGGAACAGGTTTACCACCAGTTATGATTGATCAGAAATGTCAATGGACATGACGTGTTTGACGTTTCCGGTCGCTTTTAAATACAGTATAGCAGTGGGGAGGCACGGAAAGCCATAACTATCTATAGAAACCAATTGCTTATTTCCTCTAGGTATAGAAACCAATTGCGTTATTCTTCTAGCTATAGAAAACAATTGCTTTATTAGTCTAGCTATAGAAAACAATTGCTTTATTCCTCTAGCTATGGCAACAAATTGCGTTCTTCTTATTATTTTTCCATTTTACCCTCCCCCCCCCCCACCTCCCCCCTCCCCACACACACAAAAAATGGGTCAAAGACCGTCAACCAACTGACACCCAGGCCGTCCTATCTTGTGCAGTCTCCCACAGCTCTCTGTGCGTACTCCCTATATCATTCATCTCTGTCTGTAATTCTCTTCTTCGTGTGAAGGTAGTTGAACACTCCCACTATTTCGTTCACCTTGTGGGCCCCAGACAGGGTGTCTAGATAAACCATCCTCAGGTTTTCTCATTGCCTGTCTTGTCCAGTGCTAGCGCCCTTTCCTCATCTCTGGATTCGCTGAAATGTGTTACTTTATTACTTCTCTGGGACGCAGAGGTGTTTCCAAGGCACCAGGGCCAGGTTCTATACTGGCCAAGACCTCGTCGAGCGTCCTGGGCAATATGTCCCTTCAGGGTCCTGGCTAACGTCAGTAGGATCGCTGATGCCTCCGAAGTCGGAGTGTGTCTGTACGGCGAGGAACCACCAGTCTGCATCATACCAATAAGCCAGACATGGGACAACGGATACTCACGCAAACCTCAGGTCCTGTATGACATCACATTGATGTTGGACAACAGGATGCCTTCATCCGACATACAGGACTTCGCGCTGGAGTTCACAGCCAGCGAACGAGAGCAAGCAAGCATTACTTCTCTTATTTGAAGTATATTATATTGAAGTTTATTGTGTTCTGTATTTTCACATGCAAATATTTTTCATGAGTTTCCGTAGTGTAGTGGTTATCACATCCGCCTAACACGCGGAAGGTCCTGGGTTCAAGCCCCAGCGGAAACACTTTTTTTTTTTAAATTTGATTTTTTTATTCTGTTTCAAAGTTTTATTTGACACGGCCCATTGCACGGGACGCTGTAATTTTGTTCGAATATTCTCTTTCTATATTTTTCATTTCAGATTTTGTCTCGCGGCTAGAGAAGAAAACACGCTGATGTTTATATAGTGTATTTAGAATATATAATGGTTCGGCCGCCGTCTCCCTGGTCGAGGCTTTAGCATCTTTCTCCGTAACCCCGAATACTCTCGAGGTTGACGTGAGCACACGAGAATTGGAAGCGGTTCGAGTTGTGCCAGTGACTTATGAGAGTATGGAGCCGGTCGCCCAGAAAGCAAAGGCAAACTACTGAGCGTAATATTGCCAAGAAATCAACAATCAGCTGAAAGATGCTGATGTTGACAGTGATGTCCTGTAAAGGATATGCAAAAAATAAAATAAAATTGGTTCGGCCACGTAACTAGACTACCAACTGACAGTATATCACAAGCAATAATGCACAAACCAAACGGAATCAGAAGAAGAGGCCGACCATTTAAAGGATGGGCAGAGGGAATAATAGAGTCATTGGGAATCTTAATTTATGAAGCCCATAAAAGGACAATCTTCTGCTGTTTATGCTTCACCTCGACTCCGCAAAGTACGAGAGTAAGTTAATAAGTAAGTCACAAATGGTTGTAGAAAAACGGAAGGGAATTAACACAGGAATTGATCCATGAAGTCGGGGATCGCATTTGTGGAGAAGCATGATTGCCCACGCCAGCCGGCAAGGTTCCGGATGATGATGATGTAACTGGAAAACTTTTCTACCCCCACTTCTCGTACCTCTTTCGAGAGAAGGTCGTCAGACCTAGTTATATACCTCACAGGTTAGTGTGTCTGATTTCAGCATGTATTTGTGCAATGTCTGCTTCCTCTAGACCACATGCGTCAAACTCAAGGCCCGTGGGACACATCCGGCTCGCCGTACAATCATATCAGGCCCGAGAGGTCTCAACCGACATACAAATATATTAGGCCCTAGAGAGAATTTTAGGCAAAAATATTTTTTTATGGTCACGATATAAAGTGCAAATCAAATTCCCTAATTAGCAGCCTTCCGAATGACAGGCTACCCGAGAGCGTTCCGGCTTAGATCAGAATAAGCGAAAATAAAAGTTGTGTAGTGAGTTAGTGTTCGTCGTCATAGTTACCTAGCAACGTTCAGATGCTCGTTTTGGACTGGCGCATAAAAAATGAAAGTAGTGTAGTGCCCAGATATTACATCACCTTTTCCCGCTACGGCTAACCTGATAACAATCAAGCTTCTGTCGGTAGAAGCACAATCTATTAAAATCAAAGCTAGCCTTTAAAATTGCCAAGAGAAAAGTTGATTTTGAAAACAGAGCCTTTCAAAGCCGCTGGGGGGGGGGGGGGGGGGAGGGGGGAGCTGAATATATGAACAGTAATTTCGAGCTGTTTCGTAATACATTTGCCATAGATGTGGAAACTGCACCTGTAAGTTTGCAGATGGAGTTAATGGAGCTGCAATGTAATGGGACACTAAAGGAAAGTACGACACTATGGGGCCTGCACTCGTTTCATTCGTGAAGAGATGCCCCAGCTTCGTCTACATGCGGCTTGAACCTTGAGCATGTTTGATAACACATATCTGTGTGAGCAGCTGTTTTATGTGATGAAGATTAACAAAACATCACACAGGAGTCGTCTCACTAATGAACACATGCAGTCCACCATGAGAATCTCAATGACACAAAACATTACTCCTAACATAAACGATTTTGTAGCCAAGAAAAGTTGCCAAACATCTTGCTCTGACAAACTGACATAAGAGTGAAAATGTGTATACCAATGATGTTTTATTATTAAAACTTTTCTGTTTTAATTTATATTAATGTGTAAAAAAGGTTTAAATTTCGGCTTATTGAATATTTATCCTGTCCGTCCCGCTACCTTACTTGTGATTTCAGTTTTGGCCCGCTGAACGATTGAGTTTAACACCCCTGCTCTAGACAGATACCATCCAAGTTCACTGGCTCCATCTACCCATGGGTAGGTTTTCTCCCCTAACAATTTTGCCAGCACAGCAGTCTAAAGACCTGCTCACTTTTCGATTTCTAACTACTGTGAGATTTTTATCTTGCTTAAATTGCAGACACAGCTTCCTGTTTCTCGTCCTTATCAGAGAGGGTTAAGTGTCTGGTCTCACTACTCAAGAGATCAAGGAGACGTGTATGCATATGATTCTTGACACAAATAACCATGTTCTGGGGACGAGCCTTGTACCTTATGAGTCAGTGATCTCTGTCCCGGTTCCCCATTGGAAATTTTGTATAGCAGACGCAGTTCATTTTCTTTATCACGCTGTATGTGGAATAAATAACTATTTGTGAAGCCTTGGAAAATGGCGTGTTCAGTAACAGCCGTTGTAATTACTGCCGCTAGCATGACGCATTCTCCAGACACGAACAGATGCAGTCTTGTGGATCATTTGGTCATAGATCATCGTCAGTTATTCTGAGCCAACCTCACTTGCCATTAATTGTTGGATTCCCCGCGACAGAGAGAATCAGAACCAGGCCTGACATTTAGTATCGCCAATGTCTACATCAGACCAGACAGCTTAAGTAGAGTGAGACATTGTGCTATGATAATTACGCCTGGTCACGACGCACTGAGTGTATGATGTTCGCCTCCCCGAGGGGAGGATGGCTTGTGGGCAGGCATATATAGCAGCGTATTTTTGGGAGAAATGCGGGGAGAAAAATAGATGATTAAAACGTTTCGACGCGGTTGGGTAGAATGAGAAGACATGACAGCAGAAGTACATCAGGGAATCACGACCCAGGTGAACCTGTGGATAGAGGGTTCAAGGAGGTAAAGATGTCGAAACATTCGTCACATGGGGACATCTTCTGAAGCTCAGAAGCCTTATGTCGTGCTTGCTCCACAATAGAGTTTGTATCACTCGCTCGTTATACTTGGGGAGTTGCGCACATAATAAAACATAATTTATAATTATATATTAATTTGCACTTTATACGTTCTCAAGAACACGTCAAGATGTAGCCAATGTTAAGAGGTAGCCAATGTCAAGATGTAGCCAATGTCATGAGGTAGCCAATGTCAAGAGGTAGCCAATATCAAGTGGTAGCCAATGTTAAGAGTAGCCAATGTCAAGAGGTAGCCAATGTCAAGAGGTAGCCAATATCAAGAGATAGCCAATATCAAGAGATAGCCAATGTCAAAAGGTAGCCAATATCAAAAGGTAGCCAATGTCAAGAGGTAGCCAATTTCAAGTGGTAGCCAATGTCAAGAAGTCAAGAGGTAGCCAATGTCAAGAAGTCAAGAGGTAGCCAATATCAAGTGGTAGCCAGTGTCATGAGGTAGCCAATGTCAAGAGATAGCCAATATAAAGTGGTAGCCAATATCAAGAGGTAGCCAATGTCAAGAGATAGCCAATATAAAGTGGTAGCCAATATCAAGAGGTAGCCAATGTCAAGAGGTAGCCAATCCAATATCAAGAGGTAACCAATGTCAAAAGGTAACGAGTCCATTTCTGCCCACCCTATCTATTCGTTCACTAAATCAGTATCTATGGCTAAGGGATACTGAACTCAGTTTCACAGTCCCGACACACTGGGTTCAAAGACAGCCACAGACCATTTGAAAGCGGAATGGTTTGCGTTGATTTTCATAATGATGTCAGTGTCGGCCGTTCAGAAAGCAATGGCGAACTACTGGACATAAAATTGCTTAGAAAATCACAAAACCACTCAAGACATCCAGCAAAGGACACCTGACTTAATTAGTTCTGTTTATTTATAAATATATCATATATCCCCGGGTTAGGTCACGACCTGATCTTGTCGTGCCCATCTGCATTCAACGTGTACAAATCAATTGGATTGTAAATTCCGTTCGAAACTACAAAGCATCATTTACTATAATCACGTACAAAGTATTGTTAGTTAGTTAGCAGAATATTCTTTACAGGACGTTGCAGTCAACACCAGCAGTTTTTGCTATTGTGATCTCTTGGCAAGTTTACGTTCAGTAGTTTGTCATTGCTTTTTTGCTTCTGACTGAAAGTTTCTGAAAGACCGGCTCCGATAACCGATAACAATTCGTTAAGACCCAGCGCAACACGGTCTGTTGCCAAATCGCGCGCAGCATTGTTTCGAACGCAGGTAAGCGGGTTTACGAAGTTTACGAACCGGTACGTAATCCCCTGACGACCGGTTAACAAACTACAAAACACAATCTATAACCACATACGAAGTATTGTCGCAATGTGAAATATACAGCTGTTGCTTCATTGCTTGCAGGCTATTTTAAACAATCCTGTTCTGTGATTTCTACTTAGCTTGCACAAGTTTCCGTAGTGTAGTGGTTATCACATCCGCCTAACACGCGGAAGGTCCTGGTTTCAAGCCCCAGCGGAAACATGTTTTTATTTTTTTTTTATTTATTTTGCGACTACTGTGTACTTGGACTACTTGGGACGAAGCCACAAAATGTTCTCCACACAATTTGTACACCTATAACTGTCTTTCATCTATTTACTCGACCACTCTATGTGCCTCCGCAGCGCCTGCGTAAATCTTTGAAATATTGGGCTCTTGGTATACATTCTGGCACAAACTACTTACACTGATACGATGAAGTAATCATCTATCTCGAGTAAGTACTTATTATAAGGTATAGATTATAAGGTATAGATTATAAGGTACAGATTACAATGGATGGATTAGACCGTCTTTTATGCAACCCTCATAGTGTACGCCCGAAGTTGAGCCTGCATGAAGTCTAAGAGAGAGAGAGGCAATGAAGCAATTACATGAATTACGATACACACCCCACAGCACTTAAGATGAACTGGAGAAGACGGAAGGGGTGAAAAAATGAGAAAGTTGGTGAGTTCAAGCTCCGTTCAGCAGAGGTCAGAAAATCTAAATGGGATAATTTCATGAGTGAGCTGAGGGGTGATGAGACATTCAGTCAATCAGGCGCCGTCTCCACAATAAAGTTTGGCTGCAATGGATCTCCAACACTGTCTGTCTCTGGCTCTGACTGTACATTCTCTCAGATTGATGTTCGCCCATCTCTTGATGTTATCTTTAACTTGTGTCGTCTACCTCTTGCTCGCTTGCCTTCAGCCTTGCTCTTCAGTATGGATTTTCATAAGAGTGTTATGTCTTGGCCGAAATATTGCTCTTCCCTCTTTTATATCCCCCCCCCCCCCCGATGTGTCTCCACCTTGTCGCGGGGGGGGGGGGGCGGGGGCTTGCGTGTCCCAATGACCCTAAGAGCTATGCCGACGGAAGCACAACTATATGTCAGACAGGACTTGGGTTATTTACCATACCAAGAGAGACACAACCTACTGCTATGCAGGGAGACTGAGGATAGCAATCAAAAGTTCAAATCAGGCGCACAAAGGCAGAAATTCTTGGTCCGGACACATACTCTAAGGCTCTTAGCCGAGGGATATGGATGAACGCCTCTAAGCCATAAACCCTCGAACGTGAGAGCCGGACCGATACTCACCCACCTCAAAATGGAGGAGAGATACTGAGCACGGTACATGCTTAGTCCAGATACCTGTTCGAAGGCTCTCAGCTGGGAGATATGAGGGATCCCCGGATGAGAGGGCCTGGCCGTTACTCGCTCTCTGATACATAAAGGTAAGGTGCTGTGCCGGCAGCACGTGTAGCCTACCTCGTGAGCAGTTACTAAAGGTGGAAAAGCAAGCAATGGTTACGATGAATGTCTGCATCTATACACATAGAGTGAGGGTAGTCAAAGGTGGAGGATTGCCTCGCTCACACGAAATGGAACGCTTGGCTAGCGAATCCATTACGTGGAAGCCTGAAGCAAAAGCTTGCTGAGTGGATGTCGCCCGCAGTCTATCTGTCCTTGGTTTGTGCTTAAACGACCAGTGGCAACGGAAAGCCCAATGCATGGAAGTGAGGAATTAAAGCAGCCATGAGCAGGACGTGGCAATTCCTCGGGTGAGCCCAGTCTCAGAGCAACATGTGCCGGCTCTGCAATTATGGAAGCCTCCTTGGATAGCGGGGAATGCCCACGGTCTGCCCCTGCCTTCCCTTGAGGGTTGACCATGATGCCTTTGACCGTCCTACCTTGAACAGCTGAGATGTGGGTGACACCACAACATTAAAAGTCTAACGTCCCTTGAAACCCCGGGAAGGCAAACCCGTAAAAATGCCCGCTGAGGTCGGATGTGCAGGCCTAAGGGTGCAAATAAAACAGGCACAACGCAAAAACGTCCGAGTGAAATGTTTTTCGCGGTTGGAACAGCTATGACTAACTAGTTTTCCGAATGTCCTTCACGTTCGGAACAGCTCTGACTAGCTAGTTTTCCTATTGTCCCTCGTGCTAGGAACAGCTCTGACTAGCTAGTTTTCCGAATGCCCCTCGTGTCCGAAACAGCTCTGACTAGCTAGTTTTCCGAATGTCCGTCGTGCCCGGAACAGCTCTGACTATATTGTCCTTCGGGCACAACGACAAGCACATGTCCGAATCGAAAACTCGCTGAGTGGATACCGTCTGCAGACCGGTCTGGTTTGTGCGGAAACGGCCCGTAGCGAACGAAATGCCCAATAAATTGAAGTGAGGAATTAAAGCAGCCATGAGCAGGAGTGGCGATTCCCAGAGTGAGCCCAGCACCAGAGCGCTATGTGTCGGCTCTGCAAACATGGAAGCCTCCCTGGATGGCGGATAATGCTCATGGACTGTCCCTGCCTTCCCTTGAGGGATGACCGTGAAGTCTTCGACCGTTCCAACTTGACCAGCTGGGATGTGGACGGCACCACAAAAGTGAGTCCCCCAGGAATGCTAACCTGGTCAAAAACGCACGCAAAAGTCGATGAGTTGGCCCAAAGGTTTAGGCCCAAGGGTGCATAACAACACACCGCAATCACATCTGAAAAACACTCCGGATGAACGCAATGAAGAAGAGATATTTCTTTCATCAACCCTCTTTTCATTCCCAGTGTTTCTAGAACCTCTGTATTTAATTGTTTTTGTTTCCATGAAATATGACATATTCTTCTGTATATCCACATCTCCAGGCTAGCTGCTTGTTCAATGTCCAGGCTTCCGTGCCATAAGGTAGTATTGTAAATAAAGAACATTTGACAATTCTCATTTTAAAGTGTCAAAGCTTAGCGGCTTTATGATCATAACCCTTCAAAATGCATTTGGGAAGGTCTTAGAGAAGATAGTCGCTGTTAAGCGGCAGGATTTTTTGGAAAGGGGGAAGCTTCTTCCCTGTAGCCTGGGAGGCTACAGGCCAGGAAAAAATACCTGGTCAAATGCAGCCACTTTTGCTTTTGACGTTTATGAGGGGTTCCAGAGTAGACAAGAAACGATGGCGGCGGCTCTTGATCACGAGGATGCTTACAATAGAGTTCGATATGATATTTTGATGACCGCACTGATGGAGAAGGTGGTCAATCCCTGGTTAGTAAACTGGATAACGGCCGTCCTACATTCTCGTCGGATTGCTCTCCGTCTGGGTGCATGCACCTCAGAGCCACATATTTTAACCCTGGGACTGCCACAGGGATCTGCAATCTCACCGGTGCTCTTTAACGTGTATACGAGCAAAATTGCAAACCTAGAAGCACCTGGAGTTGGAAGGATACTAACATTTGCAGATGATATTCTTGCATATAGGCAGGGGAGAAATAGGAAGAAAATAGCACAGGAGCTACAGGCGGCAGTAGACAAAGTGATTGACTGGTGCACTGAAATGGGTGCTGTCATCCATGCGGAAAAGGCAGCAGTTTTGTGGTGCTCTCTGGACAACAGGATTGTGATAGCTGATGTTCCAAGCCTCACGATAGATGGTGGAAGCGTCAACAGAGAGAACAAACTGGAGTATCTGGGAATCACATTTGACAGGAGCCTGTCCTTCAAGGATCACGTGGAGACGGTTGTGACAAGATCACAAAAGGGACTCAACGCACTTAAAACTATGGCTGCAATGGACATAGAGCAGAGAATGCTTTTCAGACTATACCAGCACTTGATCCTCTCAGCGATTGATTATGGACTAGGACTGCTCACTGTCTCAAAGAGTCAGCTGGTGAGATTGGAGCGCATACAGAACAAGGCTATGCGGGTCATTCTGGGATGCACCAGAGACACCCCAGTGGTGTGTATGCGGTACATCCTTGGTTTGCCGACTGTTGCTGGTAGGCTCAAGGTGATGCAGGCGAAGGCATACCTCAGAGTAGCTGCTGACACAGATCACCCGTTGCATGAGGCGCTGGACGCAGTTAAGGGCCAGCGACTGATAAGAGGGAAATCATGGATGGCTCAGGCGGAGGATACGATCAGACAGGTGTGCCCCTTGGAGAACATTAGGCGAGGAGAGGAGTGGGTCAGAGTGCCAGCGGAGCAGTCAGACTTGTGCAGAGTTATAATCACATTGAGCCGGGAGTGCAGGGAGTGGCCAGCAGGGGCCACGGAAGTGGAAATCCAGCAACTAATTCAGGATAATGCTCGCCCGGGTGATGTGATTATCTACACAGATGGTTCGGTGTTGAGAGGTAGTAGAAGTGCCTGGGGTTTCTTGGCAAAGGCTAATGGTCGACGTTTGGTGCAGGAGAGCCTGGCATATGATACCACAACATCTAGCTTAAGAATGGAGGTGGAGGCAGTCAGTGCAGCATTCCGCTGGATGGAAAATACGATACACACATATATCGTGATTGTAACTGACTCAGAAAGCATGCTGAGTAGGGTGAGGACTGGCAAGCTTCGTGCCGAGTGGCTTGCTTCGCTTCGGAAGTCACGGGTGGCAAGCATCGTCTGGATATTTTCTCCGGGGCATGCTGGTGTGTTGGGGAATTAACAAGCAGACAGATTGGCTGGCTCTGCAAAACTTGGTGGAGTATTGATGCATGATAAGGCAGACCTGGTTGCGGCCTTGTGGGAGGACGTGTACACCTCGGAGGAGCAAATGGATCACCATGGTATGGCAAGAATGCGACAGCGTGGAGTGACGAGGGGATCTGGCCGATGCTCGACGGTTAGAGGAAAGGCGAGACGCACATATAATCAGATTGCTACTGGTACTATTGGGATTAGAACTCTTCGCTGGCTTCTAAGGATGGGGACGGAGCGCTTATGGGAATGCCCCGAATGCTGTGATGTCGGTTCCTAAATCAATCAATCAACCAATCAATCATTTTTAAAGTGTTGGTAATATCTTTAGATGTTAATACTGATTTCATGCTGTTGAAAGCATCTTTGGCCATTGCTATTCTCTTTTTGATTTCTGTTTCACTTCTGTCATCATCTGTTATTACATGTCCAAGATAGGAGAAACTTGTTGATAAGACATTGGGTAGATTCAGGAAACTACAGCGATTTTACCCTGCACTCTGGTAGAGTTGCTCTACATCTAGGTTCATGGACTAAGGAGGCGTGCATTATTACACCGGAACCACCACAAGGATCTGCAGTATCACACTTTCAATGTGTACATGAAGTGAAGAAATTAGGAGGAACTTGGAAGCAACAGAGATGTGGTTACTGAGATGAATGTTGCGAATTCCTTGGACTGCCAAAGTAACTAACGAGTGCCTGATAAAGGCTAATGAAACTAGAACATTATATACAACAATTAGAAAGAGAAATCTTTCTTTGCTCATGTGATGAGAAGAGAGGCATTGGAGAACATCGTGACAACTGGAAAGATCGAGGGGATGAGATGCAGGGGCAGACCAAGAGAAATGATGCTGGATTGGCTGAGATGGTGGCATGGAGAAATATCAGCAGAGTTGATCCAGTACACCAAAGACCGAGATTTGTGGAGAGTCATGAACGCCTACGCCAGCTGGCAAGGTACTTGATGATGATGATGATGATGATGATGATGACATATTTGAAATGTAGAGAAACATAACAGCCCACGACAATCGCCAAGGCACTTGATGATGATGATGCCGATGATAAAAAACCTTAGGAAGCGATCGGAAAATTGTAGCTGTGAAATTATAAACAAATCATACTGATATCATGAATCACACGAACAGATTATGGCCATCCATTTCATCCAGTGGGGTTGAAAGTATGGAGCAGTGAGTTCTAAGATGTCTGGTAAGGCCTATTTTGACTCGAAATGTTCTTTGACAATGTGGGCAAAGAATACTTGATATTCCAGGAGGAGGATCTCATGCAGTGGTTTTTGATTTTTTCCCAGCCTTTTTTTCACAGCTCTTGCAGTCCTGTTTGCTTCACAGGTGACTACACCCTTGCGTAATGATGCACGCCACGAATTTCGGTCTTTGGCAGCAGTCTCAGCAATGTCGTGGTGAATTCCAAAAGCCTAATTAGCATTTACTATCTCTTCATACATTTATATCAGTCAGGTCTTAGTCAGATATGACTGAGCTACCGTATAACAGTAGACGGTACTACCTGGTCTCTGTTAGCGCCGAACGTTGGGCGACGCTTACCAAACCCGACACCCCACATTGTGCCAACGGCTTCGGGCGGAAGAGCGCAATTGGGAGGGTACAAGCCTTACCCTGGTGCGAGGAAATGCAAGCTAAAGACAAAATTGTCATGGCAGGGCAGACCAGGCCCTAAGCCTTGGTTGGCGACTGGTCTAGGATCGAAGCTCCGACAGGCGGACAGTTAGAGCATTGCTTTGCTGATCCGGCAGCTTCTGCAGCTTGTCTTGTTCCAGATGTAGGGGTGTCACCTTTCCTCTGGAGTGAACTAGGCGGGCCGAGAGAGGGATCATGCTGCATGGGCAACACATGATCTCTATATTTTAGCCCAGGCTTTGTGCTATGGAGAGGCAATAACTCCATCCCTGGTCTTAACTGGTCTCGGAATCAAAGCGAGAGGCAACTGTTACGGGTTAATAAGTCCTTGTCAGTTGGCGTAGACATGGGGCGCCACGCGTTGCCTCTGACGGTGGGAGACACCTATAGGTGTCACTGATCAGCTACCGCCCGCCTCAAGCTGGGCAGCCCCCAGCCAATTGGGTGCTGATCCGCCACAGCCTGCCTGCTTCAATGGGTGCTTGGGGCTAGGACAAAATCTGAATCGCAGGCTGTAAAACCAATGCACCAGGTTCAAACAAAAATAAAAATAGAAACCTCAAGCTACGGCTTGCAACCTGGAACGTGAGAACCATGTGTCCAGGATTTTCCACTGACTTGACCAATATTGACGATGTGAGAAAAACGGCTGTGATTGATGCCGAACTCAATCGTCTTAACATTGATATTGCTGGCCTGCAGGAGACTCGCCTCGCTGAGGAAGGGTCACTCAGGGAAAACAACTACACCTTTTTCTGGAAGGGTAGAGGGCAGGCAGAAAAAAGGCAACACGGTGTGGGCTTTGCAGTGAAGAATTCGCTACTGGGAATGATTGAAATTCCAGCAGGAGGAAATGAAAGACTATTATCCCTGCGCTTGGCAACCTCTTTTGGGTTTGCCACCATTATTACTGCATATGCACCGACACTCGATTCCTCTGATGATGTGAAGGATTTGTTCTATGAGGAGTTAGACTCCGTGATCAAGGCAGTTCCAAAATCTGACTACATTTATATGCTCGGTGATTTCAATGCTCGTGTGGGCAAGGACTCAAGTTCATGGCCAGTGTGCCTTGGAAAATACAACATCGGTCGCATGAATGAAAATGGGCAAAGGCTGCTGGAGCATTGCACCAGTAATGACCTATGTATTACAAACTCTTTTTTTAAAACAAAAGAGATGCATAAGGTCACATGGAAACATCCAAGATCCGGCCATTGGCACCAGCTGGACTTCATCATCACACGGAGACAACATCTGAACCATATATCATTGACTCGTAGTTACCACAGTGCTGACTGTGATACGGATCATTCTTTGGTTGTTGCAAGGGTTAGACTGAGACCAAAGAGAATCTACACAGCTAAACACAAATCTAGCCCCAAGATTAATATTATTAATACTCATGATCCTGAAAAGTGCTTTCAGTTTCAACAGCAACTTGAAGATGCTTTCACTGATACACCAGAAAATTGTACAGTAAATGAAAAGTGGGGTCAAATTAAGGAAACTCTTTATAAAACTGCCGTAGGGGTTTACGGCACTGTGGATCATAAGAGGCAGGACTGGTTTGCGGCCAACAGCGAGACTCTGCAGCCCCTGATTGATAAAAAGAAGAAAGCTCTCTTAAGAAACAAGGAAAGACCAACGCGTAACACTCTGAGTGAGCTAAGGCAAGCTAGGAAGGATGTGCAAAAGGCTGCCAGGCAGTGTGCAAATGATTATTGGATCAAGTTATGTGAGTCCATTCAAATCGCAAGTGATAAGGGAGACATAAGAAGCATGTATGAAGGAATAAAGAAAGCCTGTGGTCCAGTGATCAAAAGAAGTGCACCATTGAAAACCTTGACTGGAGAAGTCATCACTGATAAGAAACAGCAGATGGACAGATGGGTAGAGCACTATTTGGAGCTTTACTCAAGTGAGACCAAACTAGCGGATGATGCCCTCAACGCCATAGAGGCTCTACCAACTCTTGACCACCTGGACACACTTCCCACCATAACAGAAGTTAAGTGTGCTATAAATGAACTTGCATCTGGCAAGGCTCCAGGTAAGGATGGGATTCCAATAGAGGTTATCAGGAGTGGGCAAGACACACTCACTATACAGATCCACCAGCTAATAGAGCTATGCTGGCGGGAAGGACAAGACCCACAGGATTTCAAAGATTCAAGCATCATAACACTGTACAAGAACAAGGGCGATCGGAGCGACTGCAACAACTATAGGGGTATCTCACTTCTGTGTATTGTTGGAAAAGTATTTGCCAGAATTGTTCTGCGCAGACTTCAAGTCCTAGGAGATCAAGTCTACCCCGAATCACAGTGTGGCTTTCGACAGAACCGGTCTACCACTGATATGATATTCTCATTGCGACAAATGCAAGAAAAATGCCGTGAACAGAATCAACCACTGTTTATTGCCTTCATCGACCTCACAAAGGCATTTGATTTGGTCAGTCGTGAGGGTCTGTTCAAGGCACTAAAGAAGATTGGCTGCCCACCAACTCTTCTGTCCATTGTGGAATCGTTCCACACAGGCATGAAGGGTATAATCAAGTTTGACTGGTGCAACTTCTGAAGAATTTGAAATCAAGAGTGGAGTTAAGCAAGGTTGTGTACTAGCTCCCACCCTCTTTGGAATATACTTTTCACTTCTACTGAAATATGCATTTCGTGATCAGGATGGTGGTATATACATTCACTCACGCTCAGATGGCGGCCTCTACAATGCTCAGAGATTGAAGGCTAAGACCAAAATTAGGAGGGTACTGATCAGAGAGTTGCTTTTTGCAGATGATGCTGCAGTTACGACCCACTCTGAGGAAGAATTGCAATGTCTACTATCTGCATTCTCCAATGCTTGTTCTGAATTTGGTTTAACAATTAGCAAAAAGAAGACACAGATTATGTCACAAGGTGCACATGAGGTACCATCAATCTTTATTGACGACGCCGAACTAGAGATAGTAGACCATTTTACATATCTAGGATCAGTGGTAAATAGCAAATTATCCCTAGATCAGGAAATCAACATCCGGATTGGTAAGGCAGCAACAACAATGAACAGGTTAAGAAAAAGAGTCTGGGAGAACAGGAAGCTTACTGCCAAAACAAAAGTCCTTGTCTATCAAGCCTGTGTCCTTAGTACTCTTCTCTATGGCAGTGAAACCTGGACAACTTACTCACACCAAGAGAACAATTTAAACAGCTTTCATATGCGGTGTCTGCGAAGAATTCTTGGTATTAAGTGGCAAGACAAAATCACAAATACTGAAGTATTGGAAAGATCAGGTTGTGTGACAGTTTATTCCATGCTCAGTCTTCGTAGACTTAGATGGATAGGACATCTTAGGAGGATGGATGATGGTAGAATACCAAAGGATATCTTTTTTGGTGAATTACAGATGGGTAAGAGATCTCAGGGTCGGCCTATACTACGAAACAAAGATGTGTGTAAGCGGGACATGATTGATACAGGCATTGATAATGCACATTGGGAGCAAGTCGCTGCTGAACGTGTTGCATGGAGGGCAAATATCAGAAATGGAATAAAGTCAAAGGAGAAAATTATTGCAGAAAAGTCACACACCAAGCGTTT
>JACEFZ010002422.1:25000-211905 GCA_014155875.1 Cepaea nemoralis
TAGACAATCAGAAACGACATGGAGGATCGAGCCGAAGGTCAAGGTAAAATACCCTGTAATAAGATATGTTATAATGTAAATAGCGGTAAAGATAATGAGGTGACAGATGCTGCTTTGAGAAGGTCAAATGTTCATCATTAGCATGTGTCGTGCCGATAAATGTTGGCGAGAAATGAAGCTTATGTTGAAAATACTAGACACACAGAAACAAAGGAAGATAGAGAAGGGTGTATGTAGTCAGATTAAGCAGCGCGGCAACGAATGGTGGTAATATAGAAATAAGCAACGTCTTTAAATTATCAGATGGCGGGCAGTGTTGGAGTGTCGTGATCGCCATAGTCTGGTACAGACTATCCAGCTGAAGAAGAGCAATGTTGCAAACAGTAAACAGCTCATGGCTTCAGAGACAGGATTTTAAAGTGGAGGAGGAGGAGAAGGAGGAGGAGGAAGAAGAAGAAGAAGAAGAAGAAGAAGAAGAAGAAGAAGAAGAAGAAGAAGAAGAAGAAGAAGAAGAAGAACAAAAAGAACAAGAACAAGAAAGAAAGAAAGAAAGAAAGAAAGAAAGAAAGAAAGAAAGAAAGAAAGAAAGAAGAACAGGAGGAGAAGGAGGACGAAAAAAAGAAAGAAAGAAAGAAAGAAAGAAAGAAAGAAAGAAGAAAAGGAGGAGAAAGAAAGAAAGTAGAAAAGGAGGAAGAAAGAAAGAAAGAATAAAAGGAGGAGAAAGAAAGAAAGAAAGAAAGAAAGAAAGAAAGAAAGAAGAAGAAGAAGAAGAAGAAGAAGAAGAAGATGATGATGATGATGACGACGACGATGATGATGATGATGATGATGATGATGATGATGATGATGATGATGATGATGATGATCACAAACTTTGTAGTCATAATCATCTTGAGGGTTCACACAAAACTGTGGCACTCAGACAATATCGAACTCAATGATAGCGTGTGCGAGACTGCAGCAATCTCCCCTGATTACGTCAATTAAAGCCTACAAGAGCGGCCATGATTGGCTAAACTGATAGCAGCTGTGCAAAATGTCTACATTCACCATAGCAACAAGGGCGGCTACTCGCGGAAAGCAAAGGCGAAAGTAAACAAAAGGTTTCCAACACGAAGATCACCGGATTAACCTGTTTATCTAAGAGAGGACAATCCGAAATGGGATGGAGAATCGAGTCGAAAGTGAGGGTAAAATATGTGGTAATAAGATAAGTTATTATGTAATTAGCGGTAAAGATAATGTTGTGGCAGATGATGCTATAGGAAAGTGAAATGCTATGCATTATCAAGTGTTATGCCGATAAATGTTAGCGATTTTCTTCGTCCACCATTATAGACAACCTGAATATATCAGGGTGTATTTTTAATTACTGTGTAGTGTTTGAAAATATTGCTGGTCCAAGTTTTGTATTTACCTATTATGTTGTATGAGCTTTACAGAGGGTGAATACAAAACTTGGACCAACAATAGTTTCAAACACTGCACAGTTTTAAAATACACCCTGTATAAATAACGCAGCAGGTATTTTAAGGTTACGGACATCACCGTAATGTGTATCCTCTCACGGAGAAGGTACTAGCTAAAGCAATGGTTTTTTGGGCTCTTTGGTCACACCAGTCGGCGTCTGTAGCTAATGGGCAGCGAATAATTTTCCCAAATCCACATACTCGTACGAAATCAGCCGCAGACGATTTAGAAGCAAGTTGCCCTGAGTTGATTTTTAACAATGGTGTGAGTATCGGTCGCTCAGAAATGAGTGGCAAACATCTGAACGTAAAATTGCCCAGAAAATCACAAGGAGTCAGAAAATACTGCTATTGACTGCGACGACCTTTAAAGGAAATGCAACTACCTTAGTCTCACATATGGATCTCTTCACCTCGTGCTCCTCCGAGGCCCTTTTGCATTAGTGGTTCTGTTTATTTCTTTTTTCGGTTTGCTTGGCGTTGTCGACCCTCATGGCCGAAGAGGCACTCTTCTGAAAAATTCATATTCAAACACATAGGTCAGCATGGCCGAATGGATAAAAACGTGTGTTCTTAAAGATCCGGCGTGCTGATGCCTAGGTAAGAGGTTCAACCCTTATATCGGACACTTGGACAAAAATGTTGACCTCTCGTCGTTGACTTGGGGACGTTAATTTCAAGTACCTCTGATTTCGGAGTGGGTTGGCCTGATGGCGAGGGACACTGTTAACAGGGAAAGCTAATCCACAAGCAAAATTCAGTCCAGCACTACTAGAAGTAGTATCTATGGACTACGCTTGAGTTTAAAGCGAGCGAGCGCAAAAAAAAAATATTCAAACACAAAAGTGTCTTTATACCAGTTGATTTGTTAACTGTCAATTTTCACACCCGTTTCTAGCCACATGTTCTTTATACCATTTACTGTTATTGTTCTATCTATTGTAACATTAGTTCAGTGTTGGAAGAGCAATGTCATCACTCTTCATTAGTCATTCAGCAGAGAAACTAGGTATTCCAAAATGTCAAAATGTTACTCCCGTTTGTAGCCACGGAACATTTGCATGTTCTTTGGCACCTGACTTGTGTTGTTGTACCTGTTGCAATCCTTAACTGATACAGTGGCGAAGGTAATATATCGCCACTTGTGACCTCCCATTTGAACAGTAAGACGGTATATCGCCGTACTAAGGTCATCGTGTTATGTGTTTTGTTTGCAGTTTCAATCCTCATTAAATGGCATTTTACATTATAATACTTATTCAGTTGCCAGTGTACCATTTTTGGTCAAAACCTAATATTTGTTTAACACAGAATCTGTTAAAAGAATTTAATTGCTTTATGTTTTGCACAGCTATGTCTGTTCTTCTCTTAATTGTTATCACCACACTTCAATCGTCTTTCGACAGAGAAACTAGATATTCACAACAGTTCACCTACTGTAATTTCCAATTCCAATTTTCGAGAAAAAAAAATTCCAAATTCGGTCTCGTCTAAACTGCTTCTTCAGCGGTGGTTATTTTTGAGAGCCGTGGTTTTTGTGGGTTCATTCACCCTGATTCTTGTCTTGTGCGCTCTTACGAGTGAGTCCTATCTCGGACTGGTTATGTTGATTTGTGTCTGTGACGCGAGCTGGGGGGGGGGGGGGGGGGGGGGGGGTTGGTGGCGGCTGTCCTTTGTGCCCGTCTCCTGGTGGTTCCTTTTGTACTGAAATATCTCTCAGTTGATAAATATCTCTATAAACATGGTTGTTTACCTCTGAAGTCGGAGTGGGTTCGCCCGATGATGAGGTACACTGGTAATAGGGAAAGCTAATCCACACGCAAAAATAAGTTCAGTGCACTGAAAGTAGCAGCACGTGTATGGACTACGCTTGAGTTCAAAGCAAGCGAGATAAAGAAACAAATAAGAAAGAACATGTTTGTTTCATAGATTACCATTGTCTTTGTTTTTCTGCGTTGGAATATAAATATTGCTGTCCGCTTTGCTCTTTCGCTAACTTTAATAGTTTCTTAAGTACCACTTGTAATGTTGATAGCAATACGCTGTGGTCTTCATATTGAAGTTCAGATATTTCTATTCCTCCTAGTGCAAAACAATCATATATTGTCGACACTTTCTTTCACATTTCTCATGGTGTTTTCAGTAAATAAGTTAAACAGATAAGGACATAAAATGCACCTCTTTGACTCCGTGTTGTATATGCAACTTATCTGTTGATTCGTCACATATTCTCACGGCTGTATTGTATTGAGTCTAATGGGAAGATTTCCTTTATGTTCTACAGTTATTTATGTTGTACTCAGTGAAATGCTTTTCTGTCCGATAAAAAGATACACATGAGTACTAAAGCCAGTCTCGACGCTCAGAGGAAAAGCGAGACGGACATATAATCAGACTGCTACTGGAACTATTACTGTTGGAACTCTTCGCTGGCTGCTGAGGATGGGGACGGAGCGCTTATGGGAATGTCTCGAATACTGTGATGTCGGTTCCTAAATCAATCAATCAATCAACCAATTATGATAATTTTGTTTTTTTTTGGGTTTTTTTTGGCACCGACATTATGCTATAAATGTCAAATATGGATGTTTACTGCAATTAATGAGTGTACAATCATAACAATGATGAGATGCCTTTGAAGAGCTGCGAGGATAACTGTGAGAGATAGAATTAGGAACGAGGAAATTAGAAGAAGGCTAGGTCTGAAACCAGTCATGCGCTTCATTAAAGAACAGAAGATTGAATGGATTGGCCACCTCACAAGAATGCCCTGGTACCATCTGCAACAAAGAGTCACACAGAAGAAATACAACGGATAAGGGGAAAACCAAGTAAAATATGAAGTGATGGTATCAAGGACAATCTCAGACAAATGAATAGCAACTTTCAAAGAGACAACCTTAGACACATGAATAGCAGCTTACAAAGAACATTAGAAACAGCGCATAAAAGATCTTAACATCTTCTCTCTCTCTCTCTCTCTCTCTCTCTCTCTCTCTCTCTCTCTCTCTCTCTCTCTCTCTCTCTCTCTCTTTCTCTCTTTCTTTCTCTCTCTCTCTCTCTCTCTCTCTATCTCTCTCCCACCCTCCCCCAAACTTTACTGAGGTAAATGGAGGAAGATAAGAAGAAGAAGGAGAAGAAGAAGAAGAAGAAGAAGAAGAGGAAGAAATGCTGTTAGCTGTCTATAAGGCAAGTGTACAGATCTATACCACACTCTCTGCTTTTTGCTTTAATCTCCCCCATATTAGATATGCTATCGCGCGTATCCATTTTTCGTCTAAAGCCAACATGTGAAATGTTTTTTGGTATCTTTTATTTCTTTACAGCCTTCCCATGAAACTGTTTGCTACCGGGATTTATCAAGGCAGCTGTTATGTAAATTATGTTTAGCGTCGCCACACACACACACACACACACACACACACACACACACACACACACATATATATATATATATATATATATATATATATACACACACACACACACACACACACTAGCTGACCCGGCCCGGCTTCGCCCACCTCCTGGCGGGGATCTATCTATCTATCTATCTATCTATCTATCTATCTATCTATCTATCTATCTATCTATCTATCTATCTATCTATCTATCTATCTATCTATCTATCTATCTATCTATCTATCTATCTATCTATCAGTCTGTCTGTCTGTCTGTCTGGCTACCCGTCCGTCCGCCCGTCCGTCCGTCTCTCCTCCCGTCTCTCCCTCCGTTCTCCGTCTCTCCCTCCCTCTCTGTCTGTCTGTCCTGTCTGTCTGTCTGTCTGTCTGTCTGTTTGTCTGTCTATGTTCGGCCCTTTCCCGTTCCCCTTGCGGGAAAAATGGGTTCGAAAATTTTCACGTATCTAAAATATATCCATTATTTTTACGAAAACGTTGAAGATGCAAAGTTTTTATCACTTTGTTTATACCAGACACCACTGCCCTTTCCTGTTTCCGTTGCGGGAAAAATGGGTTCGAAAATTTTCACTTATTTAAAATAGATGCATTAATTTTATGAAAACTTTGAAAACGCCTTAAACATTTTATCATTATATTATAACGCATATAACTATAGATAACTACTTTAAACATTTTTTAAAACTTTAAGAAACATGCAACAATTATTTAAATTACATAATATAGCAATGTTACTAAAAGTAATGTCCCTTGATATCATTTTTCTTAAGTTAAGTCTCCTTGCAATATTTTAATTAAATTAAATTCAATACGTAAATAACTGTTTTTAAACTAACAAACTATGCCAGTTGGTTTGGCGGGAATGAGAAGAACATCTGTAGAAAATTTCATCTCAATCGGATGGACCGTTCGCGAACGTATAACGGACACACAAAGACACAAACAAAGACACACTCAAACATTCTCTTTTATATATATATAATCAATGATACCTCCGGCATAGGAGCTCTTCGTTGGCTACTGAAGAACTTGACTGAGCACGCGTGGAAATGTTCGGAGTGTAGTGATATTGATTCTTGAACTCCAACACACAAAGTTTTATTATTTGTTCTAAGCCAGAGCAACTCTGCTACCGTGTTATCACAGGCCTTTGATTTCCCGTTTGAAATGTTGTTTACTGCCAGTTAGAAACAGGTCAGCGTGACAGAAAAGTTAAGAGCACACGCTCTTAAACTTTCTGTGCCCTGACGGCGGATACTGGGTCATTTCCTAAACAGTTCAGTTGGACTTAAACTCTGACTTCCAGCTCAGAAAGCAATGAACGTACGATGTGGAAGTCATTAAGTAACAGGCATTTTACGAATACGGTCTCTGTGGCGATGGCGTTGCGGACGCAATTCGTAATGCCGCTTACCCGCGTTCGAAACACAGCAGTGACCGATTTGGCAGCAGACCGTGTCGCGCTAGTTTTAACGTGTTGGAATGGGAGCCGGTCTTTCAGAAAACAATGGCAAACTACCGAACTTAAAACTTGCCAAGATATCAACAACGGCAGTAAAATTCTGGTGTTAACTGCAACGTCCTGTAAAGGATATGCAACTTTAAAAAAAAATTACGAATATCTATGTTTTATTTCTCAAACATGGTCCAGCTGTCCTCTAGTTTGTTGATGCCTTCTAGGGAGACAAAATAAATGGGTGTCACCTTAAACCAATTTTTGTACCGCTCCACTACCTCGTTGTCATCTGCAAACCTCTTGACCCCACAAATGTTTTTTCAAGGGTCCAAACAAGTGAAATTCTGAAGGCGCCAAGTCTGGACTATATGCTGGATGTTTCAAGATCCCAACATTCAAAGCACGTTTTGTATCCTCTGTATGCGCATCATTTGAGTGCGGGCGTTGTCTTGCAGCAACAATAATTCTTTTGAGAGCAGTCCCCTGCCTTTCACTTGCATTAATGTGTACAATAGCATGTCCCTGTTTCGAGCACTAGTCATACTTTCACCCACTTCCTAGAAAGATTGTCATCACGACTTTCCCAGTGGATAGCAGCGTATTGCATTATGAAATCTTTCTACCCATTCATACACTTTTCCCTGACACAAAGAACTGTCTCCATACCTAACCATCATTCTTCTGAAGATTTCACAAGGTTTCACATCCTCAGAATAAAAACAAACAAACGTGAAAGCCTCGTTTTTCCACGGTGCAAGTCGATTGTAGGACATCCATTTAGTAATCACTATTACGCACGCACAGACTGCTCGATCCCCACGACTCCTACGTTAGGGCCAATTTGTGTCCTGAAATAAGATGTTCCGTTGTTCATACTCTTTCATACACTTTACAATAAAATGCCTTCTACTTAATAACTTTTCCTCGCGTAATTTCCCAGAAAGAATAATCTGGGGTTGATTGCTACGCCATGAAAAGGACATGGAATATTTTGTAGACTTCATCTAGTGTTGGTTCTTGCTCTGTCTGTCTGTTTTTCTGCCTGCCTGCCTGCCTGCCTGCTTGCCTGTATGTCTGTCTGTCTGTCTGTCCTGTCTGTCTGTCTGTCTGTCTGTCTCTGTCTGTCTGTCTCTCTGTCTCTGTCTCTGTCTCTGTCTCTGTCTCTGTCTGTCTCTCTCTCTCTCTCTCTCTCTCTCTCTCTCTCTCTCTCTCTCTCTCTCTCTCTCTCTCTCTCTCTCTCTCTCTCTCTCTCTCTCTCTCTCTCCCCTGACATTCGTGGTTGACATCATCATCCTGCCATCTTCAAATAAGTCAAGGACACTGTTACAGTACACGGGGTATATGCTGCTGCAGCCATACTTGTATGGACCAATCAGCGCTCGCTGGCTGCTGTGGTGAAGGAGTTACATACGTTATTCCTAATCCCGCATACCACTTTCGAAACACTGCTGTATGCGATTTGGCAGAAGACCGCATTGCGTTGATTTCCCGTACGAAGGTATGAGTGCCGGTCGTTCAGAAGGCAATGGCAAACTGCTGAAAGTAAACTTGCCAAGAAACCACGAACAGCTAAACAATGATGAGGCTGACTGCGACGTCCTGTTAAAGATACACAACTAACTGTTTGTTGTCCCTCATGAGGGACTCTAGACCTTATCTCCCTATATTCTGCCTTTATTAAGTTAATGATTTTCTATGGGACTCCATAATGTCTCATAAATATACTAAGAGATTACCTATCAATGCTCTCAAATGCCTTTTCATAGTCCACACATCAAATATGAAGTACAGTTCGATACTTTGATCTATTATCATGCGCCATGTTACTACGTGGCCGCCCTATAGCAAAGTAATAATGAGAGAGATCAAAGGCAGACCAGGAATACGAGTTTGAGGTTAATTCATTCAGTGACAAATATAAAAGAAGGTTTGGGAAAACAAAACATGGTGCATAATCACAAGAGCCAGTATTATAATTTAAATTGTACATACTGAGTATTAAAAGTGAGGAAGATTCAGCGAAACAAAACAAATAACACAATGACCGCGGTATGGCGATGTATCTTTCTTCTGTCCAAATTGGCGATATATTATCCTTCGGCACTACATCAGTCAATATTTAAATACTTTCGGTTCAGAGTACATTTTTGTCGTAGACTCCTGGGGGTCGTCGCTGGAACTACGAAGTTCGTGCTTTGTGCGAAGCTTTCGGCAGGCCGCCCTGCGGAAAGAAAATGAGCCATATGGGATAAAACCCGGGGCAATGAAGCTGATCCTCTCGACTTTTACGACTTTTTGAATATATGAACAACCTGTCCCTGCATATGAAGCTAGTGATAAGGTGGGATTTGTTCACATGCACTTCTAGTAATACAATTTCCCCTGGTCTCTAGGTAGTGAGATCGAACGTCCGTGTGTATTGTTGCGCAAGTAAAAACATCCCTTGGCAGTTGGAAATCGAAAAAGAGTAACCTAACGGCGCTGCCCAGGCAAAATTTCGAGTAAAGAATCTAATCAAAGTATTTCAGGATCTTCGCCGGTGCTACGGAGCGCGTGCACTGAGCTGAGATTCTCCGGACTCAGGCTTGAGTTAGGAGTAGAACGGAGCACTTATGGGTTACACCCGTGTGCCGTGATGTTGATCTGTCGACTAAACTAAACTAAACTAGCAAGTGACAGCTGAAAATGTAAAAGATGACAACAATTACTGGGCATTGTACAAGTCAGCACGGCGGGTCGGTAAGAGCGCTCGTGCTTAAAATTCCGATGTGCTGTTAACTGGGTAGCGGGTTCAAACACTTTCCTGTTCAGTGTCTACAGGACGGTTTGACCACTTTGCTACGCAGCCACCAAAATCACATGTCATTTCCATTTTATTTTCCATAGTTTGCTTCTCCTCCTTTGCATCTGTCGCTCACCCATTTTTGGTTTGACCCTGGCCTCATTATGTAGCATTGCGGAGCTGTGACGGGAAAATCTGGGCTGACGTGAAGTTCAACAAGCTAAATTTGGAAACTGAAGATTACAGTAGAACGGACATAATTACAGCTGAACGTCTATGACACGCGGGGAAGAACCTCTGTAGAACATGAAGACATTCTTAACAGATTCAGTGTCAAACAAAACAATAGATTTGGATCAAACAGAAATGTATGGTAGAAAATTGGAATTAAGGGTGTGTAACTGTTATGACTTAAAAGTTGCTAATATTATAGCAGAAATTTTGTATTATAAAGCAATGACAACATTTCGGCGATATGTAAGCTGTCAACGTCTTAGTCAGTTCGTCGTCGTAGACGTGGCAGTAATGTAATACATGTGCAAATAATCAGTCAACAAAATGGATCACATGTATAGCTATTTATTTCATATAGCAATCATTTAACATTAGTCATAATCACGATCTGACAAATCTAGCAAATCATGCAAACATTAATCAGCAAAGCACTCATGCGTTCTAGCATCACAATTCATTTCGTATATCAGCGCACAGGTTGTCTAATATCAACACTCTCACAACAATAGTAAATCTCTAGCGTGAGGCACTCAGCACACTCTCTCTCAGGTAACCAAAACACTTCCTCTCTCAACCACAGTCAGGTCCAGTCTCTTCGTTCTTGCCTCGGTCTGTGGTCACGTGTTTTCAGACCTCGTGACGTCCGTGCCATGTAGTTCGTCTCGGTATTTTGGAATTGTCCTGTCCTTCAACCGTCTGGTGATGGCTGGTGTCTCAGGTCGTTTAGTCCAAGGTTGGACTGTCATTCAAGGACATGTCCAGTCTCTAACCCCATGTCCTGTCTCTTAATGGGTATACAATCATGTCCTACTCTATCCATGCTCTACCTATGTCGTGTTCTTGTCCTCTCTCACACTCACTAGGACTCTGACATAAGCCCATGGCAGATACGGGGAGTCGCTTAAGACGATTAACCATCCTATGAAACTTCATCAATTAACAGACGGACAGATTAGAACAAAGAACAATATAAGGACGTTATGCTGACAATGGCCAGTGCGTGGTCGCACTGAGTTCGATGCCTGCTCTCGCCGTTCTCTACGAGAGTGAAAGTCTGGCCACCTATTCCTCCGCGCCATTAGGCCTAACAACGTGATGGGCCCAGCACCTCACAGACCCACAGCATATTCTTGCTACAGGATTTATTACTTTTTTTTGGGTGGATTCAAATGTTAAACTTGACCTTGTCTCTCAAATCGTTCCAACCTAAAATTGGCAACTAGAAAATGCCTCAGCTAACAGAGGCATTCGAAATAAGAACAGGGGTAGGGCAGGTATGTCTTTGGTCACGCCTGTTATTATTACTGAATATTCAGTGGATTATGACGACAATAACTAGCACTACCAGAAATAGTAATCGGTGGCTTCCCCTGACAAGTAACTGGATTCTGGACTTCGAGGCAATCCTACCCTCCTCCCCCCCCCCTCCCCCCCATCCCCCAACAACACTAAATCAGATGGAAGATAAACTGACAACAACGGATGAGAGGTCACAACAATTAGGTTTTAAAATCCATAGGGGAAAGATACAGATAATGATTATAAACATGTAAATGATAATCTTTCGTTTGATGATCTACCTTGGTGACACCTGACTTCAAGAGACTGATTCAAACATGTATTCAGGTTGCAATATAGACAAAGAGGGGAGGGGGCTGCCAGGTGAATATAGAATAAGAATACGTAAGGCTTTTATAACACTAGGGAATTTGTGCGCATCGAATGAAGTTAAAATCAGCGCCAAACTTCGAATATTCAATTCTAATATTACATCAGTGCAGCTGTATGGATAAGAAACTTGGAGAACAAAGAAAACTATTACAAAGAAACTTTAAACATTCACTAACTAGTGCGTGAGCAAAATAGAAGAAATAAAATGGTGTGACACAATCATCAAAATCTATCTCACGGAGAGAACTAGAGAAATACCATTGAAACCAAGAGCATGAAGAAAAAAACGCTTGCGCTGAATAGGATATAGCTGAGAAAACCTGAACATAGTATAGCTAGTAAGGTCTTTGGAATCCATAAGGCGAAAGAAATAGGGGAAGAAGTAAAAAAAAAAAACACGAAGAATAAAAGTAGAAGCTGTATTGAATAATGTGCGGAGGGCATGGAATGAGCTGCGAGGCGTGTAGTCGGTTGATTGAGTGCCTATACCTCAATTGGGTGAATAGGTGAAAGAAGAAAAGTAGTTAGACAGACAGACAGACAGACAGACAGACAGACAGACAGACAGGCAGGCAGGCAGGCAGGCAGGCAGGCAGGCAGGCAGGCAGGCAGACAGACGAGATCCTGCGACAAAGCAGATTCTTGTTTTCAACCTGACTTGTGTCTGTTTTCAACCTGACTTCCGCACCTGTTTTCAACCTAACATGTGTCTGTTTCCAGCCCGACATGTCTCTGTTTCCAGTCCTGACTTGTGTCTGTTTCCAGCCTGACTTGTGTCTGTTTCCAGCGTGACTTGTGTCTGTTTATAGCCTAACTTGTGTCTGTTTCCAGCCTCATTGTCACACTGTAAAATGAACATGGCTGCTAGACTACAATAGGACTCCACGAAATGTCTCACGAAGTATCGGCGACCGGTGCGATAACTGACCACGTGACATATCGAGAGCCGATTGGTCTAAACATTGGATGTAGCACCGTAAACCCAATGCACTTCACGGCGTGTCAAAGGTCACGTACGTGACTTTAATTGTAACCTGGGGCTCTCCGTCGCGAAATGGTCAAGCCGTTTGACTTGGGATCCGAAGGTTGTGGGTTCGATTCCAGATGTGTCTTTCGTTTTCACGAGTGCATTTTTCTTGGAAACTCCTGGGAGTCGTCACTGGAGCTACGGAGTCTGTGCTTTGTGCGATGCTTTCGGCTGGCCGCCCTGCGAAAAGAGATCGAATCATATGGGATAAAACCCGTACAACGAGGTCGATCCTCTCGACTTTTAAGACTTAAAAACTTTAAACCTGATTAGTGCCTATTTTCTAGAACGCCCCCTGCATTAAAAGAATAAATCAGCCAATATGCCCAACCGCCAGTATAAATCGGCATTAAAAACATAACAGGGGCAGCGGAAAGAAATAATAAGAATAGAGGCGCAGAAAGCGATAGAACCAGGTCTCCCCTCTGCCGTGCGTCCACCTTGACGAGGTAGAGGGGCTTGAGCGTTCCAATGACCCCAAGAGCTATGCCGACGGTAGCACAGCTACTGGTAGGGTCACCCATGTCGGACAGGTCAAGGGAGAGGGACCAGACGAAGTGACGCACAAACCTGCTGCCTTGTAGGTAGACTGGGGACAGTCAAAGGCTAGGGAAAGCATCCCGAAAAATGCTTGTCGAAATCGGATGTACTGAGCCACAGGCTTGACAAAGAAGTGCAACGTAACTTTATCATTTCATGATGCCACAGATGAAAATAAATCGTTATGGTGCTAATCCCGTGAAGTCCCATCAGGCGGTGATAGTGCCGGGCCCCCTGCCTCGAGGGGGTCCACCCATGACTACTGGTGGTCACCTTCCCCTGTGCTGTGGAGTCAAGGCACAGAGGAGTAGGTTAAGAGCTATTGACCAAACACCCGGGACTCTCAACATACTACAATGGAATGCCGAAGGAGTTTATAACAAGAAAGCCTCCCTAACACAGCGTCTTCATAAAGATAGAATAGATGTGGCATGCATTCAAGAGACACACCTCAACGCCAATCGCACATTTTCAGTCGAGGGATATCAGGCCACACGTTTCGACCGCGAAGGACACAAAGGAGGAGTTGTAGTACTTACACGAAATACAATACCTTGCAGCGAAGTATCTGTGATCTCTGACAACCAAACGGAAATTATAGGTGTTGATATAATGATAAAGGACATGAAAATAAGAATTTACAATCTGTATAGCCCGGCAGATAAGGATCTTACACTCTCAAACATGGAAATAACTGACACAAATTGCATTGTTGTCGGAGACTTTAATAGCCGCTCAGAAAGATGGGGATACCCAGATACTGACAAAAGAGGAGATGAAGTGGAGGACTGGGAAATAGACTCAAATCTCCATCTACTCAACAAAGCGGATGACACACCGAGCTTCTACTCCAGAAGATGGATTACCACTTCTACTCCAGACTTAGCTTTCTGCACAGGAGACATCCTCCACAAAATCGATCGCCATGTGCTTGACCAATTAGCAGGTAGTGACCACAGACCAATCAAGCTTGTAATAAATATGGAGTATGTTCCACAGGAGCAAAAGCCTTTGCCTCGCTGGAATTACAAACGAGCAGATTGGGACAGATTTTCCATACTAACAGACAAATATTGTGAAAACATAAATACACGATATGGCAACATGAAGCAAATGGTGGAAAGTCTAAACAGAGCAATAATACAGGCGGCCACTGAGTCTATTCCAAGAGGAGCGAGGAAAAATTACAAACCATACTGGACTGAGGAACTACAAATTTTGGAGGACAAAGTTGAAGATGCTAGGAAGACCGCAGAGAGAGAACAAACAACTGAAGCGAACATCTCTCTCAAAGCCATCTCAGCAAAATATAAAAGAACAGTAAATCAAACAACAAGAGCGTCCTAAGAAACCCCCGGGAAGGTTAACCCGGTCAACAAATGCCCGCAGAAGTCGGATGTGTCGGCCTAACGGCGCAAGAACGCAGCTCTGCTGTAAACAGGCACAACGCAATCACATCCGAAAAAAAACTACGGATGAACGAAGAAGAAGAAGAAACAACAAGAGATTGTTGGAGGAAAAAAACAGAAAACCTGAATTTTGACAGGGATGGAAACAAACTATGGAAACTAGTGAAAGCCATGAACAATGAAGGACCTAGAAACAAACAAATAACAATTAAACAAGGAAATGCCTTGCTTACAGGAAAAAAGGCTGCAAATGCACTAATGGAACACTATGCCAGTGCAAACCACATTGATATTACAGCCGAACAGAAGAAAGCAATCAAAGATAAACAGATACATCATAGATATACAGAGACAGCAGCAGAATATATGATGGCAAATCTAACAATGGAAGAAATGGAACAGGCAATGAATACCCTAAAAAAGAAGACATCACAAGGAAAGGATGGAATCACAAATGAAATGCTAATAGGACTAGGCACTAAGGCAAAAAAGAAACTACTAGCAGTCCTAAATTACAGCTGGAAGAGGGGAATAGTCCCTCAGGCATGGAAGGAAGCTATACTAATACCAGTCCCAAAGAAAGGAAAAGACCTGGAAGAACCAAATGGCTATCGACCTATCAGTCTTCTTAGCTGTGTAGGAAAATTAATGGAACGCATTATCAATGGCAGGCTAACATGGCATCTGGAAGAAAACCAACTCTTAACACCTCACCAAGCAGGATTCAGAAAGTACAGATCCACTGAAGATCAAATAACCTATATAGCTCAGGAAATAGAGGATGCCTTCCAAGAGAAAAAGCACACACTAGCGGTCTGGATAGATTTAGAAAAAGCATTTGATAAATTATGGAAGGAAGGACTGAAAGTAAAACTGCAAAAAATGCATGTTTGTGGGAAAATGTACAAATGGATCAGCCACTACCTTGAGAACAGAACTGCCAGGACAAAAGTACAAGGACAAACCAGCAAAATGATGCTGTTGGAGCAAGGTGTCCCCCAAGGAGGAGTTCTTTCACCAACATTATTCCTATCATATATAAACGACATCACGGAAAATTTTCCAGCCAGAGTACACACATCATCCTTTGCAGATGACCTAGCTATATGGATATCTGAAGAATATATTAGTACAGCTAACAGCAGAATACAGCAAGCCCTATTAGCGCTAGAGGACTGGTCAAAATCATGGCTAGTGAAGATAAGTGAGGAGAAAACAACATGCACAGTATTCTCCCTCTCAATTAAAACTCAGCAACCTAAGCTGGTATTGAATGGAAAAATATTGCGCCATGAAGAAAATCCAAACTATTTAGGAGTCACTTTTGATCGTCGCCTGACATGGAAGACACAGGTTGAGAAAAATCGAACAAGAGCAAGGCAAAGAATGGCAAGCATGAAAAAGCTTGCTGGTACAACGTGGGGAGCAGATGAGAAAGTTCTCAAGAAGTTATATACTGGACGGGTGAGGCCAGTACTGGAATATGGCATTGCAGCTTGGGCAACAGCAGCTAAGTCAAACTTTAACAAAATAAGCAGAGTCCAAAATCAAGGAATGCGAATCATAACTGGAAGCCTGAAGACAACGCCTATTAATGAACTAGAAAAGATCACTTGTTTACAACCAATGCAGGATAGAAGAGATAGCAGAGCCCAGCAACAAGCTGAAAAATTTAGAAGATTGACAGACCACCCTATGTATAAAAGGTTTAGTGGTTTTGGAAAGGGAAGACTGAAGCGTAGCAACTTTGTAGAAACTGCAAAACGAAAGATTAGGGCAGATCCCATACTTAACATATCAACAGTCAAACCCATTTACAATGCAGACAAGTTCCCAGCTTGGAGACAGCAGCTACTGCCTGAGATGATGGAAAACATTCCTGGTATTGAGAAAAAGAACACTCAGCATGAAACCGAAAGAAGAGAAATAACCCTAAACTACATAAAAGAACATTACCCAAGCAGCAATTGGACCCATGCATATACAGATGGATCAGCCAAAAATTCAGTAGAGAATGGAGGAGGAGGAATTCTCCTAAATTTAAAAAATGGAGTGAAAAAAACACATTCAGTGGCAACTGGAAAGTTTTCAAGTAACTTCAAAGCGGAGGTAGAGGCTCTGAAAACTGCAGCAGAAATGCTCTTGATGGAGGAAAATAAAGAGACGCAAATAGCTATCTTTACAGATGCAAAGTCAGCTGTCTCAATACTGAAGAGCAATTACAGCACAGAAATAGCTGACCTAAGAGCAGCACTCCATGGTCTATGCCAGAAATCCAAAAAAGTTGTAATACAGTGGATACCATCACATTGCAGTATACCTGGAAATGAAGAGGCTGACAGACTGGCAAAAGAGGGCGGACGACTACCACAGCCTGACATAGACATAACCTATAACGAGGCAAAGAGGTTGATAAAAAGCACTTATAGAACCAAATGGGAATCAGAGCATCCAGGTCAACAGAAGGATGATGCATATTACAAACTCGACCGAAGAGAACAAGTAGCAATCTTCAGACTCCGCACAGGACATAACAGGCTGAAATACCACTTGTTCAATAAACTAAAGATAGGAGATACCGATGAATGCAATTGTGGAACTGGTAAAATGACAGCTAAACATTTGCTGCAGGAGTGCCCAATATATGCAGAACAGAGAAAGATATTTTGGCCCACACCTGCTTCATTTGAGGACAAGCTCTATGGAGATATCAACAAGCTCAAGTTGACTGCAGCTTACTTTAACTACATTCAGGTTGACATTTAAAGGTGCATGAAGAAGTGTTTAGACTGCCGCACTTCATACCACAGGTATGTCGGTTACAAAAGCGCCCCAGAGGCATGAATGGAATATTGCTTGGATAGCAAATCCATTACGTGGAAAGTCCGAACCAAAAGCTCACTGTGTGGGCTTCATAAAAGGTGGAAAAAGTGTCCTAGTGGCACGAAATGGAATATTGCTTGGATAGCAAATCCATTATGTGGAAAGTCCGAATCGAAAGCTCACTGTGTGGATGTCATCTGCAGACTGCATACTTCTGGTTTCCGGAAGAACAGCCTATGGTGAATGGAAGGCCCAATATACGGAAGTGAGGCTAAGCAGCCATGTGCAGGACGTGACGATTCCTTGGGTGAGCCCAGTACCAGAGCGCTGTGTGTTGGCTCTGCAAGTATGGAAGCCTCCTTGGATGGCGGGGAATGCCCATGGTCTGCCCCTGCCTTCCCTTGAGGGCTGACCAGGATGTCTTTGGCTGTTCTATATGGGCCAGCTGGGATGGGGGATAACACCACAACAGTGAGAGCCAAACGTCCTAAGAAACCCCCGGGAAGGTTAACCCGGTCAACAAATGCCCGCAGAAGTCGGATGTGTCGGCCTAACGGCGCAAGAACGCAGCTCTGCTGTGGACAGGCACAACGCAATCACGTCCGAAAAAAAACTCCGGATGAACGCAGAAGAACCAGGTCTGGCATACATGACTGCCAAGCCATGGTAGCAGCATACCTGTTCCTGTCCTGGTAATGAAATCTAAGGCGAAGTCATTAATGGGCTTTATGATGGTATGTTTGGGGATGTGTACCAACCTGAGGACCTAATGGGCTTTATGACGGTCTGTAAGTTTGGGGACGTGTACCAACCTGAGGACCTAATGGGCTTTATGATGGTCTGTAACTTTGGGGATGTGTACCAAACAGAGGACCTAATGGGCTTTATGATAGTCTGTAAGTTTGGGGATGTGTACCAAACAGAGGACCTAATGGGCTTTATGATAGTCTGTAAGTTTGGGGATATGTACCAAACTGAGGACCTAATGGGCTGTATGATAGTCTGTAAGTTTGGGGATGTGTACCAAACTGAGGACATAATGGGCTGTATGATAGTCTGTAAGTTTGGGGATGTGTACCAAACTGAGAATCTAGTGGTGGATACCAACATCGTTTGCTTACAATTGATAACTCTTGTGTAGAGAGGTTCAGATCGTGTGGGAGAGGAACAAATCTACGGGAATTGGTGCCAGGGAAGGATAAATTGTCGTGAATCTTCTGGAAGACCGATTTGTCGCAATTTAATACCAACTGGGGGAAATCCTTGAGGGCCAATAAACAACTCATAAATAAATTCACAGTCATTCCCCTGAGAGACTGACAAACAGTTAGATAGAAGACACAGAGGTCAGCATGCCGAATAAATAAGAGCCCTCGCTCTTAATTTCTGGTGCGCTGATACCGAGGTAGCAGTTTCAACCCCTACACCGGTCAGTTAGATCGAAATGTTGACTTCTCGTCCTTGACTTGGGGTCGTAAATTACTAGTACCTCCGAAGTCTGGGTGGGTTCGCCTGATGGCGAGGGACACCGGTAATAGGGAAAGCTAATCCACACTCAAAATTTAGTCCAGAGCTCTAGAAGTAGTAGCAGGGACTAGGTTTGCATTCAGAGCGAGCGAACGAAATATAGAAGAAACACAATGCAAGCTGACCCACTTCAAGAACGCACGCACGCATGCGCACACAAACGAATACATGGACAGTTCAACGAAATACATTACTGAAGATTTGAGTTTGCACTGCTAAATTTACCGTGTTAGGCAATTTAAATTACTGTCTATTTGCACTGCTAAAATTGCCGTGGTATACAATTTAAATTACTGTGTGAATATGTGTGTTGTATTAAGCATTTGTCTTATTTCTTTAATTTATGTTGTGTGATTTCTGCATTATGTATTGACGAGATGCAGCGAAATATGTCAGGCAATAAATCGTGCAATTTATTGTTTGTGTCTTCATTATTCAAATTCACATGTATTGTTTAGAGTTCACAGAAGTAGAAGTAAAATGTAGAGACCAGAAGAATCGACCAATCTCGTCTTCTTTAAATACAGGGTGGGGCAAAATGATCTGACACATTTGTAACTTTAATAAAACTAAATTAGTATAAATGAACAAAAAAGTATTTTTATTTATCAAATGTACACATGATGCCATTTTGTTTTATGTTGTTTGAATAATGATTTGTGCGGGGAAATTCAACAACAGGTTCCCCGTACTGCTATTGTGATTTTCAGTGACGAGGCCCATTTTCATTTGTGTGGAAGCGTGAATAAGCAAAATTTCCGCTACTGGTCCCAAAACAATCCTCATGAGTTACACGAACACCCCTTGCACAGTCCTCATGTAACTGTATGGTGTGCGATAGCAGAATTTGGCATTTTTGGTCCGTACTTTTTTGAAGCAGACAATGTTACAGTGACCGTTAACTCTGAACGATATTGCGTGTTGCCGGACACTTTTCTGCGACCAAAATTGGATGAACTTGACGTCAGAAATAATGTTTGGTTCCAACAAGATGGCGCAACAACCCACACGTCTAGACGTTCAATGGAAATTTTGAGGAAGATGTTCTCCGGTCATTTAATTTTATTCCGAGGTGACCTCGGTTGGCCTGCCCGATCACCTGACTTGAACCCGTGTGATTTTTTTTCTCTGGGGATATCTAAAATCAAAGGTATACATTCATCGTCCTCAACAGTGTGTGGACAATAACGGCGAACATTTGACTGATGTAAAGAAAATGAAATAAAATGAGGAAATAAAAATACTTTTTTTTTTCATTATTAAAACAACATAAAACAAAATGGCATCATGTGTACATTTGATAAATAAAAATACTTTTTTGTTCATTTATTCTAATTTAGTTTTATTAAAGTTACAAATGTGTCAGATCATTTTGCCCCAGCCTGTATTAATTAATATACCAGACACAGCATTGCGGTCTATTGTGTCTGTGTGATCGTTATTTGATCCATGCTCGTGTAATATAAAATTCAGAGAAATATGGTGCTATTTCAATGGTTAGATACGAATTCTATCAATATTGCATAGTTGTAGGTTCATGTGGATGATAGACCTGGCTAATGACAACACCTTTGTTTAGGCGTGTCCAGCTGGTCATACGTCGAGATACACTGTGCTTCCTGCGGCGAAGCGGCGATATCTTCTTCTAGAGGTGACAGGTTCGAATCCTGGTGGGTAACTATAGATTTCAATTTTTATGTTGTCCAGCGTGTCCTCTGGTCTCTACTTCTTTCTTCTACTTCTATGAGAGTTAATCAATACACGGGGATGTATTTCTGAGCTTCATTTTTTAGTTGGATCTATTGACATTCAACATATTGCTTTCTCTCCTATTAAGTTGAGTCGAGTTGAGTTGAGTTAAGAATCGACATCACTGCCCTCAGAATATTTCCATATGTACTACGTCCCCTCATTCAACAGCCAGCGAAGAGTCACAATACTAATCGA
The DNA here is from genome assembly GCA_014155875.1 of Cepaea nemoralis. Lineage (NCBI taxonomy): Eukaryota > Metazoa > Mollusca > Gastropoda > Stylommatophora > Helicidae > Cepaea > Cepaea nemoralis. The sequence continues at coordinate 45,305 of JACEFZ010002422.1, forward strand.
TCCAACTGCTATATGATTGAAAGTTCTCCTGATCTTCCCTCTCAGTTTTGAGATTCTACCAGAATCCCTGCCAATCCCCCGCAATCTCATAATTTCCACATACGGGTTCTCAGTCTGTTCCTCACCTTCTCCACCTGGTCCCACAGACGCACTACCATCTCTGCCTTGTCCATAGATAATCGACCACCAAGAGTTGCATTCTCTGCCAGCCTATCAGCCTATTCATTCCCCCCCCCCCCGCACTCCCGCATGGCCAGGGCAAATTATCCATACAATTCTTACAATCTGTGACTTCTGAAGCGAGGTGAGCCATTCCACACGAAACATTCCTTTCTCCACTTTACTAAGCATACTCCTGTTAAGTAATTGACGTCCCTTTACAGGGCATCGCAAATAGTTCCAGCATTTATAGGCTGCTTGTGATTTTCTATACAATTTTTACTTATAGTAACATGCCACTGAACCGGTGCTGTGGCTTGTGGGACAGTGAAGCAGAATTTTACAATGTCCCGATACACCGAGCTCAGGGATCGAAAACTGTTGCGGGTGATTTGGATGTAGACCGCTATTTGTTTCTTTCGATTGTATCAGGCGTCGACAGTTCAGAAAGCAATGGTGAACAACTAAACTAAATTGCTAAGCAAATCACAAACAGCCAATACATCCTGGGGTTGACTGCAAAGCTATGTAAAGGACATGCAACTGACTGTTTTGAAAATAATTTTGTCATTGCGGTTTGAACCGTCGACGCTCATAACATTATCAAAATCAATGCAAAGCAATCTGTTCTCAAATCGTCTACGACGGACTTCGAACCCGAGATGTGGGGATTGTGAGGCTGCGTTCACTACCCCCACGTCAAAAACACTGGCTTTCTCTTGTTGATGAGTTAAAATAATAGCTTTATTCGTAAAATGTACATTGAAGCAAAATGTGCCAAGTTAGTTAGTTAGTTAGTTAGTCGACAGATCATCCTCGTTGCACATCGAACCATTCAGTCCATAAGTGCTCGGATCCCCTCCTCAGCAAATCCCGCAGCGTGTAGCGGCTAACGACGCCAGTTCTGTTTTGGTTTATCAATCTTCTTTGGCTTCCTGCGCGGTGTTCTTGTTTGGCCACCCCTCTTTTAATTTGCTGCTCTCGCAGTCTGGCCATTGTTGTAGATTCACGGTCATCACTTGGTTCTCGCAAAAGTCTCACTTCTCGTAGAGCATTCAGAATGTCAGCCTGGTCCATGGCGCGACCGCCCTCCACAGTAGCCTCACCTGCGAGCTTGTCAGCCCGCTCATTTCCCTTGTACTCCCGCATGCCCTGGCACGAAGATGAAACTAATCTTTGCCAGCCGAGACCGCTTCAGAGGCAGCAACCATTCTCTTCGGATCGACCCCTCCTCTATCCTCTTGATCATGTTCATTGAGTCGCTAAGGAAACAAGCCCTAGTGAATGTCTGTGTCTCGAGCCATGTTATTGCTTTACTTACTGCCATGACTTCCATGGTCAGGCTACTTGTGGTTTCAGTGAAAGCACCAGAGTCCTCCTTCACAATTCTCCCTCCGGCCCGAGCTGTAAAGGCCCATGAGCTTCTCACATGTCGGACGACCGACCCATCTGTGTAGATGACCGCGTCACCGTCTAGCGAATTCTCGAAAATCACCGCTTGTACTTCAGCCTCAACAGCAGCCGGATTTTCTTGTCTGCATTTTCTATCTAGTTGGATGCAAACTGAAAAGGATGTGCAGAAGTCTGTTGGCACTTGCACCCACTCCTCGCCAGGTTCTAAGTCCTCAAGTGAACACACCTGTTGAAGAATGTCTTCGGCTTGACCCATCCACGACCGTCCTCTTTTTAACCTGCTGCCCTTCACCTTCCTAATTTCACTATGCAGTGGATGTTGTGTGTTTGCGTTAATTCTGAGATAGGAGCGTGCCCTGCAAACTTGTATTCTCTCTTCAATGGTTGGAAAATCAAGAAGGTAGCGCATCGCCCTGCATGCTGTATCTCTTGTACATCCAAGAATAATGCGCATAGCTTCATTCTGTATCCTTTCCATCCTTTCTATCTGCTTATGGCTGAGAGTCAGGATTGCCATTGCATACTCCAAAACAGACATGACCAGCCCCTCGTACAGAAGACATAGATGGCGCTGCTCACAGTTTGCTGCCGCCATCACCCGCATCGCTGCCAAACCCCGCTTGGCCTTTGTTATCACCTGGTCTATGTGCACATTATAAGCAAGGCTTCGATCAAACCGTATCCCCAGGTAATTCATTGCCTGCGTTCTTTCCACCGTCTCTGAACACAGCATTACAGTTGGTGTTGGATTGTTGACAATATGATTATTCAACGAGAACCAAGTCACTGTTGCCTTTGTTGGGTTGACCATTGCCCCAGCTTCATCACACCAAGTACTTATGCGATTGAGTTCGGTTTGTAGTTCCACAGCAACCTCCTCTCTATCCTTACCCTGACGATACACTAACACATCATCGGCATATGACAATGTCCTGCCAGGTCCAGTGATCTGCTCACTGGTGATTCTCACTGTGTAGGCGTTGAACAGTACCGGAGATAATGGTGATCCCTGTGGTAGGCCAGGATATATTGTTGTTGGTTCCGAAGTCCAACTGCCACATCTAAAAACTACTTTCCGTTGGAAGAGGGCTACAGCGATCCAACTAAGGAGGAATGGACTTACGTTTAGTTCAAGAAGCTGAAACATTAAAAAATCCAGTGGTACTCTGTTGTATGCGTCCTCAAGATCAATCGCTGCAGCAACGGTTTCAGTGCCTGAGTGGAAACCTTCATAGACATCATGGGCAAAGACTGCTGCATTAGTCCAGGTTTCTCTTTTTGGACGGTACCCACCCAGGGTAGGTGAGAAAACACCTTGCCTCTCTAGTTGGCTTGATATTTTCCTGGCAATTACCTTCTCCAGCAGCTTGCCTATTGTATTCTGCATGGTTATAATTCGATATCCCTGAATTTTTTGTGGTCTTTGTCAGGCTTCGGCAAGGGAATCAGATAGCTGTGTAACCATTCCTCCTTGATGCTAGCACTCCCTATACTGTTGTTGTACATGTCTGCTAGTTTCTCTAGCTCATTGTCGGTACACCTATTTATGTCGTCGTATCTTATGCCATCAGGACCTGGAGCACTGTTTTTTGATCGTCGAAGCACAGCCTTGATTTCTTTCACTGTCACTGTGTCTTCATCCGAAGTGTTCTGGGCCTTGCATCTGTCTGAGGTGACCTCCTTGGCCAGATTTCGGCCTCCCATGTATGTCTAGTTGCTCTGCTCAAGGTAGCGTTCAAAGAGGGCTTTGCCCTTGTCCTCGTCAGTCCTCTGCCAGATGAGGTCAGCACCTTGGAAGTCAGAAATGCTCTTATTCTTGACTACACCACTCATGCTTTTATGTAGTCGCCAGAACAATTTCAGTGACTTGTCTGTGCTTACTCTTTGACACACCTCTGCCCATTTTTCGCTTTTAACCACCGTGACCAGTTTTTTTAAATAGCTTACTTTTGTGTGCATCTCTCTTTCTAAGTGCAAGCTGGGACTAGGATGACCAGCTCTGTTCTTCTTGGCATTTTGCCATCTCCTTACAGCACTACGCATATCCACCCAAGCCTTCTCCACCTCGAAACTCCACCACGGTGGCTGCTCCCAGCTTTTTTTCCTGCCCCGAAACGTTCTGCGCTTGTCACGTCTTATTTTACTCACCACATCTTGCCCTGTACTGTCATACTGGAACGTCTTTACCTTTAGCTTGTGCTGCCTGGTTCTCCCTTTCTCCAAGTCTGGACAATTAGTAGACAATTAGTATACAATGAAGAAAATCCATTGAGGTTTCAGAGATGAGGTTTTACAAGAGACTGCTGTCAGCCAAAGTGGGGGATCTCGAGTTTGGAGAGAGGCTAAGATACACTGATTACCATTACTAACGCCAGAAAGAGCCTGTTGTCAATTTTTTTTTTTTTTTGAGGGGGGGGGGGGGCGCATTAGAAGGAAAAAAATACGGGAACATGTGATAACTGGACATATTTATGGAGAGAGAGAGAGAGAGAGAGAGAGAGAGAGAGAGAGAGAGAGAGAGAGAGAGAGAGAAGAAAAAGAAGGAGATAAACAAGAAGATGAACAGCAGAAACCTGATGGATAGGGACATTGTTAATAGGAAAGCTAATCCACATGCAAAATTCAGTCAAGCACTACTAAAAGTAGTGTGTATGGATTAGGCTTGAGTTCAAAGCGAGCGAGCGCCAAAATATAAAAAACACACACAACAACAACAAGTCAGTTAGAGAAGATTCCTAACAGTCTGGTGTCATGGCACGGAAAGGTGTCAACACATGTTGCCGCAGATAGCAAGATAATTAAGAAGCGTGATCGCCTTCGTCAGCCGGCATGGCACTTGGTGATTCTGGTGGGGTAGGGAGCAAGGAGTTACGGTACAAACTGAGATGGAATAAGTAAAGGTAATGTAATGGAAGTAATTGAATGGGAAATAAAGAGTTACCACAAACAATAAGATATAGAATGAATAAAGGTAACGAAATGGAAGTATTCGAATGGGAAACTCCCCCGATGTGTGCTCCACCTTGCCGTGGTGGGGGAGCTTGCGTGTCCCATCGACCCCATGTGCTTGCCGATGGATGAAAACTACATATCGGACAGCTCTTGGGATAGGGACCAGACTAAGAGAGACACAACCTGCTGCTCTGCAGGTAGACTGAGGATAGCAGTCAAAATCAGGCAAACGATGCCAACAATCTCAGTCCGGACATAACCTCTAAAGGTTCCCAGCCGAGGTGTATGGCTGAACGTCTCTAAGCCATAAACCCTCGGAAGTGAGAGCCTGGCCGACACAAACCTACATCAAAATTGCGGTGAGGTGCTGAGCACGCTACATGCTTGGCGCAGATACTCGCTCGATGGCTCTTAGCTGGGGGATATGAGGGATCCCCGGATGAGAGGGCCTGACCGTTACTCGCCCACAGACGCACGGAGGTAAAGTGCTGAGCCGGCAGCACATGTAGCCTACCTCGTGAACGAGTACAAAAGGTGGAAAAACACCTCGGTCGCACGTTCCGTAGATAGTCTGTAACCGTACTCATGGAGTGAGTGTAGTCAAAGGTGGAAAATTGTCTCGTTGACACGAAATGGAACGCCTGTCTTGCGAATCCATTACGTGGCATCCTGAAGCGAAAGCTTGCTGTGTGGAAGTCGAAATAAGAGTCTCGAAACCCGAGGAAGGCTAACCTCATCAAAAATGCCCGCTGAAGCCGGAAGTGCCAGCCTACGGGCGGCAAAATAAAAATGGCACTACGCAATTACGTCCGAGTGAAATGTCTTTCGTGACCGGAAAAGCTCTAACTAGTCTTCCCTCGTGCTAGGAACAGCTACCTAGTTTCCGAATGCCGAAACAGCTCTGACTAGGTAGTTTCCGAATGTCCGACGTGTCTGGAACAGCTCTGACGGACACAACGACAAGCACATGTCCGAAAAACTCGCTGAGTGGAGATTGACTGTAGACCAGTCTGGTATGTGCGGGAACGGCCCGGGGCGAACGAAATGCCCAATATATTGCAGTGAGGAATTAAAGCAGCCATGAGAAGGACGTGACGATTCCCTCGGTGAGCCCAGCACCAGGGCGCTATGTGCCGGCCCTGCAATTATGGAAGCCACCCTGGTTGGCAGAAAATGCTATGGACTGTCCCTGCCTTCCTTTGAGGGACGACCTTTGTCTTAACCCGCTCCAACTTGGCCAGCTAGGATGTGGACGGTACCGCAAACAGTGAGAGTCTCCCAGGAATGCTACCTGGTCAAAAAAGCATGCTAAAGCCGGTTGTGTTGGTCTACGGGTTTCAGCCCAAGGGCGCATAACAGACACACCGTAATCACATCTGGAAAAAACACTCCGGATGATCGCAAAGAAGAAGAAGAAGAAGAAGAATTGGAAACCCCCTTTGCAGTGTGTCCACCGTGACGAGGTAGAGGGGCTTATGTGTTCCAATGACCCCAAGAGCTATGCCATCGGTAGCAAAGCTACTGGTAGGGTCACCCATATCGGACAGGTCAAGGGAGAGGGACCAGACCAAGCGACTGCCGTGATGTATCTTGCATAACTTCAACAAATAAGCTCAAATAAAACAAGTCCAGGGTTTGCAGAAACAATCCAGCAAATGTGAATGAAGCATCAACGGAACAGCAATAACAGAGTCGAAGGCCGGTAAACTAGTTGATGAGGCCAAGTTTATTTGCCCACATTGTCGTGCTGCATGATCAATCATATAATTCAAAATTCATAATAGATTTCGACCGTGTCTGTGATTTCCAGACGGGACGGTCATCATAATATTAAGTACGAATAATCAACTGTTGACTATGCCAGTCACTAACAACTATCAAGTTCGTATCGCAGTCCTTCTGTCCTTTACAAAGTTGCCAAAGTGTCCTTCTGCTGTGACATTCTAAGTCTCGTTCTTGTATTCCGCATCTGTCCAAAATATTTATCTGAATATGTAAGATGCCATCTTATCCTGGTTCTCTTTGCTAATATGTGTTGGCCATGAGTACTGTTGTCCTGCCAGTAAATATGTTTCTGACAACTTCAACGTGCTGCTTCTCTGTTGGAGCTCTGTGATCCGAATCCTCGTTGTTGTTGACAATTTTTTCGGACGTGTTCTCCGTTCTACGTCAAGCGCCTAGTTTTTATGTAAGTTTTGGTTCGGGAGTTTTGCTCCCTCTTTCTTTTGCGTCATGTCCTCTGCGCTACTACTTGGCAGCGACACACAAACCTGCTGCCTTGTAGGTAGACTGGGGACAGTCAAAGGCTAGGAAAAGCACCCCGAAAAATGCTTGTCGAAATCGGATGTACTGGGGCACAGGCTTGACAAAGCAGTCAACGTAAATTAATTCATGATGCCACAAATTAAAATTATTCGTTATGGTGCTAATCCGGCGAATTCCCATCAGGCGGTGATAGTGCCGGGCCCCCTGCCTCGAGGGGGTCCACCAATGACTACTGGTGGTCACCCTCGTCTGTGCTGTGGACTCAAGGCACAGAGGAGTAGGTTAAGAGCTATTGACCAACCACCCCGGACACTCAATATACTACAGTGGAATGCCGAAGGAGCTTATAACAAGAAAGTCTCCCTAACACAGCGTCTTCATAAAGATAAAATAGATGTGGCATGCATTCAAGAGACACACCTCAACGCCAATCGCAAATTCTCAATCAGAGGATATCAGGCCACACGTTTTGACCGCGAAGGACACAAAGGAGGAGTTCTAATACTTACACGAAATACATTACCTTGCAGAGAAGTATCTGTGATCTCTGACAACCAAACGGAAATTACAGGTGTTGATATAATGATAAAGGACGTGAAAATAAGAATTTACAATCTGTATAGCCCAGCAGATAAGGACCTTACACTCTCAAACATGAAAATAAGTGACACAAACTGCATTATTGTCGGAGACTTTAATAGCCGTTCAGAAAGATGGAGATACCCAGATACTGACAACAGAGGAAATGAATTGGAGGGCTGGGAAATAGACTCAAATCTCCATATACTCAACAAAGCGGATGACACACTGAGTTTCTACTCCAGAAGATGGTTTATCACTTCTACTCCAGACTTAGTTTTCTGCACAGGAGACATCCTCCACAAAATCAATCGCCATGTGCTTGACCAATTAGCAGGTAGTGAACACAGACTAATCAAGCTTGTAATGAATATGGAGTATGTTCCACAGGAGCAAAAGCCTTTGCCCCGCTGTAATTACAAACGAGCAGATTGGGACAGATTTGCCATACTAACAGACAAATATTGTGAAAACATAAATAAACGATATGTTAACATGAAGCAAATGGTGGAAAGTCTAAACAGAGCAATAATACAGGCAGCCACTGAGTCTATTCCAAGAGGAGCGAGGAAAAATTACAAACCATACTGGACTGAAGAACTACAAATTTTGGAGGACAAAGTTGAAGATGCCAGGAAGACAGCAGAGAGAGAACAAACAACTGAAGCGAACATCTCTCTCTCTCTCTCTCTCTCTCTCTCTCTCTCTCTCTCTCTCTCTCTCTCTCTCTCTCTCCTCTCTCTCTCTCTCTCTCTCTCTCTCAAAGCCATCTCAGCAAAGTATAAAAGAACAGTAAATCAAACAACAAGAGATTGTTGGAGGGAAAAAACAGAAAGCCTGAATTTTGACAGGGATAGAAACAAACTATGGAAACTAGTGAAAGCCATGAACAATACAGGACCTAGAAACAAACAAATAACAATTAAACAAGGAAGTGCCTTGCTTACAGGAGAAAAGGCTGCAAATGCACTATGGAACACTATGCCAGCGCAAACCACATTGATATTACAAGTGAACAGAAGAAAGCAATCACAGACAAACAGATACATCATAGTAATACAGAGACAGCAGCAGAATATATGATGGCAAATCTAACAATGGAAGAAATGGAACAGGCAATTAATACCCTAAAAAAGAAGAAATCACCAGGAAAGGATGGAATCACAAATGAAATGCTAATAGGACTAGGCACTAAGGCAAAAAAGAAACTACTAGCAGTCCTAAATTACAGCTGGAAGAAAGGAATAGTCCCACAGGCATGGAAGGAAGCTATACTAATACCAGTCCCAAAGAAAGGAAAAGACCTGGAAGAACCAAATGGCTATCGACCTATTAGTCTACTTAGCTGTGTAGGAAAATTAATGGAACGCATTATCAATGGCAGGCTAACATGGCATCTGGAAGAAAACAAACTCTTGACACCACAGCAAGCAGGATTCGGAAAGTACAGATCCACTGAAGATCAGATAACCTATATAGCTCAGAAAATAGAGGATGCTTTCCAAGAGAAAACACACACACTAGCGGTCTGGATAGATTTAGAAAAAGCATTTGATAAAGTATGGAAGGAAGGACTGAAAGTAAAACTGCAAAAAATGTATGTTTGTGGGAAAATGTATAAATGGATCAGCCACTACCTTGAGAACAGAACTGCCAAGACAAAAGTACAAGGACAAACCAGCAAAACGATGCTGTTGGAGCAAGGTGTCCCTCTCAAACAACCTAAGCTGGTATTGAATGGAAAAATATTGCGCCATGAAAAAAATCCAAACTATCTAGGAGACACCTTTGATCGTCGCCTGACATGGAAGACATAGGTTGAGAAAACTCGAACAAGAGCAAGGCAAAGAATGGCAATCATGAAAAAGCTTGCTGGTACAACGTGGGGAGCAGATGAGAAAGTTCTCAAGAAGTTATATACTGGACGGGTGAGGCCAGTACTGGAATATGGCTTTGCAGCTTGGGCAACAACAGCTAAGTCAAACTTTAACAAAATAAGTAGAGTCCAAAATCAGGGAATGAGAATCATAACTGGAAGCCTGAAGACAACGCCTATTAATGAACTAGAAAAGATCATTTTTTTACAACCAATGCAGGATAGAAGAGATAGTAGAGCCCAGCAACAAGCTGAAAAATTAGGAAGATTGACAGACCACCCTTTGTATAACAGGGTTAATGGTGTTGGAAAGGGAAGACTAAAGCGTGGCAACTTTGTAGAAACTGCAAAACGAAAGATTAGGGCAGATCCCATACTTAACATATCAACAGTCAACCCCATTTACAATGCACACAAGTTCCCAGCTTGGAGACAGCAGCAACTGCCTGAGATGATATAAAACATTCCTGATATTGTGAAAAATAACACTCAGAATGAAACTGAAAGAAGAAAAAAAATCCTAAAATACATTAAAGAACATTACCCAATCAGGAATTGGACCCATGCATATACAGATGGATCAGCCAAACATTCAATAGACAATGGAGGAGGAGGAATTCTGCGTAATTTAAAAAAATGGAGTGAAAAAATCACAGTCAGTGGCAACTGGAAAATTTTCAAGTAACTTCAAAGCGGAGGTAGAGGCTTTTAAAACTGCAGCAGAAATGCTCTTGATGGAGGAAAATAAAGAGAAGCAAATAGCTATCTTCACAGATGCAAAGTCAGCTGTCTCAATACCGAAGAGCAAAAACAGCACAGAACTAGCTGACCTAAGCGCAGCACTCCATGGTCTATGCCAGAAATCCAAAAAAGTTGTAATACAGTGGATCCCATCACATTGCAGTATACCTGGAAACGAAGAGGCTGACAGACTGGCAAAAGAGGGCGGACGACTACCACAGCCTGACATAGACATAACCTATAATGAGGCAAAGAGGTTTATAAAAAGCACGTATAGAACTAAATGGGAATCAGAGCATCCAGGCCATCAGAAGGATGATGCATATTACAAACTCAACCGAAGAGAACAAGTAGCAATCTTCAGACTCATCACAGGACATAACAGGCTGAAATACCACTTGTACGATAAACTAAAGAAAGGAGATACTGATGAATGTTATTGTGGAACTGGTAAAATGACAGCTAAGCATTTGCTGCAGGAGTGGCCTATATATGCAGAACAGAGAAAAATATTTTGGCCCACACCTGCTTCATTTGAGGACAAGCTCTATGGAGATATCAACAAGCTCATGTTGACTGCCGCTTACTTTAACTACATTCAGGTTGACATTTAAGGTGCATGAAGAAGTATTTAGACTGCCACACCTTTTACTACAGGTATGTCAGTTACAAAAGCGTCCCAGAGGCATGAAATGGAATATTGCTTGGATAGCAAATCCATTACGTAGAAAGTCCGAATCAAAAGCCCACTGTGTTGGCTTCATAAAAGGTGGAAAAGTGTCCTAGTGGCTGTCGCTTGTCGTCCCGGGAGGAACGTGGAATGAACAAGCACACCTTATTACTTCTTCTTCCTTGGGATTCTTGACTGACTTCTGTCTACACTCCTCCCTTCTGTCTTCCCTTCCATATATATATATTCCTTTCTCTCTCTCTATTATTCCTTCATCACATACTCCGACAACAGTTTCCTTCAACAATTAATAAAATATTTATTAAATAAAACTATGTCTGGTGTATGGATGGACTGTGTATATGTAGTTGGTATTGTCTATTAGTGTGAATGCAAGATAGGACTTTTGACTTCGTATGTGCCGTAGATTTTCTCGCCTCTTCTGTCGGCTAAAACACAGGACAGCACACATAGAAATGGAGTGATCTCACCCTGGATGATCTCCTCCTGCTTGAGTCTGGACTTAATCCAATTCTTGAAGAAAACAACTGTTCAATGTCTTATCACCAGAAAATAATCCGATTTGGTAAGTCACTGAAATTCATATATTTCCCGTTTTGGAAGGTATTATAGTCCACCTCTGAATACACACCGCCACTATCCAACATTGTCTAGAGTTACTATAAATGTTCTACACAATGTCTCTTGTTAATAAAGTTTAATGTTTCTGCACAGTGCAATTGCCTGCAGTTTTAAGTATCCCTGCTTGCCACAGGTTAACGTCTTTTCCTTTTAAGGGCTTTAGTTGTATATTCGTTTGAGCATACAGTGTTCTGTATTTGACGTTACGTTATCACTTCTTCATATTAAAACATGTCTATGTTCTTGTTGGTTCTAAGTAGGTACTTTATTTGCTCAAGTGAAGTAACCTTCATTTCTTCTCTGATTTCAATAGGGGGATTGGAACCTGTGGAGAAGATAGGTAATCCGGTGATATGAGTCTGCTTCATATTATTTTCTTATGTGAGAGTTCTTCTCTAGCCATACTGAGAAGCCTCCGAAAAACATACGGACATACGATTTATGAGTGCACTAAGTTTACACGATTAGATAAACGAATGCAATGCCACAAGTCAAGAACAAACACCTTTATCCCTATGCTACTATTACGCTAAGATTATTTTACCTTATATCTTCTATTATCATCCCGGAATCGAAATTAATAATTAAGCACATCGGCACTAATATCCCATTGCCTTAAACAATATGGGACTATAATTTCTTTTCCACACCTGGGATTAATAGATATCTCTGTCCAGTTTGGAACACACACTAAAACAGAAAACCCAATTTCTACTATTTATATCGAGTGGTCCATCCTCCGTTACTGTTTGATGTTCATACTTCAACACTCGTCTCTTGACGTATCCTGCACATCAAAAGGCGGTGAAATCACGTAATGATTAGTTGCTCGTTTCGTTCCGTTGTTACGCTGTTTCCCTGGGTTCCCCTTACGCTAATACTTCAAAGCGTCCGAACCCGTTGATCGCATTCTCCGTTCATTTTTCCCCAACGCGATCTCCCCGTTTCCCGTGTCCGTCCGATCAGATCGTCAGGCAATGACCTCTGCGAACACCTGTATCCTATTTTTATATCCGTCGGTCAATGATCTTTAATTTATCCTCCTCTCATGCTGAAGTACACGATTGTTAACCCTCCTCCTACATTGCAGTTTTATATGTAAGTTATCAAGGAATCACTAAACTGCAGTTTTCCCGTGACAGTGGCACGAAATGGAATATTGCTTCGATAGCAAATCCATTACGTGGAAAGTCCGAATCAAAAGCCCACTGTGTGGGCTTCATAAAAGGTGGAAAAGTGTTCTAGTGGCACGAAATGGAATATTGCTTGGATAGCAAATCCATTACGTGGAAAGTCCGAATCAAAAGCCCACTGTTTGGGCTTCATAAAAGGTGGAAAAGTGTCCTAGTGGCACGAAATGGAACATTGCTTGGATAGCAAATCCATTACGTGGAAAGTCCGAATCAAAAGCCCACTGTGTGGATGTCATCTGCAGACTGCATACTTCTGGTTTCCGGAAGAACAGCCTACGGTGAACGGAAGGCCCAATATACGGAAGTGAGGCTAAGCAGCCATGTGCAGGTCGTGACGATTCCTTGGGTGAGCCCAGTACCAGAGCGCTATGTATCGGCTCTGCAAGTATGGAAGCCTCCTTAAATGGCAGGGAATGCCCATGGTCTGCCCTTGCTTTCCCTTGAGGGCTGACCAGGATGTCTTTGGCTGTTCTATATGGGTAAGCTGGGATGGGGGATAACACCACAACAGTGAGAGTCAAACGTCCTAAGAAACCACCCGGTCAACAAATGCCCGCATAATTCGGATGTGTCGGCCTAACGGCACAAGAACGCAGCTCTGCTGTAAACAGGCACAACGCAATCACGTTCGAAAACAAAAACTCCGGATGAACGCAGCAGAAGAAGAAGAATGGGAAACACAGAATTATCACAAACACTAAGATATAGAATGAATAAAATGATGTGAATTTGTTGCTTTATTATCGCCTTTATTTATTACACGTACTTAATGAGACAATATTATCATAATTAAGTGAGATATGAATATATTATAATTATGTGCAACCATCCACACTGTAAATTGGTATCACCAGAACTGTGCATGAATACCATCATTATATGGATTCCCCATTGCGAAACAGGTGATTGGACATGAGCAAATTCTGGTATTTGAGAAAGTTTATGCATGAAAATTATGATGCATGTCTAGTTGGACATGTGATGTTAACTACATCTATCAGTATCTATATGTGTGAATATTTATCGCATCATCTCATTGGTCAGGAATAGATGATGTAAATACCTGACCTTAAGGATAGGAAAAGGTTAAAGGACAGATGATGTTCTGACTTATTGTGCGACTACAGTGTTCTTAAGCGACCGCAAGCAGCATATAGAAAAATCAATAATGACAACATGGAATCCTAAGATATAAGGATCTAGCAAAGTTAGCAATGAGATATAATACTGTACCCAACTTTCTGACGATTGCGGGTATATGTTTGTAGTTCGTTTTTTTTTTTTTTCAACAGTAGTAGTGTTTGCCTACATTGAAGTTCACCAGTGAATGCTGAAGTATCTCACCTTTCTACTGCAGTAAAGAGTTAAGAACGTATACCAGCCATTGTCTACTCAGAGCCAAATTGTTTCAATACAAACTGTCTTACAAACAAAAGCTAAGTACAAACAAACTAACCAAAACTACTCTTTGCCAAAACCAAAGCCAAAACTATCTAAGAGCAGAAGACTATACCATCCATCCTGCTAGGCAAGATACTATATCCTGCTGCGGAGTATCATAGAGACAAACAGTCATTATCATTCATTGTACTATTACCAACTGTACCGATTCATTTATTTAATACTATTCCCATTTACTTGTATATTAAATTGTGGTATTTCCTTCTTCCTAGTGACGACCATAATCTATGTCTTCTTACAATTCAATTCTAACCTTAGTTGTTCACTGTGTGTAACAACAGCATCTACTAAATCTTGCAGATTCTGCTCATTGTTTGCAATCAATACTGTTTCATCTAATGTTATTGACGTTTCGTCCCCCAATGAATATTCCTTTCATATCTTCTAGAATTCTGAAAATATTTTCACTGTACAGGGAAACAGATTTGGAGACACTACACACACATTGTCGCACACCTCTCTTAATAGGCTGATATTGACCTACTTCATTGTCAATCTTTATGGCATCTTGTCGTTTCTAATATATATATATATATATATATATATATATATATATATATATATATATATATATATATATATATATATATATTGTAATTTGACAAGTTTAGGGTCTTTCCTATCTATTTGTCGATCTGCAAGCATCTTCATCATGTTGACATATCTTACTTTATTGAAAGCCTTTGTGTAGTCATTAAAGCAAAGATGTAGGTATTTGTTTACTTCGATAGAACGTTCAGTTAATGTTTTCAGTATATACACAGCATTTACTGTACCCTTGTCTACTCCAAACCCACATTGTTATTCCCCTATTTCGCGTTGTATTTTCTTCCTAGCTCTTTGCATGATGATTCTTAGCAAAATCTTCGTGATATGGCTCATTATACTAATTGTTCGATGTTGATCATATTCCAAGGCTCCTTATTTCTCCGGGATGAGGATGAATATAGAATTTCACAATTCAGGTGGTATACCTCCAGTATCATATAGTCTGGTTACTTGGTCTATTCCATATTCTTCTAAAGCATTGATCATTTATGTTGTGATGTTGTCTGAAACTGTCCCATAACCTTTAACAAATTTTGATGTTTTCAAATCCAAGATAACTGCTACACCTCTGTGTCTTTCATCCCACCCCTCCCCCGACCCCCAGAATATATAATTTTAACATCCTCATCTGTCTTAATCCCTGTCCATTTCCATCTTGTCTCACAAAGTCCTAATATATTAATATTCTCTCTTCCCATATCTTGTTTGATGTTATCTAATTTTCCATCTGCTCTTAAAGTAAGAACATGCCATATTGCCAATTTGAGTGTTGCTGTCCTTTTCATGTGACGTTCTGTGATTTGAGAATCATGATAAACTAGGCATCTATTCTACAACGAGAAGAAAGAGCATGAAGAATGCTGACAGCAAAATGGTAAATATAATATTTTAAAAGCCTCTAATATACAAAGACAACCATCACAAAAAGAGAAATCTTGGCTCCATTATGATAAGAAAAATACGGGAACATGTGAGAAATGGAAAGAGCGAGAGAGGGTGAGGAGAGAAAGGAGAGATAGAGAGGAACAGGGAGAAAACAAGAGAGAACGAGTGAGTGGGAGAGAAAGCGAGAGACAGCGAGAGTGTAAGAGAGATCGAGAGAGAATGAGAGAGAACGAGGAAGAGAACGAGTGTGTGTGTGTGTGTGTGCCATTGAGGGAGCGAGAGAGAAAGTGATAGAGAGAGAGAGAGAGAGAGAGAGAGAGAGAGAGAGAGAGAGAGAGTGAGAGAAAATGCGAGATAGAGCTCGAAAGAGAACGAGATAGAACGATGTAGAGCGAGAGAGAAAGAGAGTGAGAGTATAAGAGAGTGTGAGAGAGAGTCAGAGAGAGAGAGAGAGAGAGAGAAAGCGAGAGAGAGAGAGAGAGAGAGAGAGAGAGAGAGAGAGAGAGCGAGAGAGCGAGAGCTATAGGCGCCCCCCTATCAAACATTCTGCCACTAGCGAAGTTATGACTATAATATTTTCCTCTACACACACGTCCGAAACGAGAAATACAGACATGGAAAACCACATTAGCAGCTGGCGTTCTAAGTGCTAAATAGCTATACAAGGTACGTATTGTAAAGGGATAATTACCTGTGCTGACAGATTGTCCTCTCCACAGAAGCTAAATTTAGGTGTTCTGTTCTTTTGAATTCGTTTCGCAAAATCCAAAGTTCTAAACCAAATAACTGTTTCACAAATTTTATCACTAAATCACTTGGGTACGGAAGGCGGTGCATGAAATAACTTTCTCCGTGACAATGTTATCTGTTGAAAAAAAAAAAATTTAGAAGTTAATCACTGCATTCACCTGGACTTTTCGATATTTATCATCATCATCCTCATCATCATCATCATCATCCTCATCATCATCATCATCATCATCATCATCATCATCATCATCGTCAGTATTATTGCCAGTCAGGGTCAATGGCTCGGGGTAGTAAACAGCAGTTTCACAACTCCCAGATATACCGAATCGAAGGTTTGAACCCAGCAGCACGCCGCATGGAAGCAACCATCCTTGTGTTGCAGCAGAGCACATACTCTAAGACTGCCCAGAATAGGACATATATATTCAATCCTCCTGGCCTAGAGAAACAACAGTGGAAGATAAACTCTATGGGCCACTGCATGAACTAATCAAGACAACATTACAGATATAGACAATGCATTTCAAT
The DNA here is from genome assembly GCA_014155875.1 of Cepaea nemoralis. Lineage (NCBI taxonomy): Eukaryota > Metazoa > Mollusca > Gastropoda > Stylommatophora > Helicidae > Cepaea > Cepaea nemoralis. The sequence goes on from JACEFZ010002422.1 coordinate 61,968, forward strand.
CGAGCGAAAGAAGAAGAAGCACAGAGGTCTTAGAGAAGGCGGACATAAAGTTGAGATCTAGTGGAAGAAATAGAAATGAATCAAATTTACCATCTAGGCCAGAGGTTTCCAAACCACGGCCCGCGGGCCACTTGTGGCCCGCCAGCTGTCAGAAAGTGGCACGCGAGGCCTCTTTATTTAATATAATATATTTTAATAATTTCAAAAATGCACTCGGAGAGCCCCGTCAGCGTGCAATAATTTGCGCCTGTTCAGTTCACAATGAAACATTATGAAGTTCCCATATCCCAGCCTTGCCGACCATTCAGAGTGCGCAAAGCCTTTAGCACAAAGTAATTGATTTGAAATGCTGAAAATTCTGCACTGAGATGTACATTTCTGGAGCTACCTGCTTCACCTTCAGTTGATCATATAATTTCATTCTGGCGTCTATTGTCTGTCGAACAATTTGAACACTTGCGTTCATTCGCCGGGAGATATATTTGTCGTTTTGGTTCGACTTACAGAAACGAGCAGTTACTTTCTGCAATGATCGTTATAAAAATCAAGCAACGTTCCAGACTCACCGACAGTAACCTAGCTGCATTTATGACTTTTGGCACGACAGATTTGTGCCCAGATATTGATAAACTGACATCTGAACTTAAGTAACTGGTTATGAAGAACAGTCACAATTGTAAATTAATTACATTAATAGCGATTTTCGAAACTGATATAAAATGTATTGTTAAACGAAATTTTGACTTTAAAAAAAAAAAGAAAGGTAAGAATGATATTGAAAGACTGTTATAATTTTATAACGTTGTGGCCCGCTTCACTACCGAAAATAATAGATATGACCCTCTACTTGAAAAGCTTGGGAACCACTGATCTAGGCAAACCTAAATGTCAAGATACTGTTTTAATTCTTTGCGCTCACTAGCTTTTGTTTGAATACTCCATATATGTGTTACTACTTCTTCCTTTGTTCGCATGTCCTTTACAGGACATCGCTGTCAACATCAGCATCTTTCAGCTGATTGTTGATTTCTTGGCAAGATTACGCTCAGTAGTTTGCCATTGCTTTCTGAGCGACCGGCTCACATACCCCGTAAGTTACTGACGCGGAGAGAACCGCTACCGATTTTCGCGCACGTCACGTTCCTCACGAGAGTATACGGGATTACGGAGAAAGTTGTGTAACCCCTAGACCAGGGAGACTGACTACTTCTAGTGCACTGGATTGACTTTTGCGTGTGTATTAGCATTCCTTATTACCAGCCTCCTTCACCATCAGACGAACCCACTCCGACTTCTGAAGTACTTGTAATTGACATCCCCAAGTCAAGGAAGAGAAAACATTTCAGTACAACTGTCCGGTGTAGGCGTTGAACCCGCTATCCCGGCATCAGCACAGCGGATGTTTCAATCTTTGAAGACCGGTTATCAAAATACAGATACAAGTAAGGGGGGGGGGGTAGACTGAGGAGATGTATACACATCGGGCATGTCAGTGTACACCAGTAACCATCATCAGGTGCCATGCTGATACACGTTGTCTGTCATAGCTCGCCATATCACACGATCTCCATTTTAGAATCAGGTATGTGGTCTTGTCCCAAATACGTCATGTAGCCAAGCCATTCAGGTATTTATGTCTTTGCCATTCCTTCCTTTTCTCTCCACGAAGTTTGCCAGCTATGAATAAGTGTTCTAGTTTCATTCTTTCCCATGAAGTGTACCGAACAATCATGGCTGTCTAATTTCTCTAATCACTTGACGGTTTCATGTGTTTCTTGAACAAATGTCTCATTGGTTTTTCTATCCGTCTATACTATTCTTGACACTGTAGGCAGAAACCACATTTCCGAAGCCATTTCATTCGTTCGTTCCTTTGAGAAAAACATTAAAAATTCGACCTCGTTCAACATGCCTTATGCGGCGTTGGTTATAATTGAGGTGCATGTTTTCCGGTCCTATATTCTTTCCTTTTGCGTTGTTTAAATTATGTTTTCTCGTGTGGTAGATTACATGTCTGTGACGTCAACAGGTGTCGTTTTATCTGTGTTTCTCAGTCTGTCAATTACGGCTCCATGTGGCTCCGGGCGTAGCCAGGGACAGAACGTGTTTAAGATCCACTGTGGCGGACCACCCTTGTGGAGATGACACGTGATTGCGCCTCCAGACAGTGTTAGCCTGGGCCAGGTCTTGCCGTCGCGTCTATAATGAAATTAAGGCCCAGACAGTTATCAGTAATATTAGTCTCTAGTCCCAAGTGTGACTTCTATTGGATAACATTGAGTGGCTGGTAATGTCATTTTACGGCGGGCGCGTATCTTGAAGAGATTGGACATATACCTTCCCGTTTTGCAAACACGGAAGCAGACATTCTACTTCTTTCTCCCAATTGGGGTTATAGATTCTCAAACAACTCAATCCGAGCCGTCCTATTCTTAACTATCCCTTGCTCCTCCATCCATGTCCTCCATATATCATTCATTTCTGTTACCATTTATTTATTGGGGGGGGGGGGGTGTGATACTTCCTCTGTTTCTTTTGCCTTTGTGAATTCCAAGATAAAGGCTATTCTAGTTATACTGATTTGAGGTTTTCTTAATGTATGTTCTATCTAGCGCTAATGTCTTTTCTTCACTTCTTGATACACTGGTATTTGTTCCACATATGAGTTCCGCACTAGTGATTCTGTCATACAATGTTAATCCTTCTACTTTAAGCAGGCACCAATTAATTGATGATTGCAATTTAGTTGTAATCGTACTAGTTGTTATCTGAGTTTCTGATCCATACTGTAGAACTGATTTAGCGTTAGAGTTGCAGTTTCTAATTGTGTGTGTGTGTGTGCGCGCGCGCGCGAGCGCGCGCGCGTGCACGCGCTAAGTTTATCGTCTTTTGACTTCCGCACATTTCCTAGTGCTATAAAAGCTCCTTTCGCCTATTGTATTCGATAGCTTCATCTGTCGTCCCACCTTTGTCTTCTTTGCTATCTAACTAGGCGTATGATCTCACCTCTTAAAGTGAGGTTTCAACCAAGAAAGATTGGGTTATCGTTTGTTTGATTTACTCTCCTTATTTTTGTCTTTTCCCTATGAATTGTTAAACATAATTCTAGTTACGTCCATGGTGTTTAGTTTGTCCGCATCGTATTTCCCGTGTGAGACAGAAGAGGAATGGCGTGAGCCAAGCCCCGGTCAACTGGCTGCTTTGTTGGAGAAGTCCATTGAATTCCATTTCTGGCTGTGCTTGTGAAGCAGAAATCCTTCTTCTTCTGCTGTTCCTACTTCTTCCTCCTTTTCTCTTCTTCTGTTTACCTCAGTGATTGTTCCGGGTAGATGGAAAGAGCTGTTGTTTGCCTTTCTAATGCTCTTTGTATGTGGGTTTTCATTTCTTTAAGGTTGTTTTTGATACCATCACTCCATGTTTTATGTGGCTAACATACATACAGACAGACAGAGAGACAAACAAGCAGGCTAGTATACGTACAGACAAAGAGGAATGTTGTTTGTCCATCAAGAATGACGATGACCATTCATTTCATCCAGTGGGGTTGAAAGTATGAAGCCGTGGGTTCTAAGATGGCTGATAAGGCCTATTTTGGCTCGAAATGTTCTTTGACAATGTGGGCAAAGATTGCTTGACGTTCCAGGAGAAGGATATCTTGCTATGGTTTTTCTGTCCAGCCTTTTCTTCACATCTCTTGCAGTCCTGGGTGTTTCACAAGTGACTGCACCCATATGTAATGATGCACGCCACGAATTACGATCTTTAGCAGCAGTCTCCCAGGTGTCAAGATGAATTCCAAAAGCATTCAGTGAGATTTTCAGTGTCTTTAAAGCGTTTCCTCTGGCCGCCTTGGGAGCGTTTACCACAACGCAGCTCGCCAGAAAAAAAAAAAATCGTTTACGGAGCCTGTGATCTGGCATGCGAGTTAAGTGAACAGCCCAGCTCAAAGAAGAATATTGATAGCTTGACAGACAGAATCCCACCCACCCAACCAGACTCACGGCCTGATCGAGAGAGAGAGAGAGAGAGAGAGAGAGAGAGAGAGAGAGAGAGGAGAGAGAGGAGAGAGACATACAGAGAGAGACGGAGGGGAGACATAGACATTGAGAGAGAAGGAGAGGATAGAGATACATACAGAGAGAGAAGAGGAGAGAGACATACAGAGAGAGAGAGAGAGAGAGAGAGAGAGGAGAGACACATAGAGAGAGGGAGGAGAGAGACATACAAAGAGAGAAGAGGAGAGAGACATACAGAGAGAGAAGAGAAGAGAGACATACAGAGAGAGGGAGGGCGGAGAAATACATAGAGAGAGGGAGGAGAGAGACATGCAGAGAGAGATGGGAGAGAGACAGAGACAGAGGGGAGAAGAATGAGACATACAAAGAGAGAGAGGGGGAGGAGAGAGATACCGAGAGAGATAGAGAGAAAGGGAGGAGAGAGAGACATACAGAGAGAGATACAGAGAAAGGGAGGGGAGAGAGACATACAGAGAGAGATAGAGAGAAAAGGAGGTAGAGAGACTGCATAGAGAGATAGAGAGAAAGGGAGAGGATTAAGACACATTCAGAGAGGGAGAGGAGAGACAGTAGAGAGAAAGGGAGGGAAGAGAGACATACACAGAGAGAGGGAGGGGAGAGGGACATTCAGAGAGAGAGAGATAGAGAGAAAGGGAGGGGAGAGAAACATACAGAGAGAGAGAGAGGGAAAGGAAAGAGACATACAGAGAGAGAGAGAGAGAGAGAGAGAGAGAGAGAGAGAGAGGAGACGAGAGTGACAAACAGAAAGAGGGAGGAGAGAGACATACAGAGATAAATGGGAGAGAGACATACACAGAGAGAGAGAGAGGGAGAAGAAAGAGGCATATAAAGAGAGGGGAGGAGAGAGACATACAGAGAGATAGAGAGTAAAGGAGGGGATAGAGATATATAGAAAGATATACAAAGAAAGGGAGGGGAGAGAGACATACAAAGAGAGAGACAGGGAGGGGAGGGAGATATACAGAGAGAGATAGAGAGAAATGGGGGGGGGGGGGGAGAGACATTCAGAGAAAGAGAGAGGGAGAGGACAGAGACATAAGAGAGAGGGAGATGAGAGAGATATACAAAGGGAGAGGAGAGAGACACATGGAGAGATAAAGCGAAATTGAGACGAGAGAGACATACAGAGATAGATTAGGGTGAGAGAGAGACATACAGAGAGATAGAAAAGGAGAGGAGAAAGACATGCAAAGAGAGATAGAGAGAAAGGGAGGGAAGAGGGAGACATACAGAGAGATAGAGGGTGATGGGAGAGAGACATACAGAGAGATAAAGAGAAAGGGAGGGAGATAGAAACTGACCGACCTCGTGCCCTGTACCTATTACATTTCTTCGTGGCAGCGGATGGTACTAGGGCATTCTCATGAGATGATCGAACCATTTAATCTGTTCTTCTTTAATGAAGTGCATGAATTCATTTAAAAAGGGGTGTGGGTGGGGGGGGGGGGAAGAGATAGCCGTGATTCCTGTTAGTCAAATCTGGAAAATTGCACGCTTTTTACTAGTTTACATATTTACATCGTAAATGTCATTAAGGTTGTCGGTGGAAACGAGAATAAATTCCCGAGGCTTAATGTGTAGCAGCGGGAATGCGCTGCAGACGGTTGAAGAGATGGATTGAGGAAGCTGGGGAATGGAGTGATAAACTTGGTTATTTTGTGGCCGGGTCAGGTTATGTGCGCGCGCTTTTATGGTGATTAGATTGACCCGTGGCTGTAGGACTGGGTTAGTATTTCAACCGGGAGATTTCTGGCGTGGGAGGTGACGTCATGAGTCGGAATGACAATAAAGACGGACAGGTATGGTTCGACTAATTATATTACTGGAGATTAAAGTGAGCAGACTGAGAGACAAACGGGCAGACAAACATACATACAGATAGAGAGACAAACAGACAGGTTAACACACAGACAAACAGAGAGACAAACACACAGACTTACATGTATACAGACAAAGAGGAATATTTCGTGTGGAAGATTGTTCCACAGGTGCGCTGCTGGGTACACTAAACTCGTTTTGTTTAAGTCTCTCCTATGTTTCGGAACATGTAATATAAAGATTGAGAACAACCCACGACTGGCAACGATGATCGTATTCAGGTACGAACCTAAGGCCTTGTCCACGTCAATTTGGAAGCACTGGACTCGAGTTTCGCTAGCGTTTGAGCTCGTCAGTAGTGCATATCCTTGACTGGACCCGGGGTCAAACCCGGATCACTGACGTGTGACGCCGGTGTGTAACCACTACACCACTCGGCACGCGCTAGACGCGACCAATTATCACACTAGAATATCACAACGTCACCCACCTTGGCTATAGCTCAAGTTTAGTGTTTACACACCCGCATCACACGCCAGTGATCCGGGTTTGATCCCGGGTCCAGTCAAGGATATGCACTACTGACGAGCTAAAACGAGAGCGAAACTCGAGTCTAGTGCTTCAAGCTTGATGTGGACAAGGTCTTAGGTTCGTACCTGAATATGATAGGCGTTGCTAGTAGTGGGTTGTGTTCATCTTTAAATTTGAATAACGATGACACAAACAATAGATTGCACGATTTATTGCCTGGTATATTTCGCTGCATCTCGTCAGGTGCATACTGCAGAATTCACACAACATAATGTAAAATAACTAGATAAATCCTTCAAGCTGAAATATACACATGTTCGCACAGTAATGTCAATTGTCTACCACGGTAATTTTAAACAGACTAACATGTCTTTCTGTTTGCACAACGCCGGCTTGTGTAGATTAATCATTATAGCTTCTGCAAACTTTAACAAGCGAGTATTTTGTGTGTTAAACAACACGCGAAAGGCACGGTCTCTATCAATCACGTGGCCGCTTTCCAGCATATGCCTAGAAATTGATGAAGCGGGAAGCTTCCGGTATATCGGCCCCACTGTGTATAGTATCTTGTCGACCCATTGAGGTATGTGTTCAGCAATTATTTTGTTCAACTGCCGATCTGTTCTGCCGATGTGAATTGGTAAATACAATTGTTTTTGGAGTACAGAGGTACCGGCTCTTTTACTGCTGTGGTTGGAATAGGTGTGGTTCTGTGCCTAATGACTGGAGTTGCAGCACAGAATGTTCGGCCTACTGCTGTAATCAGCCGGTCTTGTAATCGTTGCATTACGTCATCCCCTCGAAAGGTTAGCTGGATGAATACCTTGAGTTTAGGGACTGTAGTTTCGTCTGGTTTTGGTATGGACTGTTGACAGTGGCGCTTTATAAATCCTGTGGAGTACCCATTCAGGTTTAAGACGTTCTTCAGAGTTTCAAATTCCTCTGTCAGTGTGTCCTGGGTGCATATCTTTCTAGCACGGTCAAACAGGGTCCGTACTAAGTCCCGTTCGTACTGGACAGGTGTGAAGCTCTGAAAATTTAAGTATTGGCGTGTCCATATTTCTTTGCGGTACACCTATCTTTGAATTGTGCCGTCTGCTCCACGTCTCATTAGAGTATCTAGGAACGGCAACGGTTCGTTGTGTTCGTGTTCCATTGACAGAAAGATGTTTTTCTGCGTCATGTTCATTATGGCCTGGAACGATGTTGCTTGTAGCTCGTCTGTGGTGATAATTAGTATATCGTCCACATAACGACGGTAGAAGACCAAGTTGTTAATGTCTGAGGATCTCTTTTCTTCTAAATGTGCCATGAAGATGTCCGCTAGAATAGGACCAAAAGGACTCCACATGGCCACTCCGTTAATTTGGCGGTATAACTTTGTTAGAAAATCGAATTGTATGTTGGCGGTACATAGTAGTAACAGCCTCTCCAGAGTAGATGTTTTATGCATAGTTTTAGTTGTTTGTCTTTAATGCATTCCCTTATTATTTTCAATGTCTCATCTAATGGAACGTTGGTGAATAGGAAGGCTGTATCCATGGATGCCATGTATTTGTTATTTATGTCCACAGTATCCAATAATTCCACCAGTTAGAGTGTATCTCTGAGTATTTTTGGATCGAAGGACTGTCGTACTGGCTTTAACATTTCAGCTAGCCATCTCGCCATTCGGTGTTGTGCAGAGGTCTTAGCGGGATGCCGGGCTTGTGAAGTTTGGGTAGACCATACATCTGAGGAGCGTGGGAGCCACGTGGTGTGAACCTTTTTGCAGTGGCCTCACTGATGAGTCCCGCATTCACAAGTGACTGAATCTCTTTCCTCATTTTTGCATCCAAGTCCTCCGACTTGTTTACTTTTTGATCTACCATGAATTTAGATTCATCTGATAATTATTAATATTTCATCCATTTTTCTCTGGTAGTCTGACATGTCCATAAGTACTGCACCACTCCCTTTGTCAGGTTTCAGTATTACGAGGGTTTTGTTAGCCTTTAACACTTTTAAAGCAGTAATGTGTTCATATCTTTCAATCGGTGTTCAATCTTTAAACCTCAATACCGGAAGGAAAATAAATAAATAAATACATGTAATATATTTAGTTGTTTGCTATGTCTTGCATTATTCTCGTATTTAAACTATGGCCAAAGGTAAGCCAGACAACTCCGATGTAGGATTTTGTGAATTAGTTTGGTCTAATTGAAAAGCACGCATTTGCAGTTGGTAGTAACTGGAGGCGTTTATAATGAATAGGATTGTCAGTTATGTTTCAATCAGGTGCCGTTTCAGCAATGAAAGTTGGCGGCACTTGCTCGCTTGCCAGACAGACAGTACGATTTTTATTTAATAAGAGTGTTTTGTCACTTAACGTGGCCGAAGTATTTCAATTGCCTCTTTGTTTATTTCTTTCACAAACTATCTTTTCATTCCCAGCTTTTCTAGAATCTCTGTATTTGATCATATTTGTTTCCAATAAATACGACATATTCTTCTGTATACTCACATCTCCAGGGCCTCTATTCGACTTCTAGTTGCTTGTTCAATGTCCAGGCTTCCGCGCCACATAGTAGTGTTGAATATACATAACATTTGACAATTCTCAAGTTTAATGCGTTATGTTTACTGAAAATTCTCTCTTATATGTTTACTATAAATTAAACCAACGGTCCGTTTCTGAGTGAGCAGAGACGGTTAGGATTAAATTGGAAAAACCGCCCAAGATTTTGGAGTAATAATCAATATGTGTCTGTATGTGAAAAATATAGAATATCTTTCTTGTGTCTCCATAAGAACATTTTTAATCATAACAAATTGGTAGACCTTTTTCGCTGTTTGCTTAACGAGCCTTTGAACATGAAAATTACAGGTTAGATTTTTATATATCATTCAACCCAGTGCTTTGTGCTCAACTACACTTTCTAATTTGATACTGGTTTGTTATCGGATGTTAGATGCAGTGAGCTGTGTGAATTTAGAGTTTGAAGTCTTAGCCTGCTTGTTAATAACATACATTTGTTGTAGCAATGTTAACTTGTAAGCTGTTTGCATAGCTTCACATAACTACATTATAACATTGATTGTGTTTTTAGCAATGTTAACTTGTAAGCTGTTTGCATAGCTTCACATAACTACATTATAACATTGATTGTATTTTTAGCAATGTTAACTTGTATGCTGTTTGCATAGCTTCACATAACCACATTATAACATAGATTGTGTTTTTAGCAATGTTAACTTGTATGTTGTTTGCATAGCTTTACATAACTACAATACTGAACCGATTGAGCGATATGGGATGAATAATTATCTTAAGCGACTTCACGCACCGACCAGACAGACAGACAGACAGACAGACAGACAGACAGACAGACAGACAGACAGACAGGCAGGCAGGCAGGCAGGCAGGCAGGCAGGCAGGCAGGCAGGAACGCAGGCAGAAAGAAAGAAAAAGAAAGAAAGAAAGAAAGAAAGAAAGAAAAAAGAAAGAAAGAAAGAAAGAAAGAAAGAAACAGACAGACAGACAGACAGACAGACAGACAGACAGACAGACAGACAGACAGACAGACAGGCAGGCAAGCAGGCAGACAGACAGAAGGAGAAGAACAGGAGAAAGAGGAGGAAGAAAGAAAGAAAGAAAGAAAGAAAGAAAGAAAGAAAGAAAGAAAGAAAGAAAGAAAGAAAGAAAGAAAGAAAGAAAGAAAGAAAAATAGACAGACAGACAGACAGACAGACAGACAGACAGACTGACAGACAGACTGACAGACAGACAGACAGAAGGAGAAGAACAGGAGGAGAAGGAGAAAGAAGAAAGAAAGAAAGAAAGAAAGAAAGAAAGAAAGAAAGAAAGAAAGAAAGAAAACAGAATAAGAGAAAACAGAAGAAGAAATACACCACCTCACACACACAAAAACATTTCACATTCACAGAAACACGACCCATCTTCCTCTGACAACCTAATCTCACCAACGACCCCTATCCTTATGTTCAGTTCCTGAAACCCTGTTCACACTGAAGTGGACACGAACCGTTTAGCTCAGCTACAAGCCTCATCCCTCTCTTAACCTCATTTCTGCACCACTAATCGCCTCTTCAGATCCATGTCCATTCCTGGAAGCATTTTAAGACCTGGTCTAATGGTGTGATCCTCCTTGTCGAGAGCTTTCGTTCATCTGCTGTTCCGTGAGTAATCCCCCTTTTATCTTTTATCCAATGGGAAAGAGAGTGTCTTTTGTCTTCCGTGCAGAAATTAGAATTTCTAGGATCACACATGACCAGAACACATGTATCGATGTTACAGCTAAATTACTAATTAAATTACGAGTGATTAAGTGTTGCAGCTCGTCTCCGTGGCAAATGCGCTACGGACGCTGTTCGTAATTCCGCTTACCTGCGTTCGAAACACAACTGCGGTCGATTTGACAGCAGACAATGTCGCGCTGGCTTTAACGTTTTGGTATGGGAGTTAGTCGTTCAGAAAGCAATGGCAAATTACTGAACTTACATTTGGCAAGACATCAATAACAGCAGTGCTGGTGTTGACAGTGATGTCCTGTAAATAGGACTCTTTAATACTGTATGAGGCAAATATTATCTGATCACTTCTGAACCTATTATCATATATATAATTTATAATATACATTGGGGCTTTCGAGCTGGAATGTTACAGAAACTTTATTAAAATGCCGTGAACCAAGAAGAAGCAAAATGATTACATTCTTTGTTAGTCGTTAGTCACGGTTCCAACTTCACGGCAAAGGGTCATCCACATACTGCTCCGTTCCTTTGCCGGTGAAAATCACACAACAGGCTCCTCAATGGCCCGTGTGAAATGTTGAACAGACAACAATCCCGACAAACCAACATCGCCCACAAGCATGCATGCATAAGGCAGCTACCAGAATACTAAAACAAGATTCTGCCACTAAATTTACAGTTCATCGTCGATGGAAGCGGCATTCACTAGAAAACCAGCAGTTGCACACACATTACTGCATAAGGCAAAACCGCTAGTTCAGCAACACGCCACCCGCCATTTCTCTGAAATTGCAGTTCACAATACAAACCACCGCAAACCGTATGCCCCGTGACATGCACAGCTCAATGTTGATCCACGCACTTAACTCAGTAACTGGGTGACGGTACTACCAGTCCAACAGCCCAGTGCAGGATTTACGTATAAGCTACACAAGCTATAGCTTGGGGCCCCCAAGAAAGTGGGGGCCTCAAAAAATATTGTCCGAGTGAGTAATTGTCATATATGTATATATGTCACAGAATGTCTGGACTTATAAAGGGCCCCATATTTCAAATAGCTTAGGCCCTTATCAAGTCTAAATCCGGCCCTGCAACAGCCTATCGACCGAACTGGGCAAGGAGTTGACATTCTACAAGATCTCAAAAAGGAAGAGACCGAGCTCATAATCATCACCACACCTGGGAAACTGAAACAGTTTGGCCATACTAGCTAAATGTAGCCAACTTGCATTGGAAGAAACAGAAACTGAAGGAATGGTTCAAGGAACCTAAGGCAGGGGTTAACCAGCAGGAAGATGGACGCATGGCATGGTAGATACTTTGGAAATACATGTTTTCGAGGTAGTGGAAGGGAACTGGAACAAATGATCGATGATGTGCTCGACGGCATGTGATAAGACCGACGTCATGCAAAGGATCTGTTAAATGATGATGATGATCAGCGATCGAACATTTCAAGAACAGAGAGGATGGGTGATTGTGGAGAAGCGTGGTCGCCAGGGCCGTCAACATGGCACACGATGATGGTGTTTCTGAAAAGTCAGTGAGATTTTGTGATTAAAACATTCACAGGAATATTTATTTATTGAGGGATAAGCCCCGTAACGAAACAAATAATGTGAATAAACACACGTTTACCGGTTGGAAAGCTCAGGATGTCCACAGTGTGATATTTGTTCAATCAACTCACATCTCTATACTCTAGATCAGTGGTTCTCAACCGGTGGGGAATTCCCCCCCCCCAGGGGGGGGGGGGGATTTTAGAGGGGGAGGGGGGTTAAGATTATTTCAAGATCGCGTTAATACAAGAACTGATTACTTGGTATTGTTTTTCCATTCATACTTTACGGTTCTGTACGTCTCACCCTTCTGAAATTCATTGTATAACGTAAGCAGACCCGCAAATCGCGTTTTATGTAGACGTCTAGACGTGTTCTAGTATGTGCTATTAAATTTAGCTTCCATTGTTACATATACTGTGTAAAGTGGGGGGGGGGGGGTTAGGGAGGAAATATGAATGGGGGGGGAATGACGTTCTGAAAATATGGTGAAGGGGGGCACGGGACAAAAACAGGTTGAGAACCACTGCTCTAGCTGGAGTGTGCAGACATCTCGGAAACTTCAGTTTGATATTTTAGTTTCATTTTAACTTTGGGTTTACTTATTTCATGTTTTAAATTGTCTGACATAGGCCTGGGTCATTGACAGTGAGTTGAGTGACCGGGCATGAGAAAGAATGGATGAAAGTTGGAGACAGTAAAGTGACTGACCTGGCTATGAGAAAAACAGCCATTCCTGAGAAATAATGGTGAGGGTGAGTGGGGAGCCCAGGGAGGGGCTCCACAGCAGGGTTAAAAGACAGTGGAAAACTTTGACTAGGGAGTTCAAGCTGGGACCGACTGGGAGTCGGGTCGCTGAAGGACAGTTCAGTTTGTGGGAAGTCAGGGGACTTCAGGAGAGTTGAGATTTAGACACCGAACGAGTCGGTAGTCGAAGGAGAACTGTGTGGTGTTATTCTCCGAGTTGTGAAGACAGGCTTGAAACCCAGTGGGAGTTTAGACTGACTGCGGTCAGCTCTTTGTTGTGTTGTTCTCCCAGTGGTGAATGCAGGCTAGAACCCAAAGTGGGTTTGGATAGCTAGCGGAGACTAGACCCAGTGTGTGGGTTGTGATGTGTGAGGTCCAGCTGTGGATAGTAGCTGGATTACCTGTCTTGTGAAGTTGAGATTAAGCAGGCCGTGAGAAGACAGTGAGGTGTGCGTGTTAATTGTGAGGAGGATATTTATATTCCATGGATTATATTGTGTCTGGATATATAAGGATGTTCCGTTTGTCCGTGTTCTTTCTGTATTAAAGGATTATGTGCGCCAACTCAATCTTGTGTAATGACTGATAGATGTGTATTACTGGGGTGAGTTGCATTGTGAGACAGTTAGATAGCTCAATTGACACACCAGGAGCATCGTTACCTAGACAACGACCATCTCACGCACTTATGATCTTAAAGAACGTCGTGTGATATTGTCCATTACTATTTGGTAGGCGTATGTATTCTCTCTCTGTCTCTCTCTCTCTCTTTCTCTCTATCTTTCTCTCTCTCTCTCTCTCTGTCTCGCTCTGTCTCTCTCTTTCTCACTATCTCTCCCTCTCCCTTTCTCTCTTATATCCACTAACACATACCCGCCTCATGACTTCCTTTTTTCCAACCGTATGTTTACTCTCTCTCTCTCTCTCTCTCTCTCTCTCTCTCTCTCTCTCTCTCCCTCTCCTCTCTCTCTATCTTTCCCCTTCTCTCTCTCTCTCTCTCTCTCTCTCTCTCTCTCTCTCTCGAGAGAGAGAGAGAGAGAGAGAGAGAGAGAGAGAGAGAGAGAGAGAGAGAGAGAGAGTTGAGCCCACGCATGTCATGTAACATGCTATTCCATATTTTTTTTATGTATTCCCATCTTTCATATTACGAGGTATCGTTTAATGCCACCTGATTGTCCTGTAACATGCCATTCCATATTTTTTTTTAAATTCTCATCTTATGAGAGGGGTGCGTGATGGGTGTGGGTGATGGATTTGGAGATGTGTGTGTGTGGGGGGGGGGATATGTCTGGCTGGGTGGGGGTGTGTGTGGCTGGATGGAGGATGTATGTGTGGGTAGTGAGGGTGATTGTAGTTGGGGGATGTTTGGATGGGTAGGAGATGTGTGGATAGATGTGTGTGTGGGATGTGTCTTTGGGATGTGTGTGGGTGTGGTGTTGTGTGGGAGGGGAGCTGGGTGTGGATAAATGATGTTTGTGTGGGTGGGTGAAGGTGTGGTTGGGTTTGCGGGTGGGTGAAGGATGTGTGTGAGGGTGGGGGATGTGTGCTTAGATGGGTGGTTGGGATCTGTGAGTGTGGGTGGGTAGATAGGAGATGTATAGGTTGATGAGTGGGTAAGGGATGTGTGGGTGTTAGTGGTTGAGGGATAAGTACGTGTGTCTAGGGATGTGTGAGGGGATGAATGTATGGGTTGGGGATGTGTGTGTGGGTTGTGTGTGCGTGGATGGGAGGTGTGTGTTTGTGAATGGAGAATGTGTTGGTGGGTGGGGATGTGTGTGAGGGATGTTTGTATGGGTGGGGAGATTGTGCGTGGGTGGGATGTGTGTGTATATGGATAGGGGTGTGTGGTTAAGGGATGTGTGGCTGGGGGAATGGGTGGATGGAGGATATGTGGTTGGGTAGAGGATGTGTGGGTGGGTGATTGTATATGAGTAAGGGTGTGTGGTTAAGGGATGTTTGGTTGGGGGATGGGTGGATAGAGGATGTGTGGGTGGGTAGAGGATATGTGGGTGGGTGAGTGTGTGCAGGTTAGGAGATGGTGGGGGATGTTTGTAGGTGTGGGCTCGGGATCTGTGAGTGGGTTGGGGGAGATGGGAGATTATGTGGGTGAGTGCGGAATTTGTGTGTGGGTAGGTGCGGAATATGTGAGTTGACGGGGAGATGTGTGTGTGGCTGAGGAATGTGTGTTTGGCTGGGTGGTTGGAGGTGTGTGGGTGGAGGAGTATATTGGGTGAGTGATTGTTGGTGGGAAATGGGACGGGTAGAGGATATGTGAGTGGGTGGGGAGATGTGTGTAGGTGGGGGATGTGTGGGTTATTGAATGTATGTGTGCTTGGGGTGTGGGTGGATGGGATGTGTGGTGGGTGAGAGGTGTGTGTGGGTGGGGAGATGTGTAGGTGTAGGGATGTGGTGGATGGGTGGGGGAATGTATTGTGTGTGTGTGTGTGGTTGGTTGGGGGAGTTGGAGTGAATGGGGGATGTGTGGGTGGGTGGTGGATGTGTCTCATAACATAGTAATATGCATTGTTTATGTTTACAAAATTCATGTGACAATGTTTTTTTCCTATGCACTGTTGATGAAAGAAAGATGAGTGATTGGAAGGGCCGAATGTAAGACGGGCCTGCGTGCCCAATTTGTTACCCTTTGAAAATAAAGTCTGTTCTGAATAAATTCAGAAGAGCTCAGACAGAGTGGACACGTGATTCCAGAGACGATTCTGGGACTGCCAGAGCAACCGTGTCGTGGAGTTAGGAAGTGTAGTTATCTGACTTCTCATTCAGAACCCTGTGGCAAATTAGTGAGTGTTAAATTGCCTTGAAAGGTCAATAGGGGATTGATCGCGTCATCATCATCATTAACATCATCATCATTAACATCATCATTATCGTCTTCATCTTCATCATCATCATCATGTGTCATGCCTAAAAGCATGGGCAGTCATGTTTCACCACCTCATATAATCACCAGATTCATGATTCAGCTTTGTGTTCTTATCTCGACCATGCCACGTGGCTAAGCCATCCAGATACTTACTTCTCTGCCTTTCTCTTGTTCTTTTGCCCGCAATCTCGCCAGTTGTCACCAAGTTCTCTAATTTATTTTTCCTCATAACGTGTCTAAACAATTGTGACTGTCTGCATCTAATTTCTCTAATCAGATTTCGTTTTTCATTTGTTTCTTGTAGGACTTGGTCTTTGGTTTTTTTGTTTTTGTCCGTCCGTGGTATTCTTAGCATTTTCCACAGAAACCACATGTCCACAGCCATCAGATATTTTTTAGCTTTTTTTCACCAAGTGCTCTTATATATTTCTCTCAATAACGTGTACAAAAATGGTGACTGTCTATCTCATACCAGTTATGTTACAACCAACTACAAACAAGGTGACTTCAGTTAGGTATCATTCTATACATATTATAGAATAGAAAGAAAAAACAGCGGCTGCAGCAGGATATAACAATATGAATTGGAAACAAATACTGGATAACAATAAACACAAATATTGGAGACACCAGAGATTGCATTTCCCCTAGGCACCTTCACCTTGAAAGATTTTTTCACTTGTACATCCCGCAATTTGATTTATGTCATCATCTGCAAACGATGTGACATGAAATACATTGGCCAAACGAGCAGACGTCTTGCTGACCGTTTTAGAGAACACCTCAGATACATCAATCAGGGCGCTGACAAACCTGTCCCCAACCATTTCAATTCCTCCAACCATAATGGAGTCGACGATGTATGTGTCACCGCATTAAAACCCTGCTACTCCAACAACTCCGTTAGGCTCAAAATTGAATGCCAGCTAATCAACAATCTGGGATGCATCCATCCAGCAGGTATCGATACAGTTGTGGACGCTACGGTATAACTGTGCCATCTTCCCCAATTGTTTACACTATCTATTAATATGCTGTCCTCCCCCCCCCCCCTATATTTATACCTAACTGTCCACACACCCCTATATTTTCATAGCAGACTGTTCGCATATTTTTGGCTACTTAAATCCTATCTGGCAACCCACTATACTTCAACTCTGCAGCCAACGAGCGCTTTCGCAGCTGGCAAAGCCACCTTTTCTGGCCACATGGCATCGGAGTAGTTGTGTTTTTTTCTGTGTTTGCTGTATTTCGTTGTGTTAGCTATCTGTGGTGTCCTGTCCTTGACAAAGATTCTGATAATCGAAACGTCGGCCGTCCTGTGTGTCGTATTGTACGCGTTTGTGTGTATTTTATTTTATTTTATTTTATTATTCATTTTATATATTAATTGAGTGCTTCTGGTTTCGGATTTTCTCCTGTATTTCGTGATACGATGGATCTCCTTGTAACGTATGTGCAACGTGTTGATGTTTAGTACGTTTCTTCTCGCAGGAGCTTAATATACCTATTTGTTTCCAATTCACATAATATTATGTTATGAGAATTGTATGTCTACAGCACAAACAATATGCATGGTATATTTGGTGTCTACTATATATTGCATCCTGTGATATGTGTTTACTGTGGTCATGTAATTAGAAGAAAGACATTGGAAAACAGTGTGACAAATGGAAAGAACAGTAGCAGAAGCAGAGTCAGACAAAAGAGAAATGATGTTACATGGGTCGAGACGGTGGCGTGGAGGAATATCATTAACAGAGTTGATTCAGAACTAACCAAGATCTGTGGAGAGACATCAACGCCTTCGCCAGTCGTCACATGAAGATGATGATTGTGAATTACGATCTATTCTATAAAACCTAAAAACTCAAGCATGACCATCACACACGTTAGGTCGCGTCATCTGCAGACCTTGTCATTCCGAGGCTCTCTTTCGACGTCTGGTTCACACATGCGCAAGAGCCAAATACTGGATTCGTCTCATCGTAATAGCGTCCTATGGTTCATGTGTTTTACGTGATCCATGTTACGCACGCTTTATCACGGAATATACCTCAACTCCCTCAGTCACGTAGACGTGAACCCCATTCATACCTGGGTCCCGACAATGTGCTACAATAAGAAACAAATAGTGTCCTTTGATCAATGAGAAGAGCGGCATTGGAGTATATTGTGACGTCAGAAAGATCTGTGTTAGAAGACCCATAGGAGGCAGATCGAAAGAAATGATGCTGGATGGTCCTGAACGGTGCCACGGGGGAATGTCATCGATATAACTGATCCAGAACGCCAAGAGCTGAGATCTGGCGAGAAGCACGAACGCCTATGCCATTTGGCAAGGCACATGCTTTTGACGAGGAACTTGGTCATCAACGCTGCTTAAAATAAGTTAATTGTATGTATGTCGTTTACAGGACGTCGAAATCAACCCCAGCATTTTTTGACTGGTTGTGATTTAATAGATAAATTTGCTTTTAGTAGTTTGCCTTTGCTTTCTGAAGGACCAACGTTCATAACATTGAAGAACACAAGTACCAATATTTGGTATGTTAATACCAAGTGGCTTTTCCAATCAAACAAAATAGAAAAGAAAGAATGAATGAAAGAAAGAAAGAAAGAAAGAAAGAAAGAAAGAAAGAAAGAAAGAAAGAATAAATGAATGAATGAATGAATGAATGAAACAGAAAGAAAGAAAGAAAGAAAGAAAGAAAGAAAGAAAGAAAGAAAGAAAGAAAAACAAAAAGACAGAAAGAAAGAATGAATGAAAAACAAAGGATGCCTGAATGAATGGCAGACAAAAGTAAACAAAATGAAAAGAGAAACAAACAAACAAAGAATCAAACAAACAGACATATTTTGAAATCAGAGACGGTGTACAACCAAGAAAGATGTGTCAGTTAATTTCCCAACGGCAATGAATGCCCGCATCTGCTTTCACTGCAGGCAAAAGAAACGGGCAGCCAACAGGGAACACAAGTTCTCGTCTAGGCGCGAGATGTCCTCGCACGAAATCTGGAATCTCTACAGGCGAAACAAGACACGAACTCGAGACTGGAAACTCTAAGATAACGGTTTATCAACTTCCAAGTGTCTTCCAATCTGATAATGTCTGTCTCGATGCAGACGTTAACTCGCTAGCGGCCATTAAAATGGCACGCATTAACAGTGAAAGACACTGTCTGTCGGTAGTTGACAGAAAGAAAAAATAAGGAGTTAAAGATAGATAGTCCCATAGGTGATCGCTCGGACGCCAGGTCTTACTATATTCTTGTCTTAGTTACATATCCTTTACAGGACGGAGCAGTCAACCTCAACGTGTATGTGTGTGTGTAAGTGTGTGTGTGGGTGTGTGTGTGCAAGTGTATGTGTGCAAGTGTGTGTGTGTGTGTGTGTGTGTGATTTATTGGAAAGTTTACGTTCAGTAGTTTGCCGCTGCCTTCTGAACGACTGGCACTCATTATACTATTGTATTAAAATCAACGCTTCCAAATCGCCCGCAGCTGAGTTTCAAACGCGTTAGGCGGGTTTACGAATTGTATTCGTAACTTTTCCACCACAGAGCCGGCTAATATATTCTAGGTCACGATATATGAGATGAGGTGTGAAGTTCCCTTCCTCGCCGCCACTTCTTTCCAGGTTCTTTTCAAAAAGTTCTGAAAAATGCCGGCGCCCATTGATATGAGGCTGGACTATGGTGAAAGTTTACGAGCGCAATTCACAATCCTGTATACCGCGTTCGAAACACAACTGCGGGCGATCTGGAAGCAGACTGCCTTGCGCTGGTATTCATATAATGGTATGATTGCTGGTAGTTCATAATGCAATGGTAAAATACTGAACGTAAACTTGCCAAGAAATCTCAAACAGCCAAAAAATGCTGATATTGAGAATTGCGTCCGTAACCCATTCACCACGGAATATTATAGATTAAGAAAAATAAAACACCAACACCTTGCAAGATCTCAACTTCAGAGAAAAGTGGGTCATAAACAGCAAGATCTCTGGGAAACTGGAACAATATGGCCATAATAAACATCATGGCGGTTGGAAAGAGCCGTGATAGAAGGTATGGTTAATAGAATAAGCGACAAGGTCGACCAGCACAATGACGGACATCGGACATTGAAGACGTCTAGGGTTTGAAATCGCATATGGAACTGGTAAAGAATAGAAAAATGGATGGTCGTAATGAGCGCGGCGTTCTGCAAACAACCTTCTAGGTTATGACTGTCGGAGTCCGGTACACTATAAGGCAATATAAGTAACTGACGGTATGCTGATGGCACTGTCTTGACAGCAATAAGTCAGAACGATCTACAAGAAATGATAGACACGGTGGTTGCAGAGGGTGAAAAATATGGGCCTTAGTTTGAATAATGCCGCCCTCCCTGGCCTAGGGGTTACACGACTTTCTCCGTAATCTCGTATACTCTCGTGAGTAACGTGATGTGCGTGAACTCCGGTAGCTGTTCTCTCCGCGTCGGTAACTTAAGGGTATGTGAGTCGGTCGCTCAGAAAGCAATGGCAAACTACTGAGCCTAATCTTGCCAAGAAATCAACAATCAGCTGAAAGATGCTGATGTTGACAACGATGTCATGTAAAGGATATGCGAACCAAAAAAAAAAGTTTGAATAATAGAAAGACAGAAGTCATGGTGATATCAAAGAAACAGATTGTGTCTAAATGTGCAATTAAAGTACAGGGCGTTATTTTGGGGCAAGTGCAGAAATTAAGATATCTGGTCACATGGATAACATCAGATGGAAGTTGCATCATTGAGATAAAGAACGTAATAGGACAAGCAAACACTGCATTCTATCAAATGAAGAACGTTTTGTGCATTAATTCACTGTCCTTGAAAGTCAGAAAAAGAGGTCTTGCATGTTACATTGACCCAGTTTTATATACAGCTGCGAAACAGGCGAAAAAATTCCCCGAAAGCTTGGAGATGTGGTTTTATAGAAGAATGCTGAAAATTAATTGGACAACCAAAATGAGCAATTTGGGCATTTTAAGGGAAGCTGAGTCGCAAAGACAACTTACTACAAACATCAGAAAGAGGCAGTAATCTTTTTTTTTTTTTTGGCAACGTTATGAGAAGACAAAAACTGGAACATGTTTTGACAAACGGAAAGATTTGCGGAAAGAGATATAGAGGAAGACAGCGTGAGAAAATTCTTGACAGTCTTGTGTCATGGAACAGAAGGTAGTCAACAAATAACTGATCCATGATGTCGGAGATCGTAATTTGTGGAGAGGCAGGATCGCTGACACCAGACGGTAAAGCACTGGATGAATGATAGGACAGTGAGCTGGTTCAGTAAAAGAGTTTATCAAAAATACGATCAGAGCGTTGTGCCGTCACTACTGGCATTTTTGAAGATTGATTTATTCTGGAAATGTTCAGAAACAAAGTTTACAGTGCCGAAGATTGATTTCTTCTGGGAATATTTGCAAATAAAAGTCTACAGTGTTACAACAGGCCCAATTTAGAGATTAAAATATCGAACTGTGTAAGCCAGTTTTTGTGAATATATTTCAATGATTGATGGGTTCGGATTGTCAACAACGAGATGGATGATATCTACATAGTGTGATTAATTGGAAATATGACGGCATTCCCAAACTGTTAATTGGTCGAATTAGTGGAGTCTGTGGCTACTTCAGGAGGAGCCGTGGTTGGATTGTGGCTAAAGGCTTAGTGGTCATCTGTTCGAATTAGCAACGAGGCGTATTGTTACAATTCGTTACAGTCCACAATCAATGCATCGTTACGTTAAGTTACACCATTCTGTTAAGTTACATAGTTATGTTAAGTTACATCGCTATTTTAAGTTACATCGTTATGTTAAGTGACATCTTTATGTTAAGTTACATCGTTCTGTTAAGTTACATCGTTAAATCGTTTTGTTAAGTTACATCGTATATCGTTCTGTTAACTTGCATCGTTTTGTTAAGCTACATCGCTATATCATTATGGTATATTATATAGTTCTGTTAAGTATCGTTGTGTTCAGTTGCATTGTGATGTTAAGTGACATCGTTTTGTTAAGTTACACCGTTCTGTTAAGTTGCATCGTTATGTTAAGTTAAATTGTTCTGGTAAGTTATATAGTTATATCGTTCTGTCCCCGGGAAGGTTAACCCGGTCAACAAATGCCCACAGAAGTCGGATGTGTCGACCTAACGACGCAAGAACGCAGCTCTGCTGTAAACAGGCACAACGCAATTACGTCCGGGGAAAACACTCCGGATGAACGCAGAAGAAGAAGAAGATATCGTTCTGTTAAGTTACATCGGTATGTTCAGTTGCATTGTTATGTTAAATGACATCGTTCTGTTAAATTACAACGTTATGTTAAGTTACATCGTTCTATTAAGTTACATCATTCTGTTAAGTTACATCGTTCTGTTAAGTTACATCGTTCTGTTAAGTTACATCGTTCTGTTAAGTTACATCGTTCTGTTAAGTTACATCGTTCTGTTAAGTTACATCGTTCTGTTAAGTTACATCTTTCTGTTATGTTACATCGTTCTGTTAAGTTACATCGTTCTATTAAGTTACAGCATTCTGTTAAGTTACATCGTTCTGTTAAGTTACATCGTTCTGTTAAGTTACATCGTTCTGTTAAGTTACATCGTTCTGTTAAGTTACATCGTTCTGTTAAGTTACATCGTTCTGTTAAGTTACATCGTTCTGTTAAGTTACATCGTTCTGTTAAGTTACATCGTTCTGTTAAGTTACATCGTTCTGTTAAGTTACATCGTTCTGTTAAGTTACATCGTTCTGTTAAGTTACATCGTTCTGTTAAGTTACATCGTTCTGTTAAGTTACATCGTTCTGTTAAGTTACATCGTTCTGTTAAGTTACATCGTTCTGTTAAGTTACATCGTTCTGTTAAGTTACATCGTTCTGTTAAGTTACATCGTTCTGTTAAGTTACATCGTTCTGTTAAGTTACATCGTTCTGTTAAGTTACATCGTTCTGTTAAGTTACATCGTTCTGTTAAGTTACATCGTTCTGTTAAGTTACATCGTTCTGTTAAGTTACATCGTTCTGTTAAGTTACATCGTTCTGTTAAGTTACATCGTTCTGTTAAGTTACATCGTTCTGTTAAGTTACATCGTTCTGTTAAGTTACATCGTTCTGTTAAGTTACATCGTTCTGTTAAGTTACATCGTTCTGTTAAGTTACATCGTTCTGTTAAGTTACATCGTTCTGTTAAGTTACATCGTTCTGTTAAGTTACATCGTTCTGTTAAGTTACATCGTTCTGTTAAGTTACATCGTTCTGTTAAGTTACATCGTTCTGTTAAGTTACATCGTTCTGTTAAGTTACATCGTTCTGTTAAGTTACATCGTTCTGTTAAGTTACATCGTTCTGTTAAGTTACATCGTTCTGTTAAGTTACATCGTTCTGTTAAGTTACATCGTTCTGTTAAGTTACATCGTTCTGTTAAGTTACATCGTTCTGTTAAGTTACATCGTTCTGTTAAGTTACATCGTTCTGTTAAGTTACATCTTTCTGTTATGTTACATCGTTCTGTTAAGTTACATCGTTCTGTTAAGTTACAGCATTCTGTTAAGTTACATCGTTCTGTTAAGTTACATCGTTCTGTTAAGTTACATCGTTCTGTTAAGTTACATCGTTCTGTTAAGTTACATCGTTCTGTTAAGTTACATCGTTCTGTTAAGTTACATCGTTCTGTTAAGTTACATCGTTCTGTTAAGTTACATCGTTCTGTTAAGTTACATCGTTCTATTAAGTTACATCGTTCTGTTAAGTTACATCGTTCTGTTAAGTTACATCGTTCTGTTAAGTTACATCGTTCTGTTAAGTTACATCGTTCTGTTAAGTTACATCGTTCTGTTAAGTTACATCGTTCTGTTAAGTTACATCGTTCTGTTAAGTTACATCGTTCTGTTAAGTTACATCGTTCTGTTAAGTTACATCGTTCTGTTAAGTTACATCGTTCTGTTAAGTTACATCGTTCTGTTAAGTTACATCGTTCTGTTAAGTTACATCGTTCTGTTAAGTTACATCGTTCTGTTAAGTTACATCGTTCTGTTAAGTTACATCATTCTGTTAAGTTACATCGTTCTGTTAAGTTACATCGTTCTGTTAAGTTACATCGTTCTGTTAAGTTACATCGTTCTGTTAAGTTACATCGTTCTGTTAAGTTACATCGTTCTGTTAAGTTACATCGTTCTGTTAAGTTACATCGTTCTGTTAAGTTACATCGTTCTGTTAAGTTACATCGTTCTGTTAAGTTACATCGTTCTGTTAAGTTACATCGTTCTGTTAAGTTACATCGTTCTGTTAAGTTACATCGTTCTGTTAAGTTACATCGTTCTGTTAAGTTACATCGTTCTGTTAAGTTACATCGTTCTGTTAAGTTACATCGTTCTGTTAAGTTACATCGTTCTGTTAAGTTACATCGTTCTGTTAAGTTACATCGTTCTGTTAAGTTACATCGTTCTGTTAAGTTACATCGTTCTGTTAAGTTACATCGTTCTGTTAAGTTACATCGTTCTGTAAGTTACATCGTTCTGTTAAGTTACATCGTTCTGTTAAGTTACATCGTTCTGTTAAGTTACATCGTTCTGTTAAGTTACATCGTTCTGTTAAGTTACATCGTTCTGTTAAGTTACATCGTTCTGTTAAGTTACATCGTTCTGTTAATGTTACATCGTTCTGTTAAGTTACATCGTTCTGTTAAGTTACATCGTTCTGTTAAGTTACATCGTTCTGTTAAGTTACATCGTTCTGTTAAGTTACATCGTTCTGTTAAGTTACATCGTTCTGTAAGTTACATCGTTCTGTTAAGTTACATCGTTCTGTTAAGTTACATCGTTCTGTTAAGTTACATCGTTCTGTTAAGTTACATCGTTCTGTTAAGTTACATCGTTTCTGTTAAGTTACATCGTTCATCGTTAGTTACATCGTTCTGTTAAGTTTACATCGTTCTGTTAAGTTACATCGTTCTGTTAAGTTACATCGTTCTGTTTAAGTTACATCGTTCTGTTAAGTTACATCGTTCTGTTAAGTTACATCGTTCTGTTAAGTTACATCGTTCGTTAAGTTACATCGTTCTGTTAAGTTACATCGTTCTGTTAAGTTACATCGTTCTGTTAAGTTACATCGTTCTGTTAAGTTACATCGTTCTGTTAAGTTAATGGTACATCGTTCTGTTAGTTACATGTTACATCGTTCTGTTAAGTTACATGGTTACATCGTTCTGTTAAGTTACATCGGTTCTGTTAAGTTACATCGTTCTGTTAGTTACATCGTTCTGTTAAGTTACATCGTTCTGTTAAGTTACATCGTTCTGTTAAGTTACATCGTTCTGTTAAGTTAGCATCGTTCTGTTAAGTTACATCGTTCTGTTAAGTTACATCGTTCTGTTAAGTTACATCGTTCTGTTAAGTTACATCGTTCTGTTAAGTTACATCGTTCTGTTAAGTTACATCGTTCTGTTAAGTACATCGTTCTGTTAAGTTACATCGTTCTGTTAAGTTACATCGTTCTGTTAAGTTACATCGTTCTGTTAAGTTACATCGTTCTGTTAAGATTACCTCGTTCTGTTAAGTTACCTCGTTCTGTTAAGTTACATCGTTCTGTTAAGTTACATCGTTCTGTTAGTACATGGTTACATCGTCTGTTAAGTTACATCGTTCTGTAAGTTACATCGTTCTGTTACAGTTACATCGTTCTGTTAAGTTACATCGTTCTGTTATTAATGGTTACATCGTTCTGTTAAGTTACATCGTTCTGTTAATTTACATCGTTCTGTTAGTTACATCGTTCTGTTAAGTTACATCGTTCTTAAGTTAAGTTACATCGTTCTGTTAAGTTACATCGTTCTGTTAAGTTACATCGTTCTGTAGTTACTTTACATCGTTCTGTTAAGTTACATCGTTCTGTTAAGTTACATCGTTCTGTTAAGTTACATCGTCTGTTAAGTTACATCGTTCTGTTAAGTTTACATCGTTCTGTTAAGTTACTCGTTCTGTTAAGTTAACAATCGTTCTGTAAGTTACATCGTTCTGTTACTGGTTACATCGTTCTGTTAAGTTACATCGTTCTGTTAAGTTACATCGTTCGGTTAAGTTACAATCGTTCTGTTAAGTTACATCGTTCTGTTAAGTTACATGGTTACATCGTTCTGTTAAGTTACATCGTTCTGTTAGTTACATCGTTCTGTTAAGTTACATCGTTCTGTTAGTTACATCGTTCGTGTTAAGGTACATCGTTCTGTTAAGTTACATCGTTCTGTTAAGTTACATCGTTCTGTTAAGTTACATCGTTCTGTTAAGTTACATCGTTCTGTTAAGTTACATCGCTCTGTTAAGTTACATCGTTCTGTTAAGTTACATCGTTCTGTTAAGTTACATCGTTCTGTTAAGTTACATCGTTCTGTTAAGTTACATCGTTCTGTTAAGTTACATCGTTCTGTTAAGTTACATCGTTCTGTTAAGTACATCGTTCTGTTAGTTACATCGTTCTGTTAAGTTACATCGTGCTGTTAAGTTACATCGTTCTGTTAAGTTACATGGTTAAATCGTTCTGTTTAAGTTACATGGTTGCATCGTTCTGTTAAGTTACATGTTACATCGTTCTGATTAAGTTACATGGTTCGTTAGTTACATCGTTCTGTTAAGTTACATCGTTCTGTTAAGTTACATCGTTCTGTTAAGTTACATGGTTACATCGTTCTGTTAAGTTACATCGTTCTGTTAAGTTACATCGTTCTGTTAAGTTACATCGTTCTGTTAAGTTACATCGTTCTGTTAAGTTACATCGTTCTGTTAAGTTACATGGTTACATCGTTCTGTTAAGTTACATCGTTCTGTTAAGTTACATCGTTCTGTTAAGTTACATCGTTCTGTTAAGTTACATCGTTCTGTTAAGTTACATCGTTCTGTTAAGTTACATCGTTCTGTTAAGTTACATCGTTCTGTTAAGTTACATCGTTCTGTTAAGTTACATCGTTCTGTTAAGTTACATCGTTCTGTTAAGTTACATGGTTACATCGTTCTGTTAAGTTACATCGTTCTGTTAAGTTACATCGTTCTGTTAAGTTACATCGTTCTGTTAAGTTACATCGTTCTGTTAAGTTACATGGTTACATCGTTCTGTTAAGTTACATCGTTCTGTTAAGTTACATCGTTCTGTTAAGTTACATCGTTCTGTTAAGTTACATCGTTCTGTTAAGTTACATGGTTACATCGTTCTGTTAAGTTACATGGTTACATCGTTCTGTTAAGTTACATGGTTACATCGTTCTGTTAAGTTACATGGTTGCATCGTTCTGTTAAGTTACATCGTTCTGTTAAGTTACATCGTTCTGTTAAGTTACATCGTTCTGGTTAAGTTACCATCGTTCTGTTAAGTTACATCGTTCTGTTAAGTTACATCGTTCTGTTAAGTTACATGGTTACATCGTTCTGTTAAGTTACATCGTTCTGTTAAGTTACATGGTTACATCGTTCTGTTAAGTTACATCGTTCTGTTAAGTTACATCGTTCTGTTAAGTTACATGGTTACATCGTTCTGTTAAGTTACATCGTTCTGTTAAGTTACATGGTTACATCGTTCTGTTAAGTTACATCGTTCTGTTAAGTTACATCGTTCTGTTAAGTTACATCGTTCTGTTAAGTTACATGGTTACATCGTTCTGTTAAGTTACATCGTTCTGTTAAGTTACATCGTTCTGTTAAGTTACATCGTTCTGTTACGTTACATCGTTCTGTTAAGTTACATCGTTCTGTTAAGTTACATCGTTCTGTTAAGTTACATCGTTCTGTTAAGTTACATCGTTCTGTTAAGTTACATGGTTACATCGTTCTGTTAAGTTACATCGTTCTGTTAAGTTACATGGTTACATCGTTCTGTTAAGTTACATCGTTCTGTTAAGTTACATCGTTCTGTTAAGTTACATCGTTCTGTTAAGTTACATCGTGCTGTTAAGTTACATCGTTCTGTTAAGTTACATGGTTACATCGTTCTGTTAAGTTACATCGTTCTGTTAAGTTACATGGTTACATCGTTCTGTTAAGTTACATGGTTGCATCGTTCTGTTAAGTTACATCGTTCTGTTAAGTTACATCGTTCTGTTAAGTTACATGGTTGCATGGTTCTGCTACGTCTAAAATGGTTACCATGAAATATTTTAATAAGTGAAGGCAGCGAGGGAGACGCGTTTTCTTGACCACCTAACCCACTGAGTTCCACGTGGTCTATAAAGACATAAATCTAGCACCTTATATCCAATTTGGCTTAAAGCCCGTAAAAGGGTCCCTTATGTTTGTTGTAATGACATATGTAAATATACACCAACTTCATGTTTATTTCTGTTATTTATTGTGTTTTCAAACGAGCCTTGTATATTTGTTTCACGAATCCATTCCTCGAAGAAATAACGATCTTGTTTAGAACTTACTCCAGACAGCGGCATGAATAACAGGTTACGGTGTCAGGGTCAAGTTTCCAGGTAACGGGTTCGAATCCCAACGTAGTGCTTAATGTTTTCACCAGAATCGTTGTTTGTAATTGTATAACTTCAACCAAATCTCTAGGGAAGTAAATTTAGATACCTAACCTTCTCGGATACGGACGCAAAAAAAAGCAAGAAAATCCGTGTGTATGTTTTGCAAGATACAAATCCCACTAGATTCCGAGATGGAAAAGAGCAAACACATCTGCGCTGACAAAAATGTTATGAAAGGCACTTACTCTCGCGCAGGTACAGTTCGTCAGGGAGTCAGTCTTACACAAATGTTGGCAGAAGTCGGATGCACTGATCTTTGAGGTCAAGAGGGGGTATAACTAGGTTTAGCAGACGTGTTCGTGTAGCGGTCATGACGTTATGACATTAGCATGAGTATAGTCGGGTGAAGGTTTGATGCCTGCGTTCGACGTTCGCTAAGGGAGTGAAAAACCCGACCACTTATACATCCGTGGACTCAGGCCTATAAATGTGATAGCAAGATACTCCACATTCCTCATCAATTTCCTTTGCTGTGGAAAAAAATAAAGAAGTGATAGACTTAGGATTGTGGTTCCTGAGACGAATGTTGCGAATTCCTTGGACTTAGAGTAACTAACAACGATTTCCTGAAAGAGGCTAATGAAACTAGAATATTACATACAACAATAAGAAAGAGACAAACCGCCTTCTTTTGTCATATGATGAGAAGAGAGGCAAAGGAGAACATCGTGACAACTGGAAAGATCGAGGGGAGGAGAGGCAGAGGCAGACCAAGAGAAATGATGCTGGATGGATTGAGACTGTGGCATGGAGGCATATCATCAGCAGAATTAATCCAGAACATTAAAGACCGAGATCTGTGGAGAGCCATGAATGCCAGCCGGCATGGCACTTGATAATGATGGTGGTGGTGATGATGATGATGATGATGATGATTGTCAACAACTTAACTGACAGGCATCATCGGGTACTTCTCACACACCCGTACAAGACAACTTGCAAGTCGTGTGGGAGGCAAAATGCATGGTCCATTTTATTGCCGTTGGCTCGCTTACAAGCGGTAAACAGTCGCTAATGCAATACACAATATACAGTCACAGAATTATCTAACACAAACTGCTAACCCTATGCTAACTCTATCTATTAGTGAACACAAAACTCCTAACGCTATTCTAAACGACGTGAACGCCCCAAGTCCAGTCTCCCGTCTGCCGAACATCTCTCCCGTGGTTACACACCACGCGGGGGTGACCTTCTCCTTCGTGCGTGTTACCTCACATCGCACGCTGCTGGCAAAACGTGGCCTGTTGAGTGTCTACTCAACTGTGCTCTGGCTTCATGAGGTGTGGTGGTATCGTGATTAGAGTGCTAACTCTCTGCAAACCGCTTGCGTGTATCATGAGGGAGTGGCTAACCTTCCACTATTCCCTCATCTCCCCTGCTCTTGCCTCGGGCACCGCATCTCCTCCTGGTCCCTCCAGGATTGACCGCTCTCCCTGGCGGAGGGGATGTGGTCGAGTCTTTGACACACACCCGCCCCTCTTGTGTTGCGTCATCAACTTTCACTTATTGGTTGTGACGCAAGGAGGTTTCTACACAAAAAATTAGTGTCTCTAATTTTTGTCAAAGACTCTAGATAACCTGGCTCTGGGCTTTCCAATAGACCATCAACAACTATTGTCACAATGCAATAAAGCCTCACTTGGCTACTGGCAATCGCCACAAACTTGCCTGGTTGGCGTGAGCCCCTTCTCACATGCTATATTATATTTATCAGAGGTATGTCTGAACCGGACCGTTGTCTTATAAGACCTGCCCTCACATAGTAAATTAACTTACTACCCATACAAAGTTGACTTTCTTAGGGTCAACACATGAATTGCTTCATGTCCCCCATATAATATTTAACAACCATTCTACAAGAGTGTGTGCGACAGGCTTTACCTACTTCGCTTCCGCGCGTAAGACTTTATTACACTGTTAATTTAGTTCTTCGTTGTCTATTATGTCCCCTGGCCCCAAAGTTATCTGCCTTTGATCTACAAATAGTGTATGCAATTTATATGTTTGTTTTTCTGGTTGTTTGCGTGTTTGGATGTAATAAATCTACTAATCTAACTTCTACCCTATATTTCTAACTTATCTGTGTATGTATGTTAGTTTTTTGAGTGTCATAATTTTGTTCAATGTGGCCACAAGCAGGTGTATAACGCTGATTCGTGACTACATTCCATTGTTATGAAACCCAAAATACTGTACTCTAAGTTCTAAACTATATCACAGACAACACATTCACACTAACACAATTTCACTAGCGAAAACCAACATTAACGCAAACAAATATTAAAAGTCGTGGCAGGCAGCAGAAGAATTTGCTGACTGCTTGCATTCTCTCCCGTCTATCTTTCATTCATTCTCACTTTCACACTTCTGTCATACTCCTTTCACCCTTACTTCTATCACACATCACTCATCCCTCCATACTTATTCTTCTGCTTATTTAAAACCCTTGGAGTGAGACTGTACACGTTTGGCTCAGTTTGAGATGATTGAGCCTCATGACTGTGCGCTAGCCATTGCACGAGTCATATATGTACATTATATTTACATGGGCGAGACAGGGTTGATGGCTTGTCCCTTTGATCTCATCATCTAGTATGTTCCACTAACCTAAAGTATCATATTTTATATTATAATAAACTATTCTCCTTTTATAACTAAGTATTTAATGTGTTACCTAAGTTCTATTATGTTAATTATATTATCTGTTTATCCTACTCGTTCTGTTTATCTAATCTAAGGGATGTAATGTAACTATTTAAATGTAATTAGTGTGATATGAGTTATGTACCTTAATTAAATGGATGATGTGAACACAATTTATGTACTTTTCTAAATACTATGTTAAATAATGTTTTTAAATGCACAAAGGAATTCTATGAGTGATATTCTTAATCTAAATGGTGTAAATGATGTATGTTAACTTATCTATTCTTTTTAATCTATTATGATGTCAAATGATGATACTAATAAATGGTAGTATTTGAAATATGGTATGGTTTTATTAAGATGGAATAAACTAAACTAACATGAAGCTAAGTGAAATATAACAATCTAAATAGTACTATTCATATCATAAATTTAATTTACCTTGTAATTAACTATTCTTATGTCTAAACTAATATTTTAATTTAATTCTACGCTAAGTAAATGGGTTAATTACTGTACTAACTATCCTATTAACCTAAATGAGAACTATTATATTACCTAATTCTACCTCTAATTTATAACTATTTAAAAAAAATTATTATTTTACATATCACATTAAGTTTATATACATGGTATTCAGTTCTCTCAGGTTAGTAGTTGCCTTCATGTTTGAATATTGGTATAGGCACAATACAACTACATAATTTGCCTGGGTATCTGAAATACATTTTACGGTCATAATAATGTTCATCGGTAGTGCACGTGTAGAGATTCGCTGGTGTCGTAGCTTAGTCTTTATGTGTCTGAAATTAAGCACTGTTCTGGCACTGTTTTCTACATTTCACACAAATGATACACCGGACTGGAGCTTAGTTGGAAATGAGCTGTCCTGATTCACACGGTAGTATCTAAGTTCTGTAGCACAGTTCTTAAGTTAATGTCTACGGACACATGATAGTTCGTTGTACTTGGTACACTCTTAAGCACACCATGGGTGTATATGTAACCTATTTTACATAGCATATTGTACTGTATTCATGTACTAACTATCACTCTACATTAATATGTGGGATTTCAGGTATTATTACCTCAGATGGTAAAATTAGTGACCACCTGTATATCCGGTCATTTTGATGCACACCACTTTCTGTGACCGTGATCGGGGAGTTGTCGGTCTGGACAATGCAGTGAACATCCGTCAGAACTCGATGGAGCTTTCTCACTGCATAGATGACGCCTAGGGCTGCAACTGTGATATGCAATCTCTGGACTCAGCAGGTGTGATCTTACGGCTCACGTAGCAACTCGGGTGGAAGATGCCCTCAAAAAATTGGCCTAGTACTGCTAGCATCTGTCCTAGAATAATAAACGAGCCTAGGATTAGGCAAGCGGAGGATTGGAATATTTACAAAAAAGAATTTTCATTTTTGACAATGCAGAAATTAATAATGCATCTTTCACATTTCATTTCCAGAAGATTTTAAGACATTGGAAAATATAATTGTAATTTCTGAGTAATTTACTAATCCCAAAAGGTTTCTGACCTGTTTCCTTCTGTTAGACATGGTCAGATTCATAATTTTGGTACTACTTTTCAGGTCAGTCTACAGTTGGACTTGAGAAATGACATGACCCAACAATGAATTTATTTTAGGCATAATTTGACTTTGCTTGGTTTGACAGTGAGACCGAAGAGTCGCACTCTGTCAAAGGCATGTCTCAGTTTCAGTAGGTGTATTGTCCAGTCATCAGTATTCTGATTTATTCATGTGTATTCTATAAGTTCACTACATGTATGCCCCTCGTCGGATTTGCCAGTCTCACTAACTAGTGTAGTTGCGCTATGTATGTCTGTCGTCTGATCACTTGGTGTTGTTGCAATATGTTCGTCTGTCTCTACTTCTGTCTGTTGTCTTGAAAAGTAAAGTTTACGCATGTTGACATGGAATATCTCTAAGTGTATGTTTATCGATATTTCATAGTCAACATGTACCATGGTTATGTACCACCTTGAATAGTCGTTGCCATTTCGCTGGTATGGAAGTAGCCTAAATCTGTCTTGATCAAGTTCAAGATCACTGGTTCTTGCACCGTTGTTTGTGTGTTTGTGGTAGAACTGACCCTTCCTCTATCAAATGGCTTGGGAGCCAGTATAGAAGGTTGTACTTCAGTTGTAGGATGTCTACCCTTAAACTTTTGTACCAATTGTTGACAGACATTACACGCAAATACATTATGAAAACATAATTTTATCTTCTTGAAAAAACCTGGTCTGGTGTTGTTGTATGCAAGATGACCAGTCACCGGTGTTTTATGTGCATATTTTGGCATAGTTAACCGGTGTTGTTCAGGTAACACCTGTTCATGGTTACCAGTAGCATGACCTGTAGTTGAAATGCCATTCTTACGTCTAAATAAACAAGATGCATTTTTGGTCACTCTGGCTTTGACCTTTAACAATTTTAAGTATGGAGACACATTAAGAGTAGATTTCTGGTGGTGTAAAAGTTTCTGTTTGTTTGTGTCATCTGTGCTGGTTGTAGAAAGCATCAGTAGTGTCTCATCTTGTAATATGTTATGATGTTTTGAAGTGTCTGTTTTGGCTGTTGTAATAGTTGCCTTTACTTTTTCCCATGCAACTATTTCATCAATCGTACAATGTTTTAGTTGGGGTAAGCACCCCAGAATTAAATCAGTACAAGGGTTGTTCAGTATTGCACAGGTAAAGGTACCAGAGAGAAAAGGAGAGTCAATCTGGGCTTTTGCCAAAGGGTAGATTTCAATGTTACCCGAAAAGGTACGGCATTTGACAGTATCACCTGTGTAATCACCCGGATTCACCAGTTCTTTCCGAAGACCAATAAGGGTACTGCCGCTGTCCAGCAAACACTGGCATGCTACATCATTGACCATCGCATTGTGGAACACAAGATTGCCTCTGGAGGCTACTGCTGCGTTTACACTCTCAGATGAGCATAGTACTGTATGTCCACATTCTAGTTTCGCGTCTGTATGGAATTGGTGACATCGTTCACAGCTGTCGAAGCTCAACATATCGTATGCACCACAAACATTTTCTGCTTGGTTATTAGGTAAGTCACTTTCACTCTCAGACTCATTCTCACTACCACCATCTGAAGAGGTGTCAATCAAAATGGCATTACTGGCTTTCATACGCTGCCGGCCAAGGCACTTATTACTATAATGGCCATAACAGGAACAAAAAAAAACATTTGATGGCACGCCTGTATGCAGATCTTTTACTTTGCTGTTTCTTGATCACATTTTCAAGATGCGCCGGATAATTTGGCGATTTGTCACACATAGCATAAGTGTCATGTAAAAGGTGACAATGGATACATTTTTCCATTTTCCTATCTTTCTTATCGTATTTCTGATAAGGTTTCCTATTACTTTGGTAGTTTTTAGTTTGGTCTTTGACAAAGGAAACTATTTCAGAGTCATTTGAGGTCTTAAACACATCTCTGTTAGAAGAAAAATATGCTGAGCCTTTTTTCTCGAATTGCTGGATGTTCTCAATGTCTGACTGCTGCAAAAATTTGGCAAAAGGAGAAGGTATGGTAGATATAACCTTGTCCATAGCAATTAAGTTTTTTAATCTATCAAAGTCTTTTCCTATGTTAGCTGCTTTCAGCCACCTGTCTAGTACACTCTGTACATTTGAAACATAATCAATAAAGGTTTCACTAGGTTTAGGTTTTAGATTTGAGAACTGAACTTGATACCCAGGGGCATCAAGTAAAAAGTGCTGCATAATCCTATCATGGATGTATTGATAGCTAGATCTAAGCTCTGTTGGTATAGTTTCTATTACTTTAAGGGGCTCACCACTGAGATTTTTTGTATAAATTGGGGCCCACATCTCTAATGGAACCTGGTGGTATTTAAATTGATATTCTACATTCTCTGTCCATGCTGATATTGAATCATCTTTACAATATGGTTTGATAATATTCTTGTATTTATTAAACTTATTTTCCTCTTGTTGACTTCTAAGTTTAGTGGCAGAGATTTCTGAGTGTGACTCTACCTCCCTCTCTTTCATCTTTAACTGTGTCTCTGATTCTACTTGTATCTGTTTTTCTTTGACTCTTGTCATTTCAGCTATCTCTTTTTGCTTTAATTCTTTGTCCTGATCTAATTGCCTTAGCTTTAATTCCTTATCCTGTTGTAATTGCTGTTGCTTAATCTCTAATTCTTTTTGCTTAATCTGTTTGTCATCTTCTAGCTGTTTCTGTTTTGTTATCTCAGCTAGTTGAGCAATCTCTTTTTGATGCTGTCTTTCTTCTTCTCTTTCTCGTGCGCGTTCGTCCCTTTCAGCATCTTTTGCTTCTTTAAATTTTTGATCTGCATACTGTTGTAGCTCTTTTCCTGTTAATTCTAGATCTTTACCTGCTTTTATGAAGTCTGATAAAGTTGCCATCTTAATTTAGTATTCGGCTCGCAGTGACAGGCAATGATGACTTTTATCAGTTATTTATCTTTGATATGTTATCTTTGTTCTTATCTGATCACTATCAGTTGTGCTTTCTGTTTATACCCTGCCCAAATTTATCTTGCAGAAAAACAGAGTATACAAATAGGTCAATGCGTTACAAGCTGAAAAAGAGATGCACTATTAATCAAATTGCATGCCAAAATATATAAGTGTACTCAGCTTTAACGTTCCCGAGGATCGGGGAACGGAACTCCGTTGCCACAGGTCACCGTGGTACTTTCGGGTGGAGGCACGTGTCGTTACCAGCAAACTCTATTTGGTACACAGGGCCGTAATCAGGTGTAGTTCGCCCTCTGATATGCAGGGCCGTAGTAATCAGGCCTATTACACGATATGTTAACCCAGACCCCTAAGGACAATGACTTAGACAATGACAGACAGGTTCACGAACAACTAGAATATGTATTAAATAAATTAAATGTCAATGTCCTGTCTTTGCTCTATCAGTTATCGCCTTACGTTACTAATCTATTTAATTTCTGTACGTGTTGTGCAGGCAAGTATCATCTGCCTGGCCAAAAAATAGTTCCATCGTGACGGTAAACACTGAGAAAATATAACCAAAAATATGCATATCTGCTTTTAAAGAAATAAAAATAACTTCATAATGTTTAAATAAATAAATATATTCCTTTAGTAGTTGAAATAAATAAATATTAAATGATATAACGTACCGATTCAGGCGGGCAGCCGTTTAGCAATTCTCTACACACTCGATTGCTGTATGCTAATGAGCCCAGACGACTGTTTGTCAATCATCTGACGTCACAGCACAGCGCGATGAAAAATCGATATTGTTGGCTGGCTTTGTATCGCTCCGCCGTGAATCATTTTTGGTACTCATTTCTCAACAAAAAGGTAAATATATCAATAAATATGAGAAAACAAGAATATTAATACTTACAGCTTTGATGAATACATACTTTGACTAAATAAATATTTCATAAACACAATTAAACAGTTTAATACGTCACGATAGGCACATTTCTAGCTTGCAAAATTTCTCTCGTCTGCACAAATTACCGTCACTACACAAATTAAACCCTAGTCTAGAGCCTCGTGGACGAGTGGAGTAGCTTGAATATTACATTCAAGCTTCACTTCTGACAACCACAATTACCCTGGCCTGTCAACAACTTAACTGACAGGCATCATCGGGTACTTCTCACACACCCGTACAAGACAACTTGCAAGTCGTGTGGGAGGCAAAATGCATGGTCCATTTTATTGCCGTTGGCTCGCTTACAAGCGGTAAACAGTCGCTAATGCAATACACAATATACAGTCACAGAATTATCTAACACAAACTGCTAACCCTATGCTAACTCTATCTATTAGTGAACACAAAACTCCTAACGCTATTCTAAACGACGTGAACGCCCCAAGTCCAGTCTCCCGTCTGCCGAACATCTCTCCCCTGGTTACACACCACGCGGGGGTGACCTTCTCCTTCGTGCGTGTTACCTCACATCGCACGCTGCTGGCAAAACGTGGCCTGTTGAGTGTCTACTCAACTGTGCTCTGGCTTCATGAGGTGTGGTGGTATCGTGATTAGAGTGCTAACTCTCTGCACACCGCTTGCGTGTATCATGAGGGAGTGGCTAACCTTCCACTATTCCCTCATCTCCCCTGCTCTTGCCTCGGGCACCGCATCTCCTCCTGGTCCCTCCAGGATTGACCGCTCTCCCTGGCGGAGGGGATGTGGTCGAGTCTTTGACACTTTGTCTGGTCTATCAGCGATGATGATGATGATGATGATGATGATGATGATGATGATGATGATGATGATGAGACGTAGGACGATAGAAGCATGTTGGACATTAATTCATGGGAGGTAGAGAATGTCCATTTAAAAAAAAAAATTAGTCGGTTTTCCAAGTCAAAAAAAGCATTGTGGTTGTCAGAACACGATTTTAAGACAATGAAAGGTACATACGCTTTATCTAGACGTCTTGAGGGACCCCCAGGAAGGCTGTAGTAAAGATTTAGTTTATTAAGTGTCAGAAATAATACATTTACATATAGTGTTTGGCCTTTCCTGTAGTCTCATATGAAATAAGTTCTGATCAGTTGTCAGAGTAATTAACAACCTCTGTCTGGAAGAGTCTGATAAAAGTAGAACATTTTACAAATGTAAGAAAAAGGCAAGAAGCGTTCTTTGGTCATGTAAGGAGACTAGAGGCAACGGAAAACATTATGACAACAGAAACAATCGGTGGGAAGAAAGGAAAAGAAAATCGAGAGGAATGATGTTGGATGGAATGAAACGTAGGCAAGAGATCAGTGTGACCGAATGGATAAGAGCTCTCGTTCTTAAACATCCGGTGCGCTGGTGTCGAGGTAGCGAGTTCAACCCCTACACCGGTAAGTTGGGTTAAAATGTTGACTCCTCGTCCTTGACTTGGGTACGTAAATTGCAAATACCTCTGAAGCCGGAGTGGGTTCGCCTGAAAGCGAGGGACACTGGTAATAGGGAAATCTTTTGGGAGACTCCGTGGCGAAGTGGTCATGCCGTTTGACTCGGGCTACGAAAGTTGTGGGTTCTTTGTGGACTGCATCCTTCGGTTCACGAGTGCATTTTTTCGGAGACTCCTGAGGGTCGTCGCTAGAGGTACGGAGATCGTGTTTTGTGCGACGCTTTCCGCGCACCGAGCCATATGGGATAAAAACCCGGTGCAATGAAGTCGAACCTGTCGACTTTTAAGCGATTTTTTAAAGGGAAATCTAATCCACTCGCAAACATAAGCCCAGTGCACTAGAAGTAATAATAGCACCTGTAAGGACTACGCTTGAGTTCAAAGCGAGCGAGCGCAAAACGGTGGCATTGAGGGATATATCAGCAGACGACCTGGAACACTACAGGCAGAAATCGACAGAGAGATAACAACGCTATTGCAACCTGGCGAGACTCATGATGATGATATGATGATGATGATGATGATGATGATGATGATGATGATGATGATGATGATGATGATGATGATGATGATGATGATGATGAAGTTAGCATTCAATTGTTCGCTTGTCTGGTCTATCATTTGATATTTACTTATTTTATATGAGTGCGGATCAATACTCTTGACTGTGTTTCTCCTATGATCACCGATGCCCTCGAGCGACCCCCGTCTATTATGTTCGTGACTCGGTGTCGTGTAATGTACTTTACTTGTTCCGGTGTATAAGTAGATTTTCTCCGTGTTAAAATTTCACCCTGTAATCCATCATTAAATTATATCCGGTATTAAAAAAAAAAAAATCCAGTCAAGGCTAATTGAAAAATCAAGAGCACGCAAGATAGTAATAGAGACAGCATCTGTGTGTTTTAAATAACTTAAGCATTAAGAAAGTAATGGAGAAAATATATCTGTGCCTTAAATAACTTGAAGACACAAGAAAGTAACGCGGAAAATATCAGGCTCTGTATGATGAGGGTATTACCTGGTATAGTGGTAGGGCTTGGGTCTGATGTCACTTGGGTAGGGAGTGTTTCCATTTGCGACTGTTCTTCCCGGCTTCACATTAATAAATTCAAGCAGTGTTGGTGTTGTTTGGGTGGAAAATAAAGGACCATTTTTCACGCCTTTTGCGTGTTGGATTTATGGTGCTAGTCCAAAATTGTATAGATTAATCGGGTGATTATTTGGGTGATGTGGTAAATACCACATTAGCCGCTTTTTCTTCTAAGAGCATTTCCTGGTGTTCAGCTTAGCCGGTGGGGGACAAGGTTACTGTTTTAAAACTCCTGCTACCCGCAGAAGTCGGATGTGTCGGCCTAACGGCGCAAGAACGCAGCTCTGCTGTAAACAGGCACAACGCAATCACGTCCGAAAAAAAAACTCCGGATGAACGCAGAAGAAGAGGAAGAAACTCCTGCTATAGGTCCGCATGGCCGAATGGATAAGAACGCATGTTCTTAAACAGCCGGTGTGTTGATGCCGAGGTAAGCGATTCAGCCCCCACACCGGACAGCTGGACTAAAATGTTGACTTGTCGTCCTTGACTTGGGGACGTAAATTACAAGTATCCCTGAAGTCGGGGTGGATTCGCCTGAAGGCGAGGGACACTGTTAATAGGGAAAGCTAATCTACACCCAAAATCCAGTCCATCACTACTATAAATAGTGTGTATGGACTACGCTTGAATTCAAAGCGAG
Organism: Cepaea nemoralis; assembly: GCA_014155875.1. NCBI lineage: Eukaryota > Metazoa > Mollusca > Gastropoda > Stylommatophora > Helicidae > Cepaea > Cepaea nemoralis. The sequence goes on from JACEFZ010002422.1 coordinate 101,671, forward strand.
CGAGCGCAAAAAGAAAAAAAACAAACAAACAAACAAACATCCCTGCTATGATAGAGAGAAAGAAGAATCACAACCTTCCTTAGCTAAGAAACAAACACGAGTCACGAAGCTGGAACCTGTAATGTGTCTAGTTTAGTTTAGTTTAGTTTAGTTTAGTTTAGTTTAGTGTTAGTTAGTTTAGTGTTATGTGTCTGTGATGTCCTAGGGTCATCGTATTGTGTAGGACTGAATCCGCAGAGGTTCACGATGGCAAAATTTTCTTCTCTCTCTTAGCAGACGTCGAACCCTCCAACGACCACTCCTGTGAAATTATCAGCAAAACCTCCTGGCGATTACTCCATCGCGCCCGCTGCACCTTAATGGGTTAACCAGTATTGCTGTAGGATTAGCGGCACATTGGAGAAAACAGATCGCTACGGAGAATGCAAATTGGTCAGATCCGAGGCAGAGGATGAAATGAGAGAAAACGCTAGAGATAACGTGACACCTTAACGACCGGGCTAATGAGGGGCCGCATAAATAAAATGTTGCCACGTTTATAATGATTGCAAGATTCCAATTGCACTTTCCGCAGCTAGGATCTGATTCACGGGCGTCGAAGCTCGGTTTGTCCCGCTCCATGGTCATTTGTCTCTGCCAACATTCTGTCCATACTCTCTCCTCTAATTCAGTTCAGTTCAGTGTTTACGCAAATTAAAAAAGAATATTAAGCCTCGTTCAACCTGCTTCTTCAGCGTTGGCTGTAATTGAGGTCAGTTTTTTGTGAGTTTTAATCTTTTTTCTGTATTTGCTCTCTTCCGAATTAGTCCTAAACAGGACTGGTTATATTTTTCCCTCTATGTTCGTCGGGTATGGTTTGGTCTTTTGGGGGTCACGCTGATTGGCGTTTTCTTTATTGCGATGAGGATCGGTCGTAAGGAGGACCAACCAGATTCAGTAGCCTCCTATCTATTCGTTGCTTTCTCTACAAGGAACACTCTCTTTTAGTCTTTATAAGGACTGAACTCTATTAGTCCCCACAAGGACTGACCCCTATTAGTCCCCATCTCCTCTAATAACGTAGAGGGCAGTGATATGTGCGGCACTAGTTCGTGGCTGTTCACACGGTGTCCTCGTACAGATGATGGTGGAATGAAGTTAATTGTGGCTGTTCACACGGTGTCCTCGTACAGTTGATGGTGGGATGGAGTTAATTGTGGCTGTTCACACGGTGTCCTCGTACAGTTGATGGTAGAATGGAGTTAATCGTGGCTGTTCACACGGTGTCCTCGTACAGTTGATGGTGGGATGAAGTTAGTTGTGGCTGTTCACACGGTGTCCTCGTACAGTTGATGGTGGAATGAAGTTAGTTGTGGCTGTTCACACGGTGTCCTCGTACAGTTGATGGTGGGATGAAGTTAGTTGTGGTGTTCACACGGTGTCCTCGTACAGTTGATGGTAGAATGGAGTTAGTTGTGGCTGTTCACACGGTGTCCTCGTACAGTTGATGGTAGAATGAAGTTAGTTGTGGTGTTCACACGGTGTCCTCGTACAGTTGATGGTGGGATGAAGTTAATCGTGGCTGTTCACACGGTGTCCTCGTACAGTTGATGGTAGAATGGAGTTAGTTGTGGCTGTTCACACGGTGTCCTCGTACAGTTGATGGTAGAATGGAGTTAGTTGTGGTGTTCACACGGTGCCCTCGTACAGTTGATGCTGGGATGGAGTTAGTTGTGGTGTTCACACGGTGTCCTCGTACAGTTGATGGTGGGATGAAGTTAATCGTGGCTGTTCACACGGTGTCCTCGTACAGTTGATGGTAGAATGGAGTTAGTTGTGGTGTTCACACGGTGTCCTCGTACAGTTGATGCTGGGATGGAGTTAGTTGTGGTGTTCACACGGTGTCCTCGTACAGTTGATGGTAGAATGGAGTTAGTTGTGGCTGTTCACACGGTGTCCTCGTACAGTTGATGGTAGAATGAAGTTAGTTGTGGTGTTCACACGGTGTCCTCGTACAGTTGATGGTGGGATGAAGTTAATCGTGGCTGTTCACACGGTGTCCTCGTACAGTTGATGGTAGAATGGAGTTAGTTGTGGCTGTTCACACGGTGTCCTCGTACAGTTGATGCTGGGATGGATTTAGTTGTGGTGTTCACACGGTGTCCTCGTACAGTTGATGGTAGAATGGAGTTAGTTGTGGCTGTTCACACGGTGTCCTCGTACAGTTGATGGTAGAATGGAGTTAGTTGTGGTGTTCACACGGTGTCCTCGTACAGTTGATGCTGGGATGGAGTTAGTTGTGGCTGTTCACACGGTGTCCTCGTACAGTTGATGCTGGGATGGAGTTAGTTGTGGTGTTCACACGGTGTCCTCGTACAGTTGATGGTAGAATGGAGTTAGTTGTGGTGTTCACACGGTGTCCTCGTACAGTTGATGCTGGGATGGAGTTAGTTGTGGTGTTCACACGGTGTCCTCGTACAGTTGATGGTAGAATGGAGTTAGTTGTGGCTGTTCACACAGTGTCCTCGTACAGTTGATGGTAGAATGAAGTTAGTTGTGGTGTTCACACGGTGTCCTCGTACAGTTGATGGCAGAATGGAGTTAGTTGTGGCTGTTCACACGGTGTCCTCGTACAGTTAATGGTAGAATGGAGTTAGTTGTGGTGTTCACACGGTGTCCTCGTACAGTTGATGCTGGGATGGAGTTAGTTGTGGCTGTTCACACGGTGTCCTCGTACAGTTGATGCTGGGATGGAGTTAGTTGTGGTGTTCACACGGTGTCCTCGTACAGTTGATGGTGGGATGGAGTTAGTTGTGGTGTTCACACGGTGTCCTCGTACAGTTGATGGTAGAATGGAGTTAGTTGTGGTGTTCACACGGTGTCCTCGTACAGTTGATGCTGGGATGGAGTTAGTTGTGGTGTTCACACGGTGTCCTCGTACAGTTGATGGTAGAATGGAGTTAGTTGTGGTGTTCACACGGTGTCCTCGTACAGTTGATGCTGCGATGGAGTTAGTTGTGGCTGTTCACACGGTGTCCTCGTACAGTTGATGGTAGAATGGAGTTAGTTGTGGTGTTCACACGGTGTCCTCGTACAGTTGATGGTAGAATGAAGTTAGTTGTGGTGTTCACACGGTGTCCTCGTACAGTTGATGCTGGGATGGAGTTAGTTGTGTTGTTCACACGGTGTCCTCGTACAGTTGATGCTGGGATGGAGTTAGTTGTGGTGCTCACACGGTGTCCTCGTACAGTTGATGCTGGGATGGAGTTAGTTGTGGCTGTTCACACGGTGTCCTCGTACAGTTGATGGTGGGATGGAGTTAGTTGTGGCTGTTCACACGGTGTCCTCGTACAGTTGATGGTAGAATGGAGTTAGTTGTGGTGTTCACACGGTGTCCTCGTACAGTTGATGGTAGAATGGAGTTAGTTGTGGTGTTCACACGGTGTCCTCGTACAGTTGATGGTAGAATGAAGTTAGTTGTGGTGTTCACACGGTGTCCTCGTACAGTTGATGCTGGGATGGAGTTAGTTGTGTTGTTCACACGGTGTCCTCGTACAGTTGATGCTGGGATGGAGTTAGTTGTGGTGTTCACACGGTGTCCTCGTACAGTTGATGCTGGGATGGAGTTAGTTGTGGCTGTTCACACGGTGTCCTCGTACAGTTGATGGTGGGATGGAGTTAGTTGTGGCTGTTCACACGGTGTCCTCGTACAGTTGATGGTAGAATGAAGTTAGTTGTGGTGTTCACACGGTGTCCTATTAGTTGTGGCTGTTCACACGGTGTCCTCGTACAGTTGATGGTGGGATGAAGTTAGTTGTGGTGTTCACACGGTGTCCTCGTACAGTTGATGGTGGGATGGAGTTAGTTGTGGTGTTCACACGGTGTCCTATTAGTTGTGGCTGTTCACACGGTGTCCTCGTACAGTTGATGGTAGAATGAAATTAGTTGTGGTGTTCACACGGTGTCCTATTAGTTGTGGCTGTTCACACGGTGTCCTCGTACAGTTGATGGTAGAATGGAGTTAGTTGTGGTTGTTCACACGGTGTCCTCGTACAGATGATGGTGGAATGAAGTTAGTTGTGGTGTTCACACGGTGTCCTCGTAGAGTTGATGGTGGGATGAAGTTAGTTGTGGTGTTCACACGGTGTCCTCGTACAGTTGATGGTAGAATGAAGTTAGTTGTAGTGTTCACACGGTGTCCTCGTACAGTTGATGGTGGAATGAAGTTAGTTGTGGTGTTCACACGGTGTCCTCGTACAGTTGATGGTGGAATGAAGTTAGTTGTGGTGTTCACACGGTGTCCTCGTACAGTTGATGGTGGAATGAAGTTAGTTGTGGTGTTCACACGGTGTCCTCGTACAGTTGATGGTGGAATGAAGTTAGTTGTGGTGTTCACACGGTGTCCTCGTACAGTTGATTGTGGAATGAAGTTAGTTGTGGTGTTCACACGGTGTCCTCGTACAGTTGATGGTAGAATGAAGTTAGTTGTGGTGTTCACACGGTGTCCTCGTACAGTTGATGGTGGAATGAAGTTAGTTGTGGTGTTCACACGGTGTCCTCGTACAGTTGATGGTGGAATGAAGTTAGTTGTGGTGTTCACACGGTGTCCTCGTACAGTTGATGGTGGAATGAAGTTAGTTGTGGTGTTCACACGGTGTCCTCGTACAGTTGATGGTAGAATGAAGTTAGTTGTGGTGTTCACACGGTGTCCTCGTACAGTTGATGGTAGAATGAAGTTAGTTGTGGTGTTCACACGGTGTCCTCGTACAGTTGATGGTGGGATGAAGTTAATCGTGGCTGTTCACACGGTGTCCTCGTACAGTTGATGGTAGAATGGAGTTAGTTGTGGTGTTCACACGGTGTCCTCGTACAGTTGATGCTGGGATGGAGTTAGTTGTGGTGTTCACACGGTGTCCTCGTACAGTTGATGGTGGGATGGAGTTAGTTGTGGCTGTTCACACGGTGTCCTCGCACAGTTGATGGTGGGATGAAGTTAGTTGTGGTGTTCACACGGTGTCCTCGTACAGTTGATGGTGGGATGAAGTTAGTTGTGGTGTTCACACGGTGTCCTCGTACAGTTGATGCTGGGATGGAGTTAGTTGTGGTGTTCACACGGTGTCCTCGTACAGTTGATGGTGGGATGAAGTTAGTTGTGGTGTTCACACGGTGTCCTCGTAGAGTTGATGGTGGGATGAAGTTAATCGTGGCTGTTCACACGGTGTCCTCGTACAGTTGATGCTGGGATGGAGTTAGTTGTGGTGTTCACACGGTGTCCTCGTACAGTTGATGCTGGGATGGAGTTAGTTGTGGTGTTCACACGGTGTCCTCGTACAGTTGATGCTGGGATGGAGTTAGTTGTGGTGTTCACACGGTGTCCTCGTACAGTTGATGGTGGGATGAAGTTAGTTGTGGTGTTCACACGGTGTCCTCGTACAGTTGATGGTAGAATGAAGTTAGTTGTGGTGTTCACACGGTGTCCTCGTACAGTTGATGGTAGAATGAAGTTAGTTGTGGTGTTCACACGGTGTCCTCGTACAGTTGATGGTAGAATGAAGTTAGTTGTGGTGTTCACACGGTGTCCTCGTACAGTTGATGGTAGAATGAAGTTAGTTGTGGTGTTCACACGGTGTCCTCGTACAGTTGATGGTAGAATGAAGTTAGTTGTGGTGTTCACACGGTGTCCTCGTACAGTTGATGGTGGGATGAAGTTAATCGTGGCTGTTCACACGGTGTCCTCGTACAGTTGATGATAGAATGGAGTTAGTTGTGGTGTTCACACGGTGTCCTCGTAGAGTTGATGGTGGGATGAAGTTAGTTGTGGTGTTCACACGGTGTCCTCGTACAGTTGATGGTGGGATGAAGTTAGTTGTGGTGTTCACACGGTGTCCTCGTAGAGTTGATGGTGGGATGAAGTTAGTTGTGGTGTTCACACGGTGTCCTCGTACAGTTGATGGTGGGATGAAGTTAGTTGTGGTGTTCACACGGTGTCCTCGTACAGTTGATGGTGGGATGAAGTTAGTTGTGGTGTTCACACGGTGTCCTCGTACAGTTGATGCTGGGATGGAGTTAGTTGTGGTGTTCACACGGTGTCCTCGTACAGTTGATGGCGGGATGAAGTTAGTTGTGGTGTTCACACGGTGTCCTCGTAGAGTTGATGGTGGGATGAAGTTAATCGTGGCTGTTCACACGGTGTCCTCGTACAGTTGATGCTGGGATGGAGTTAGTTGTGGTGTTCACACGGTGTCCTCGTACAGTTGATGCTGGGATGGAGTTAGTTGTGGTGTTCACACGGTGTCCTCGTACAGTTGATGCTGGGATGGAGTTAGTTGTGTTGTTCACACGGTGTCCTCGTACAGTTGATGGTGGGATGAAGTTAATCGTGGCTGTTCACACGGTGTCCTCGTACAGTTGATGGTAGAATGGAGTTAGTTGTGGCTGTTCACACGGTGTCCTCGTACAGTTGATGCTGGGATGGAGTTAGTTGTGGCTGTTCACACGGTGTCCTCGTACAGTTGATGGTGGGATGAAGTTAATTGTGGCTGTTCACATGGTGTCCTCGTACAGTTGATGGTGGGATGGAGTTAGTTGTGGCTGTTCACACGGTGTCCTCGTACAGATGATGGTGGGATGAAGTTAATTGTGGTGTTCACATGGTGTCCTCGTACAGTTGATGCTGATAAGACCTGATTATTTGGGGCCACATCATTGACGGATGTCAGTCGCGGCGATTGGGCAAATTGAGAGCTATAGCCTACAATGGGTCGCTAAAAAAAGGGGAGTCTCAGTGTTTCCAATCCAACATGGATAAGGCCTACGGTTCGTACTGGAATACGATCAGCGTTGCCAGTAGTGGGTTGTGCTCAAACTTAAAATAACAACAATGACAATATCAACAACAAGCATCAAAAGAACGTCCACCTTTCTCTGTCTTTTTATTCTTATTTAGCTTAAACGTGATTATATCATGATCTATTTATTCCCGTCGTCATAAAATGTCCAGTTGTTCCTCTTGTCATATGTTCCATCTGTTCCCCATTTCGTAATATGTTCCAGTTGTTGCCCTTGTCATGATATATTCCAGATCTTCAATTGTCATGATGTGTTCAATTGTTCCTTTAGGTCGTAAGGTGCTTTCCCCAATACCCTTACACCTTTTAACTTCAGATTATTTTCTTTTCTTTTTTATATATATAAGAGCTCGCAGATCACCTAGTATCCAGAGCCGCCCCATCAGTCCCTGTATGTCATTCGGATGATGAAATGAGAGAAATGCTGGTCGCCCTGACAAGATCAAGTGAAGATTTTAAAAAAAAAATACCTACACTTTTATCATAGCCAAAAGGCCTAAAAGCGATAATTATTAGGGCCTATCCCAGACTCGTAATAATAATTTGTGACCGATTCGATTATATTCGGTTATACCATTACCACTATTCCTTTCAACCTCAAAGAGAAGTTATATTAGGGTCCATCCATGGCTCAGATTAATAATCATATGACTGAGTCGGTGGCTAATAGTAACTGCCCATGGTTTTACTCTCACATGAGATTAATTTGAAGGTGATTGTTGTCCAAATGGAGTGATAACTGACGCAGCAACATTTATGATAATTTGAAAGAAAGATATTATTGTCTATATAAGGTAATGGCTATACACATAATGGTAACCCTTTTGTTACGATATGCTCCAGTTATTCCTCTTTTCGTTATATATTCCAGTTGTTCCTTTTGTCTTATGTTCCAATTATTTCCCTTCTCGTGACTCTTTCAAGTTATTTCCCTTGTCATGATACATTCCAGTTATTCCCCTTGTCTTTCATACATTCCAATTATTTCCCTTGCGATGATACATTCCAGTTATTTCCCTTCTCATGAAATCGCAAAAGAACTGACTCATCGTTCTAGTGTTGCTTACAAGTTTTCTTTTCTTCAGAATCGCATTCAAAGCATTTATATTCCTAATTTAGGCAGTCCACTGTATTATTCACACTCTTCCAACAAAAACAAAAAACAAAAAATCATTTCTATTACTTCTTCCTTGATTACCTACAATCCAGGATTTTCGACTATTTGCTAAAATTGGTTTCTTGCGCAGTGTAATGTATAAATTATTTTCACCTCTCTCTGCTCTTTTGTCTGTTAGTTGGCTTTTCCATTACCACGTAATCTAATTTGGTCTAAATAAACGCAATTTTTAGGGCTTAAGGTGAGAAAGAAGAATGAGACAATTTGGCATATAATCCGTATCCTACAATCCATGCAGACTTGTAGACGAGACTGAGCTCGACTTTGTAACGTAAATAGTTGTATCTCAAATTGAGAACCCGACAAAATGCCGTACAGGCAATGTGAGATAACAAAGCAATACCAAATAGTCGTATCGCGACTGTTCCGAAAAAAATGATTATCTTAGGGCATTTGGTTTTGTTAATTACATCGTTACGTCGTAATGTTAAGCTACAAAGTTATGTTAAGCTACATCGCTATGTTAAGTTAAATCGTTATGATCAGTTATATCGTTACCTAAAGTTACATCGTTATATCGCTATGTCATTACTTCACTATGTTTTTGTTAAGTTTAGTTACGTGAATGACGTGGCGTGTCAGAGTTATGTCGAGCTAGATTGTTAAGCTACGTCATTATGTCAAGGTTCATCACAATGTGTTGCTAGTTTACTAAATTATGTTAAGTTACATCGTTGAGTTAAGTTATATCGCTATTGCCAAAATACACGCCTATTTTAAGTTACACCATCATGTTACATTAGATCGTTATGTTGTTACATGATTAAGTTACATCGTTATTTCATGTTATATCACTATGATAAGTTGTATAGCTAAGATTGGTTCATCACTCTACAACACCATGCGGAGATACAGCGCTGTAAGTTCCATCGCCAGTTTGGGCTACATCGAACAGCAAGAGTTGAAGCTATAAAAAAAACTTGTAGGATCAATCTCATTACACCGGGTTCTACCCCACACAGATCGGTCTTCTTTCCGTAGAGTGGCCTGTCGAAAACATAGCCCTGCGCACGAACTCCATAGCTCCAGCCACTACCTGCAGAAGTCTCCGGGAGAAAAAAAAACTGCATTCGAAACAGAATGACCAAGCAAGGGAATAAACTCACGATTTTCGTAGCACAAAGCAAGCAGCTTGACTACTAGGCCACGGAGACCACACGAAGAAAGTTAACGGAGAAGCAACCTATAGGAAAGAGGTGCAAAGTTTGTCTCTAGCTTGAACAGCCCGAGTAAGGATTTTTATAAAGTGAGAACAGCAAGGGTGGTATTTTAACCTCTTGATACACGGGCAGTAGTTCTGTCAGGATCTTCTATTAGGCTCGTTGGCTAACACATGTGAGACAGTACAAGTACAACGTAATTCGACGTAAGACATAGCAACACAAGTTCAATGGATTTATTACCACATTAAATACATAACAATAGTTACAGCAATGTACAACATATAACTCACAACCACAATACAGCTCATAGGTCTGACGCTCACGATATCAGTCGTTCAGCTCACAACCACGGAGATTCACACAAACGCCTTGCTCTCGACACACACGTCCGTTCAGATGTCCAGTCCCAGCTTGGTCTGAGATTAACACACACACTGTCCACTGCCTCTCGTGGGGTCACGTGGCTTTGCGTGCGTCTGTCGTCAGCGCTGGTCGCGTGTCAGGTAAGAATCTCGCCAGCCGACAACTCTTGTCCGCCGGGTGCCGTAACGATGTTGCTGCACACTTAGGCTCTGACATTCTCCCCGGGTACTTCAATGAAAGATGCCATCTTTCATTCATGATGTATGTATATACTGGGGTAGTGTTAATTTCATGTCAGAGACTACTCTTTCCCAGTGTTATGCATGAAAATACATATAAGGCATAGAAATATATACACAAAAAATGTAAGTTGTATTGACATGACAAATGAAGTACAATTTTTAACACAATTCAGGTTTCATCCCCCTGATGCCTGGTTACCTTCATTGCAATAATACCCAGTCAGATCAGTAGCACCAGCTTCACGCATCTACCTCCCAGCTATTTGAAAAAAAAGTAATAATATGATTGTTTTGCAACAACCATCTAGCCAGACTGAAATACGGCTTTGTATTAGTCGTATTAAACACTTAAACTCTGCCCTCATTTGGTCAGGAGCTCTTATGTTGGTTTGCAATGTTGGCAGCTCTATGACATGCTTGGTGGACGCCTACCTGCTGTGCCAAACCTTTGAGCAACAAAATGTCTATCTATACAATACACATTAATGAATATGTTTCAAATTATGGCCCTTGATGTAATTCACAAATGCAAGGGAAGTAATTTTGACATTTAAGAAATTCCATACATTACAATAATTATTTAATTTCTTAGCGTCATTGCTTGACGTTTCTTCATATTAACGAGAAAAAGTCGGTAATATGAATACATTAATCAAGATATAATTCTAAGATTACACTAATCAAAATAAATAAGTACCCAATTGGTATATTATATTTTATAGATTCGAAAGGATTTTACAAGTGTCATAAATTTTTGGAAATTTGTACATAGTCTGCTAATTATGTTATACTTTTTAAATTATACCGGAAATGCACACGAAACGAAAAATTTGGTTGATGTTACATTTTCTGAACACAAATGATCCGGTTTTATTTCGGAACGGATAGTAGAATGTTCTCACAGTTCGTGTCTGATGTTATAGTATGACAACGGATTATGATGGAATGTTCTTATTTCCGATGTGTTCACACGTCGAACGATTTGGATCACATTCGCTGTAGAGGTGATGTAGGAGTCAATGTTCGGTCCACATTTGCACATGTTAAAATATCACGGTGAAAAAAAATCACCCACAAATGTCACAATGGTAAAGTTCGCTTTTGATAATTGGTTAAGCGTTTGTGACACTGTTGTTGGTGTCTATATACAATTAATATCGTTCTCATTCTAACACACACTACACAATTATACTACACTCATTACATGACTTGATTAAAATAAGTATATTATACATGTCGGTCTCCAAACCGTATCACAATTTTGATTATTGACCTTACACAGTAGGTGAATGGAAAAAAATTCACTCATTGGTGGCTGTGTTGGGCTGAGTGTAATATTACACAGTGCACTCAGACATTGCTTACTGGGTCTGTCGGACAACGGGACAAAAGGTCGGCGATTGTATTCATTCTGCCGGGAATATGGCGAACTTCAAAACTGAAATTCTGAAGCTTCAAGGACCAGCGAGCAATCATGTTATTTGATGGTACTGTGGAATTGATATACCTTAATGGACTGTTGTCAGTTTCGATGATAAAGTGACGTCCTAGAAGATATCTGGACAGCTTTGTTACACTTTCTACTAAGGACAATGCCTCTAATTGCGGAATGGACCAGGCCCGCTCTCGGGGTCTTAGTTTTCTTGATAGAAAACAAACGGGATGCAGGATGCCGTTGTATTCCTGCAATAGGACTGCACCGATCGCAATGGAGCTAGCATCTGTTCTCAATCTGAAAGGTAAACGAATGTTGGGCAATTTAAGGATGAGATTAGGTGTATTCTTATCAGAAAAGTGTGCCAAAACTTTATCAAATGCATTTCGTAGGCATTCATCGTTTACAACTTTTTCGGGTTTATTCTTGGTTAGTAAGTTAGAAAAAACCTCAGTCAGTTCTGAAAAATCAGGAATAAAGTTTCTATAATAATTAATAAGTCCCAACAAACTGCGGACTTGTTTCTTATTTGTTGGAAGTGACAGTTTTAGAATTTTGGAGACAATTTTGTTGTCTGTCATGACAAAGCCATTGGATATTCTGTACCCCAAAAATGATATCTCTTGGTAAGCCATGCTCACCTTTGAAGGCTTCACTGTCAGTCCGTGCTGTCTGATACTAGGTAGTAGTAGTAGAACGTCCTGTCCAGGTGTCAATGTTATAGTTCCGTCGTTGTCTCTGTATGGACACAGATGTCGTCAGTATAGTGAATGATATTAGGAATGTCAGATAGGAGGAGTCGTATAGCAGACAAGGCCAGTCTGGAGTTACTGGATCTAAAGATATAAAGTGGATTACGGTTAAAATCTTCCAAAAGGATTTTCAAATTTCATGTTGAGATCATTTTGAGTGCTATCTCCAAACCTGCACTCGTACATGTGTGTATACATTCAATAGTTCAAACAATAATAATACACCATGTATAGTTGTGAAATGTAATCGTGCATGTTTGTATGATCTTTTGCAATTTGTGTATATTTTCCAAAATATGTAGGGTAATTTGTTGCTGATTTTTGTCAGTAATTCCACCGACTGATGTTTTACATTGTTCAGCATAGGTATTCGTATGAGTTGATTTAACATAGAGATTATGAGTGGCAGTAACAAAATTTGGTTCAACAGTAATGACATAAGTAACAAAGTCTGCTGGTTTGTCATGAGTAATATCATCTGTGTTGTGTCATGATGATGTGGAAATATAACTGTTTGTGAAGACATTTGTTTTGTATTTACAATCAGTAGTGCAAGTATAACTATCCACTGTGTGCACTTTGGTTAAGTGTGTAGTTAACAGAGAGTATAGTAGGTATAGTATATGCCATGATGATTTGTGATCTTTCCTCGCTGTTGTGCACTGTTTGTTTTCTGCACCTTTTCCTTTGTGCTGATACCCACCAGTTTCTGTTTCTTCTTGTTCTGAGATGGTAATCACGTTGGTATGGTGTGGTATCTTGGTCTGTTCATCATGTTGTTGTATGATGAGTGGGGTAGTTAAGGCAGTATTTGTTGTGGTGTTAACTTTTTGCCTTGTGTGAGGTTTGGACTCTATGTAATCTGTCACATTCAATACATTTCCAATTAATAAATCACAACATGGATTGTCTAATAAAGCACAAGTTACTCTGCCTGATAAGAAAGGTGATTTTATATTGGCCCATGCCATGGGATATTTCTCTACTGTCCCTGAAACAGTTTTGCAATAGATGTACTCATCTAGGTAGTCTTTAGGATCAGCTAAGGTCTTTCGAAGACCGATAAGACAGGACCCTGTGTCGCGTACACATGTGCATACTGTGTCATTGATGTAACCTTTATGGAATGTTAATTTTCCTAACGACAGTTTTGAGGTTTTGTTCAATTCCTCACTTTCTTGTTGAGCATTGACCTCTTTATATAAAGAATGAGGTTGAGTGATGTTAACAACATTATTACAATATGGTACAAAGTCTGGTGTTGTCTTCATGTCTGTGATGTTCACTTTTCTTACATTCTTTGCTGAACTGCATTTTGAGTCTATTGCCAAGTTAGCTTCCTCATTGGCAATAGGGACGGCGTGCCCGCATGTTAAGGTACCATTTTCATTGAAGGTATTACAGACAGTACATTTGTTAGCACTGAATACATCACAAGCCTGTGCTGCATGTACAGGATGTTTTTCTGGATTTTCGTCTTCTGACGTTGAGCTATCGAACAAGGCGGCATTGGCTTTGTTGGTCATATGCCTGCCTCTACAATCCATACGATAGTGACCGTAAGCCTTGCAGAGAAAACATTTACGTGCATTTTTGAACGATTTACGTTCTATGTCTTGTCTGTTTACCATATTTTGCAAGTATGTTAGGTACCCTGGGTTTTTATCGCACATCTCGTTCAAATGGTGAGACAATTTACAGTGAGTGCATTGTCTAACTCTATCAGAGGTAGGCCTGTGTGGTTTTTGCCTACTATAGTTGTTCTCATAGTTGGCTGCTGCTACCCAGTTACTGTCAGTAGCTTCAGTGGCAAAACACTGTTTATTTGCCGTATAATAGGCCGACCCACGTCTTTCCATTTCTTCCACACTTGTGCATTCATTCTCCTGCAAGAACTTAGAAAAAGATGGTGGGATAGAAGAAATAACTTTATCTCGAATAATGAGATCTTCTAATTTATCATAATTTTTGTTAATTTTGGCTGATGACGTCCATTTGCTGAAAATGTCTCGGACTAAACAGAGGTAGTCAGAGAACGTTTGAGTTGATTTTGGACTCAATTTACTGAATTGTTCTCTGTACCCTGCCTCATCTAACATGAAATGTGCCATTATTTTGGATTTAATGTAATGGTACTCTTTTCTGAGGTCTTTGGGGATGGTTTCAATGACTTTCAGAGGTTCCCCAGATAGACTCCTCATATATAAAATATTCCATTCCGAAAGTGGAACTTGGTAATGTTCCATTAAAGTCTCAAAATTTTGGGTAAAGGCTGCTATGCAGTCACCCGAGGTATAGTTACGAACGATACCTTGGTACTTCTTATACTGGTTTTCTTTTTCCAGTCTTTCAGATTTCTTTGACTCTTTATTTATTGCAGTCTCAGTGTCGAGTTGTTTTATTTTCAACTGTAATTCAAGTTCTTCCCTCTTACTCTGAGCTGCTATTTCTGCTTTCTTAAGTTCACTGTCTATCTCAGCTTGCTTTGTCTTTGCAGCCATTTCTACTTCGGCTTGCTTTAATGCTGTTTCTGCCTTTTTAAGTTCACTGTCTATCTCAGCTTGCTTTGTCTTTGCAGCCATTTCTACTTCGGCTTGCTTTAATGCTGTTTCTGCCTCTACTTGCTTGGCAGTTATTTCTGCTTGTTTTAGAGCTCTTTCTGCTGCTCTATCTTCGCGTTCACAGTACTCAGCGTATTTCTTCTCACTCCATTGTGTTAATTCATCACCTTCTAACTTTAATTTTAAACCCATATCGATGAAATCAAATAATGACGACATGATGGAGAAAATATGTCAATGAAAATCAACCACACAAAATATATTATAAATGGTTAGTAGAAAAACAACTTACAATTGATTTGACTATACGATGCGTGCCCACTAATGCATACGTAAAGTTAAAGTGAAGAAAAATATACTCAAGTGCCCTTGGATATGATGAATGGTTGGGCAATCGGGCTAGAAAACGGTAAGGTCGTACTTCGGAACCACAAATGACCTCTACGGCAGGGTTATGGATGGTACGCAAAAACCTGCTTTGTTTTTGGAGAGAAATAAGTTAGCGTGTGTTTGTTGGTGTGTGCCTGTAAGTCACTAAGTGTTGATTTGGTTTGGATGGCGTTGAGTATAATTGTATGTCGTAAATTTGTCGTCAACAGTGTTTCTTTCAACAGAAGTTACACTCTTTCCAAAACTCTTTGCGTTCCACAAACTCAATACACAAAGACAATCTATCTGTATTTGAACACTCAATAACATTGATGACACATCACTTACATCAAGATGACATTCAGTAAGGACAAAGACATCAAGTTTACAAGATGGCGACAAGGTCAAAATGGTGGCAAAATCACAATGTTGACAAGGTCAAACGATGACAATTTTCACAGATCACAAATGTTTAACACGTTTACAGGATCAAACAATATGTACTGTACATTTACTAATGATCTTAAACATATTTAGACAATGTAGTAATGGATCACACTGAGACTTTTCCGATCACATGTACATCACTATAACCTTGACAAATTTTACAAGTACAAGAATTATAGTTTTAAATCACAAAGATGAACAACACACGTCTAAATATATTAGGTTCTTAAATAAAGACGAGCAACCCACGTCCACACATGTCAGGATCTTCTATTAGGCTCGTTGGCTAACACATGTGAGACAGTACAAGTACAACGTAATTCGACGTAAGACATAGCAACACAAGTTCAATGGATTTATTACCACATTAAATACATAACAATAGTTACAGCAATGTACAACATATAACTCACAACCACAATACAGCTCATAGGTCTGACGCTCACGATATCAGTCGTTCAGCTCACAACCACGGAGATTCACACAAACGCCTTGCTCTCGACACACACGTCCGTTCAGATGTCCAGTCCCAGCTTGGTCTGAGATTAACACACACACTGTCCACTGCCTCTCGTGGGGTCACGTGGCTTTGCGTGCGTCTGTCGTCAGCGCTGGTCGCGTGTCAGGTAAGAATCTCGCCAGCCGACAACTCTTGTCCGCCGGGTGCCGTAACGATGTTGCTGCACACTTAGGCTCTGACAAGTTCGTACGCCTAATCTTCTCTGATAATGTTTCATCTGCTATGGTTGTCATCATAATCATCATCATCATCATCTTCATCATCATCATCATCATCATCATCATCATCATCATCATCATCATCATCATCATCATCATCATCAGTATGTAACAAGTGTTATGCAGAGCGTCGCACGTAACACTTCCTAGAATAGTGGTTCTCAACCGATGGGGTATCCCCCCACCCCCTCTAGCAGAGGGGGATTTTAGAGTTTCAGGCACAATATTCTATTACGTGACAACTCTTTGACGTTTTAACTGTGTGTGTATTGTAATAAGATTAATTTGGTGTGTTAATAAAGTATTGTGAATATTTTTTTTTAATGCACATTTTGAGGGGAATTTTTCTTCTTTCGTTCGCTGGAAAAAGGGGGGAATGACATTCTGGCATATGGTGAAAGGGAGCATGGGCCAAAAATGGATGATAACCACTGTTCTAGAACATGTCCTGGTTCCGGGTCTAAGGTGGATCGTCCTAGGGGAGCAAGTCATTGGTAAAACACCCCCTCTGGAAAGGGATCCGAACATACGTCCTGCTGACTGGCAGACAAACATACTAACTAGACACTGCCGCATCTTGTCCCCCGGTCTCAGAAGAAAGGGAAATATCTTCTACAGGGCTGTAATCAACGCAGATGTCTTCGGAGACGTATTTCTGGTCGACGGCAATTTAAACCCGACGTAGTCTGTACGGTGATTTTCACGCCCACTGACCTTGTCTTTAGCACTTTATTCGATCCTAACGGATTTCAATTACAAGAATGACCTCTTCTCTCTCTCTTTCTCTTTCTCTTTCTCTCTCTCTCTCTCTCTCTCTCTCTCTCTCTCTCTCTCTCTCTCTCTCTCTCTCTCTCTCTCTCTTATTGTCGCTCGCTCTCTGTCGCTCACTCTTTCGCTTTCTCTCCCGCTCTCTCTCTCTCTCTCTCTCTCTTTCTCACTCTCTCGCTGGTACTCTCTCACTATTTCTCTCGCCCTTCTTTCTCTTTCTTTTCTATGTTTCACTCTGTCTTTCTGTCTGTCTCTTTTCCCCCATGTAATTATGTGCACCTACCTACCTACCTACCTACCTACCTACCCACCTTCTGTCTACCTATCTACCTACCTGCCTGCCTACCTATCTACCCACCTGCCCACCTACCTACTTACATGTCTGTCTGTCTGTCTGCCCATCTTTCTATGCAGCTGTGTGTCCCTTTGTCTATTTATCTATCTATCTATTTATCTATATATCCGTCTGTCTGCCTATCTGGTTAACACGCCCTTTCTCTTCCTCTCTACCCCCACTCCTCATCCCTCACCTCTCCACAAACAAATCATATACAAGAAACCTTAGCAAGGAGAGGGACTCCACTCCGCGACGAAAGCTATTACAGATTATTAATTGAGTCTAGTTACAAACGGGACATTTGCCCCGAGCAGGTAGTTCAACTCCTCGTTTGAGGGAAAAGTAACTAACTTCAGAGGCTCATTACCACAATCACCCGGAGAAATTGCTACCGACTTTCCTTCCTCTCACCTCCTGTCTGTCTCCTCATCCTCAACAAACACACACACACAAGCACACACACACACACACACACACACACACACACACACACACACACACGCGCGCGCGCGCCATTGCTTCAACGGAAATCTGTTTAAGAGCTAAGTGAATAAGTGAATGAGCTCTTCAGCAGACTGATGGGATTACTGGTATTGGCAGTAGGGTCCATGCTGACTGTCAAGTGGGTGGGTTGATGAATGATTGATCGAGCCAATGGGTTAATGCCTGATTGATCAACTGTGTGGATTCATGAATGGCAGGTCTTGCAGGTGGGTCCTGCTTCTATTGAGTGAATTTGATGAAGGAATGATCGAGCCAATGGGTTCATGTGTGATTGATCTTGTGGGTGGATTTGATGAATGTGGATCAAGCCGATGGGTTCTTACTTGGGTGATCTACCGAGTGAATTTGATGAATGAATGATCGAGCCAGTGAGTTAATACATGATTGATTTAATGAGTGTGTTTGATATGAATGATGATCGAGCCAATTGGTTCATATGTGAATGATCTCATGAGTGGATTTGATAAATGATGATCGATCCAAATGGTTAAAACGTGGAGAGATTTAGTGATTGGGTTGAGACATTATTTGTCAAAATCATGGGTTCAAGCTTGAATAATCTTTTAAATGGATTGATGAATGATTGGTCTAGTCTATGAGTTCATGCTTGCATGGTCTAGTGAGTGGGTTTGATGAATGATTGATCTATAGAATGGGTCTGTGCGTGTGTGAACTAGTTAACGGAATAATGTGTCAGTGATCTAGGAAACAGATTCATGAGTGAGTGATCTACTGAATGGATTCATGAGTGGGTGATCTAGTGAATGGATTAACGTGTGGGTGTCCTAGTGAATGGATTAATGATTGAGTGATCTACTGAATAGATTCATGAGTGGGTGATCTAGTGAATGGATTAATATTTGAGTGATCTAGTGAATGGATTAATGTGTGGGTGATCTAGTGAATGGATTAATGTGTGGGTGATCTAGTGAATGGATTAATGTTTGAGTGATCTAGTGAATGGATTAATGTGTGGGTGATCTAGTGAATGGATTCATGTGTGGGTGATCTAGTGAATAGATTAATGTGTGGGAGATCTTGTGAATGGATTAATGAGTGGGTGATCTAGTGAATGGATTAATGTGTGGGTAATCTAGTGACTGGATTAATGTGTGGGTAATCTAGTGACTGGATTAATGTGTGGGTGATCTAGTGAATGGATTAATGTGTGGGTAATCTAGTGAATGGATTAATGTGTGGGTGATTTAGTGAATGGATTAATGTTTGAGTGATCTAGTGATTGGATTAATGTGTGGGTGATCTAGTGAATGGATTAATGAGTTGGTGATCTAGTGATTGGATTAATGTGTGGTAGATCTAGTGAATGGATTAATGTTTGATTGATCTAGTGATTGGATTAATGTGTGGGTGATCTAGTGAATGGATTCATGAGTGGGTGATCTAGTGATTGGATTAAATGTGTGGGTGATCTAGTGAATGGATTCATGAGTGGGTGATCTAGTGAATGGATTAATGTGTGGGTGATCAAGTGAATGGATTCATGAGTTGGTGATCTAGTGAATGGATTAATGTGTGGGAGATCTAGTGAATGGATTAATGTTTGAGTGATCTAGTGATTGGATTAATGTGTGGGTGATCTAGTGAATGGATTCATGAGTGGGTGATCTAGTGAATGGATTCATGTGTGGGTGATCTAGTGAATGGATTCATGAGTGGGTGATCTAGTGATTGGATTAATGTGTGGGTGATCTAGTGAATGGATTAATGTTTGGGTGATCTAGTGACTGGATTCATGTGTGGTTGATCTAGTGAATGGATTAATGTGTGGGTGATCTAGTGAATAGAATAATGTGTGGGAGATCTTGTGAATGGATTAATGTTTGAGTGATCTAGTGACTGGATTAATGTGTGGGTGATCTAGTGAATGGATTCATGAGTGGGCGATCTAGTGAATGGATTAATGTGTGGGTGATCTAGTGAATGGATTCATGAGTGGGTGATTTAGTGAATGGATTAATGTTTGAGTGATCTAGTGACTGGATTAATGTGTGGGTGATCTAGTGAATGTATTAATGTGTGGGTGATCTAGTGAATGGATTCATGTGTGGGTGATCTAGTGAATAGATTAATGTGTGGGAGATCTTGTGAATGGATTAATGAGTGGGTGATCTAGTGAATGGATTAATGTGTGGGAGATCTAGTGAATGGATTAATGTTTGAGTGATCTTATGACTGGATTAATGTGTGGGTGATCTAGTGAATGGATTCATGAGTGGGTGATCTAGTGAATGGATTAATGTGTGGGTGATCTAGTGAATGGATTCATGAGTGGGTGATCTAGTGACTGGATTAATGTGTGGGTGATCTAGTGACTGGATTAATGTGTGGGTGATCTAGTGACTGGATTAATGTTTGGGTGATCTGGTGAATAGATTCATGAGTGGGTAATCTAGTGAGTCACGCATTTAATGACTCAATTAATGAGTCAGACTTCTAATAAATTAGTTAATGGGTCAGACATCTAGTGAATGAGTTAATTCGTCAGACATCTAGTGAATGAGGTAATGTGTGAATGATCTAATGGATGAGTTAATGGGGAAGACATCGACAGAAAGACATCTAATGAATTAGTTAATGAGGCAGACATCTAATGGATGAGTTAATGAGTCAGACATCTAGCGAAATTAGTAAAGCAAACATTCTTTGCTGCTGAACCAATATCAGAAATGAAACCACTCCATACCTACTTCATCTGTAAAAGAACCATTGTCTCCGTACACAAAATCAAACTGCATTTATCAATTCTAGAGTGAGTGCCAAGCAACTTTCACAGGTAGAACGGAAAGATGGTTAGCAAATCAAGTAGCCAAACACATACCAGTGTGGGTAGAAGAGAGAATTAATCAGTCTTCACGAATCCCCGTGCAGACAACATGCTATAAAACTCTGACATCGCCGATTTCTAAATTGTCATTTACTGCCAATATAGTACCGTGCGCCGGCTTCGTGGCTTAGAGGTTATGACTTTTCTCCGTAATCTCGTATACTCTCGTCGGTAACGTGATGACGGTGAGAATCAGCAGTGGTTCGAATCGAATCGGTAACTTACGGGGTATGTGAGCCGGCCGCTCAGAAAGCAATGGCAAACTACTGAGTGTAATCTTGCCAAGAAATCAACATACAGCTGAAAGATTCTGGTGTTGACAGCGATGTCCTGTAAAGGATATGCCACAACAAAAAATAGTACCTTGCAGTGTATGGCACGGGGTCTTGAGCATGAGGAATTCAGGCCGCATGGCTAGTGCAGGTTAGTTTTCTTTTTGTCCCCGACAGAAAAAAAAACTCCACACCTTACCGAGGATTCGAACCCGGGTCTCCCGAAGGAGGATTTGACATTCTAACCACTCAGCCAGTCGCTCTCTCAATACTTAAAAAAAATATGGCCATAGCATGAAAAAGGTAAAAGAGTTTCCTATATAAACGATTGCTCAAATATAGTGAGGCGTTAACAATTAGACCAGTGGGGGGGGGGGGATTTGAGGGTTTCCAGAGGGGGGGGGGGGGGGGGGGGAATGAAGTCATTGTCAAACTGGCTTCAGGACCACACAAAACATGATCGGGATATTAAGCGTACTCGTGACGTTACATCCCCCGATTATTTCAAGATCGCGTTAATACAAGAACCGATTACTTGATATTGTTTTCCCTCCATAATAATATACGGTTCTTTTCCTTCTACCTAACCTCTATGATTTAGGTTGCTGTATTTTACCAGAGATTTTATTTGCGGTAACTTACGTTTTTTTGTTATTGCTTCTCCGTTTTAATGAGGTTTAGAGTACTCATCATGTTAAATTTCCCGATTATTTCAAGATCGCATTAAAACAGAAACCGATTACCGAGATCCCTCCATTGTTTACGAATCTACACGTCTCAGCTTTT
The DNA here is from genome assembly GCA_014155875.1 of Cepaea nemoralis. Taxonomy (NCBI): domain Eukaryota; kingdom Metazoa; phylum Mollusca; class Gastropoda; order Stylommatophora; family Helicidae; genus Cepaea; species Cepaea nemoralis. The sequence continues at coordinate 123,257 of JACEFZ010002422.1, forward strand.
CAAATTATTATTTTTGCGGAGAGACTATCTTTTTAAGACGTAAGTTGACTCGTAGATATATATATATATATATATATATATATATATATATATATATATATATATATATATATATATATATATATATATATATATATATATATATATATATATATATATTGCATATCCTATTTACATGGCAGTCAACACCAGCATTTTACAGCTGCTGTTGATGTCTTGGCAAGTTTTATGTTCAGTGGTTTGCTATTGCTTTCTGAACGTCCGGCTCACATATTATTTCCATAAGAAACTGATGCAACGCGAGCCGCTGGCGAATCTCGCGCAGCTGTGTTTCGTACCTGGGTATACGGGATTACGAACAGCGTCTTTGACTCCTTCATCAGGGAGACTGGCATATATATATATATATATATATATATATATATATATATATATATATATATATATATATACACCGCAGTCTCCGTGGCCTAAAGGCTTGCAAGCGGTGACCGATTTAACAGCAGACCACATCGTGCTGGGGTTTTAGCGTGTTGGTATTGGAGCCGGTCGTTCAGAAATCAATGACAAACTACTGAACGTAAAACTTGCCCAGACATCAACAACAGCAGTAAAATGCTGGTGTTGACAGCGATGTACTGTAAATAGGATATGCAATATAATTGTGCGCGTGTGTGTGTGTGTGTGTACGTATATATGTGCGTGTGGGTGTGTATACACGTCTGTAGGTGTTTATGTGTGTTGCTCTTGACTTTATCGTTTTATATTTATAGAATCTGAAGCCCATGATGAGTGTCAAGAAACGAAAGTATGACCTGTCTTATTTGAATTATGGATTCACAATATCGTCATCAACGGAGAAGAACGACCTCAGTGTGTTATTTGTAGTTTGTCAAATGATTCTATGAAACCGATACAGTTGAGGAATCATTTGTTGAATGTTCATCCTCAATACAAGGACAAGGACAAAACCTATTTTGAACGTCTTGGGAATGCTGTCAAAAGGATGAGACTGGATTTAACAGGGGTATTCCAAGAAACAAACCAAAAGGTTACTGAAGCTTCCTATGTCGTAGCACTGGAGATAGCGAAGCAGAAAAAAACCACATACAATCGGGGAATCTTTGATCAAACCTTGTTGTCTCAAGATGGTGGAAATTGTGTTGGGAAATGAATCAGAGAAAAAACTTGCAGCGGTTTCACTATCAAACGACACTGTTCAAAGGAGGATCAGCGATATGGCCAATGACATCAAGGATCAAGTTGTGCAAGAGATCAAGTCTGCAGCATTTGGGCTCTATTCAATTCAAATTGATGAATCGACTGATGTGGCATCGTGTTCTCAGTTGATAGTGTTTGCAAGGTATGTGCATTCAGGATCATTTAAAGAAGAACTTCTTTTTTGTTCTCCTCTTGAAACAACTACCATGGCCTCTGATATTTTGGAAAAGGTTTCATCTTTCCTTGAATCAGAAAATCTTTTATGGGATAATATGTGTGGGTGCTGTACAGATGGAGCACCAGCTATGCTGGGGACCAAATCAGGATTTCAATTTAGTGTGAAAAAACGTGCCCCAAAAGTAAAAGGCATTCATTGCATGATCCATCGTCAAGCACTGGCCTCCAAAACACTTCCAGCTCCTTTGGGGAAGGTTTTGGATCAAACCGTTCAGATAGTGAATTTTATCAAAGGAGGAGCTCTCAACTCACGGCTTTTTAAGCAGTTATGCGTTGACATGGATGCAGGCCACCATTTGCTTCTTTTCCACACAAATGTTCGATGGCTGTCAAGAGGAAATGTAACTGCGCGAGTATATGAGCTGAGAGACGAGCTCAAATTATTTTTTGAAGTTCAGGGTAAGATGGACTTTTTCGCCTGGCTGGATGATGAGGAATGGATCATGCGCCTTGCCTATTTAGTTGATATTTTTGAGCAGTTGAATAAACTCAATCTTCAGATGCAAGGAAGGAATACAAATATCATACAATTTGTGGATGCCTTGAGAGCTTTTATGAGCAAGCTGGAAAACTGGAAAAGAAAGGTCAATATGACAAATGTTGCAATGTTTGAGAAGCTGTCATCCGTTCTCGTTGTTGATGGTAAAGACCAAGTACTTCCACAATTTGCAAAAAATGAAATTGTGCAGCATTTGACAGCGCTAGAAAATGAATTTGAGCGATATTTTCCTGAACTTAGTGATGATGAGCTGGATTTGGTGCGAAACCCATTCAAATTATCAGTTGAAAAAGTTTCTGATGATTGTCAAGATGAATTTCTGGAGCTGAAAAATGATTCGGGGGCAAGGGATGTGTTCAGTGAGAAACCAATCACGGAATTTTGGCCTTTAATGTGCGGTTCATACCCAAAAGTGGCAGAAAAAGCAATCCGTGCATTGCTTCCATTTGCGTCAACATATCTTTGTGAGTCAGGCTTTTCAGCTCTGCTAGAAATTAAAACGAAACGACGCAACAGATTAGATGTTGAAAACGATCTCCGTTGTGCCCTTTCAAGCACTCCTCCGCGTATTTCAGAATTGCTGCGGGAAAAACAATCACAGTGTTCTCATTGATTACAATTTTCATTTAAATTACGAATCTACAATATCCAGGTTTTGTAATGAGCGTTTTGTTTGATGAAGCACAATTTTCTGGCATCCTGGTGTCGTATATTAAGCTACAATTCTTTGACGTTTTAACTGTTTGTTTATTGTAGTATGATTAATGTGGTGTTTTAATAAAATATTGCGAATGTAAAAATGCTTCTATTTAAGTTTTAATATCCATCAGCATATTCATTTGCTATTAACTGTAGAAAACTACACTATAAAATGTATCTTTACATGTGAAGGTTATGTACAACTATGGAAGAAAATAAGTATTTTCACTATTATAGGCATGTTATTTTTAATGCACCTTTTGAGGCTGACAATTTTGGAAAGTTGGAGGGGGGGGGGGGGAATGACAGCCTGAACATATGGTGAAGGGGGACACGGGCCAAAAAAGGTTGAGAACCACTGCATTATTACGTATACTGTGTAGGGGTGGGAGGGATTTTTAGGTAGGAAATACGAAAGGGGGGGGGGGGATGACGTTCTGAAAATATGGTGAAGGGAGTCACGGGCTAAAAAAGGTTGAGAACCACTGAATTAGACGATCCCAGCCCGTCCTGTCCAAAAAGAAAGCGTTCGTGTTAAATTTAACATTACCGTTCGGATAACACATGTTCCACATTCGAACAATACCTGTCACTTTTTGTTTTAATTGTTTTAGCTTAAATATTATTCATTTATTCATTCCATAAAATATGTCACTCTGCAGTACGCATCTGGCGAGATGCACCGAAATTATTATTTTTTTTTTTTGCATATCCTTTACAGTACATCGCTGTCAACACCAGTATCTTTCAGCTGTATGTTGATTTCTTGGCAAGATTACGCTCAGTAGTTTGCCATTGCTTTCTGAGCGGCCGGCTCACATACCCCGTAAGTTACCGATGCGATTCGAACCACTGCTGATTCAAACCGTCATCACGTTACCGACGAGAGTATACGAGATTACGGAGAAAAGTCATAACCTCTAAGCCACGAAGCCGGCCACCGAAATATGCCAGGCAATAAATCATGCTGCATATTGTTTGCGTCTTTTGTGTTTACATTCACCAAGGGAATGCATTATTTTGAATCTAGTGAAAGGGTTCATCGGTCAGTGATCTTGTGTTTACATTCATGAGCGAGCGATCTAGTAAATGGTTCAACCAATCAGTCAGGTGCCGTCTCCACAATGAAGGTAGGCTCCAATGGATCTCCAACACTGTCTGTCTCTCGCCTTGACTGTACATTCTGTCAGGCTGATGTTCGTCCATCTCTTGGTGTTATCTTCTCACTTGCATCGTTGTCTACCTCTTGTTCGCTTGCCCTCAACCTTGCCCTCCAGTATGGTTTTTATAAGAGTGTTATGTCTTTTAATGTGGCCGAAATATTTCACTTGCCTCTAGTAACTGAATTTATGAGTGAATGATTGACGATTAGGTGATCTAGTAAACGGATTAATGCGTATGCGTATATTAATGAGCTAGCGTATGGTTCATGGGTGGATGATATAGTAAATGGATTCATGAGTGAGTGATCTAGTGAATGGATTGATGATTGAGTGATCTAATGAATGGATAGATGAGTGAGTGATCGAGTGAATGGATAGATGAGTGAGTGATCTAGTGAATGGATTGATGAGCGAATAATCCCACAATATAAAAGCCCTGCAACACATGCTTAAAATACGTTATTTCACTGTCATCTATTGCCTATAGTATTTTGTGGTGTATGACAGGGAGAGGGGGGGGGGGGGTGGTATTGCACCTGAGGAATTACGTCCGCCTGGCCTGTGAAGTTAGTGGGGGTTTTTTGCCCTCGATAGAAAAGAAAAAATTCTCACATTACAGAGGATTCGAACCAGTCTCCCGAAGGTGACACGCATTTTAGCCCCACGGCCAGCGTGTCCTCACGACAGTGTTCGTCCTTCCGATATGTGAAAAAAAAAAACACTTTTCACCTCTTTCAACCAGCTTGAGTAGCGTTGGTTACAATTGTGGTGTGAAATACAACGATTGTGTTAGAGGAGCAATATAGAATCACAACTTCAGAACACCCACAACGACAAAACTAATAAACGCATGACTAATTTCATTTCCCGAGCATAACAACAGTTGGCAGCATACTAAATATATCATTCTTTCCCTGGAGGACGTATACAGAGTGATAAGCTGGATAGACAAACTATGTGTAGACAGACAAAGGGACCGATGTATGCAGGATATGGGACAGACATTTATACAAGCAAAAATAAATGGAGAAGTAAAGCATACAGGCAAACAGATGCCAAAACAGGGTAAGAAATAGACAAATACATAGTAAGCGAGAGCTGACGTTATGAGGGAGTATGGGAAGAAAGTGGGGGGGGGGGTGTTTCCTCGGTGGGGTGGAGTGGGTCGGGGGGCATCATTCGGTCGAACAAAGAAGACAGACAGACAGACAGACAGACAGACAGACAGACAGACAGACAGAAGATCATGATGATGAAGAAGAAGGACAAGAAAGGAGAGAAGAAGAGGAGGAGGGGGGAAAGAAGAGGATGGAATCAAGGAGGAGGAAAGTGTTGACGCATAAACTTTCTGTGACATAATAGCTTAAACACTGACAGACAGTACGCAACAACTACAGTGTGGTTGTAGACACATGGAGACTGTAGACATGGAGTGACTGTAGACATAGAGTGAATGTAGACATAGGATGACTGTAGACATGGAGTTACTGTAAACATGGAGTGACTGTAGACATGGAGTGACTGTAGACATGGGGTGACTGTAGACATGGGGTGACTGTAGACATGGGGTGACTGTGGACATGGAGTGACTGTAGACATGGACTGTGGACATGGAGTGACTGTAGACATGGGGTGACTGTAGACATGGGGTGACTGTAGACATAGGGTGACTGTAGACACAGGATGACTGTAGACATGGGGTAACTGTAGACATGGGGTGACTGTAGTCATGGGGTGACTGTAGACACAGGATGACTGTAGACATGGAGTGACTGTAGACATGGGGTGACTGTAGACATGGGGTGACTGTAGACATGGGGTGACTGTAGACATAGGGTGACTGTAGTCATAGGGTGACTGTAGACATGGGGTGACTGTAGACATGGGGTGACTGTAGACATGGGGTGACTGTAGACATGGGTGACTGTAGACACGGGGTGATTGTAGACACAAGGTGACTGTACATACAGGATGTCTATAGACACGAGGTGACTAGACACAGGATCGCTGTAGACACGGGATGACTGTAGATACAGGCTCACTGCACTCTTAACATGACGTGGAAATGAATTGTTCACTAAACAGCTGTGCTCACATTACGTTAGTCAAACTGTGTACGCACGTACTCCGCACGCGCGCCGATAAATCAACAACCGGTGTTGCGACAGTTTGTTAGCCACACTTTTATAACTGCGGGGGATTAATAGGTAGGCGGGATATTTCTTACGTGGTTTCATATTGAGACTGCTACAAGTACCATTGCCCGCTCCGTGACGGAGAGGTTTCTGACGCAATTCGTAATCCTGAATAACACGTTCGAAACATAGCTGCCGGCGATTTGGAAGCAGACCGACTTGCGTTGGTTTCCCATACAAAGGTATGAGTGCCGGTAGTTCGGAAATCAGTGGCAAACTACTGAAGGTAAACTTGCCAAGAAATCACTAACAGCCACAAATGCTGAGGTTGACTGCAACATTGACTGCATCCTGTAAAGGATAGGCAACTAAAGTTTTAACTAAAAACATTAGTATCGGGACTCTTCGTTGGCCGTTGAAGATGAGGACGGAGCACATATGGGAATGTCCTGAATGCTGTGTTGTTGCTTCTGAACTCAACTGACCTTCTAGTGGTTTAGTGTAACGCTGGCCTGCCGGGTCCATGGCAGCGGTTCGAATTCTAGTCGAAGCAGGCTCCAAGTCGACCTGACTTGAATTGGGTACCAGGGAAGCAAAGGCGGCCTTATGGTAATGATTACATCAGCCACCAAGTGCCGACCGGTCTAGAAAAATATGGGGCTAGCTTGAATTTAAGAGTAGGACTGGTCTATACAAATATGGGACTAATTGACATTAAGAGTAGAACCGGTCCGGTCTATAAAAATATGGACTAGCTTGAATTTAAGAGCAGACCCGGTCTATAAAATGTGAGGCTAGCTTGAATTTAAGAATAGGACTAGTCTATAAAATATATGGGGCTAGCTTGAATTTAAGAGTAGGACTAAGCAGACAACATCCGTGTGACGCAGTGGTTGTATCAAACATAAAACTAGAACGAACGAATTTTATTTTCAAAGGGTTAAGACTATGGCACATTCTACAGACAGACAGGATTCTGCCCTTCTATCACTCTCTTTCATATATTATTTCATCCTCACATCATTCCAGACAAATTGAGAACAATAATATAAAAGATATGCATTTTAAAGTTATGTGGAAAATGCAAACATCAACACTACACGACTCACTAATATTTATGAATGATGTGGCAATTTTTTTTAGCAATGGGGAATATACTGGTATACTAAAAGGGGACTGGCTGTTATACTAAGGTTTCATTATTATTATTATTATTATTATTATTATTATTATTATTAAGGGGGAAGATAATCTGTACTTATTTAGTGTTCGAATAATTTACGATTATATGTTACATATTGATGATGTCTTTGATTTCTTGTGGAAGATTGTACCACAGCTAAGTACGATAAGCTTGTTTTGTATAAGTCTATTCTAGGCTTCGAAATGTGTAATATAAAGGATTCAGAAGATAAGGAATTTATGACAAGTCTAGCAAACCGTTAGGGAATTTACTTGATCCTAGAAAGATACTGTTCACGAATCATGGAGGAAATTGGAGGACAGGCGCTAGTCACAGGTTCTGGAATTGCAATTACTCCTCGCCACGACGCCTAGCGGCATAAGTGGAGGAGGACAACAACAATAGCAACAGCCCAGGTTAGTTTAAAGTAAGGGCTTTAAAGGCGAGATGATCCACTTCATTGCATCGGGGGTTATCCCATATGGCTAGGCCTCTTTCCGCAGAGCGGCCTGTAGGTAGGTGGCACAAAGCACGAACTTTGCCATAACCTAAACCAGGCTATGAAAGGAGAGACACAGTTTGCACAACATGAGTTGAAGAAGATTGGGAAAATGTGCAAGACGTTTTTGGTGCAAGCGCGAAAGCGACACAAAAACGTCACTTGGAGATCAGTTAGACTTGGGCTGCCGTCCTGTTCGGACGCAGCATGTCTTTTGAGCATGGCTAACAGTCAGTTATGCCGCTCTTTGTGTTAATTCAGTGTGTGTGATTTCAAGTGGTTCTTGTGGAGCGATTGGGTTTGTCGACATGTGACAGGAGTCGTCAGATTAAAGTCTGCAAGATATAAAATCATATCGTCTTGTAAAGGTTTGTTACAGTGGCCGTTTCTTGGTTGTCGTTTTATATTTCAAGTATAAGGAGCGATGAAATGTTTGAATAGACAGAAATGTATTAGTCCTCATGCCCTTAGACGAGTCGTCAACAACACTTCGTGACAGTTATCACATATGGCTCGGCCTCTTTCCGCAGAGCGGCCTGTAGGTAGGTGGCACAAAGCACGAACTTTGTAGCTACAGCGACGACCCCGAGGAGTCTTTTAAAAAAAACACTGAACTCGTGAGCCGAATGACAGGAGTCTAGAATCGAATCCACAGCATTCGGAGAGCTAAGCCGGCGGCTTAACCCCTTTGCCACTGTGCCACTGAGCTCACTGAGGTTAGTGTGTAAAGGATAACTTCACCTGCACATTCTTATACCTCGTCTGTGACTAGGGGCAGTGAGCGAAGTTTCACAATTCCCCGTCAAACCGGGTCCAGAGTTGAAAATTGCGTGGGATTTGGAGCAAACTGCCTTTCTTTGATTTCAATAGTATAAGCGTCGGTCGCTCAGAAAGCAACGGCTAAATACTGCACCTATAAAATGTCATAGAAAGTCACAAACAGTTAAGAAATGCTGAGGTCGGTTGCGACGTCCTGTAAAAGAACATTCAACTAATTTTGTAAACTTGATAACCCAATGTAAGTCTGCACATATACAATTCAATGAAACATATACCCAAAGTGAATATGCCTATATGAATGTCAGTGAAACTTATACCCAATGTAAAAATACCCATCTATATCTATAAAACAGAGTGTATGTGACTTTGTTTGTGGTTTTGTTTGTATTGGATGGGTTCGATAACGGTACATCCGATTGAGATGAATTTTTCTACACGTCTTCCTTTCATTCCTGTGCAACCGACTATAATAGTTTCATAGTGTAAAATCTTCTACTTATTTAATAACATTTACTTTTTCATTTTTCTATGAAACAGATAGACAGTTCTATATAGCAGGGGGACTTCACTCTAGAAAAGTTATTTCAAGGGACATAACTTTTAATAACATTTCTATATACTTTATAGTCATATTGTTGGACTTACATGCACTATTGTTAAACTCTTTGTCTATAGTTATCTTCAGGCATATGAGTTATAATAAATAATGATATAATCTTTAAGGCATTTTCAAAGTTTGCATAAAAATAATGCATAATGCATAACATTGTAACCCATCTTTCTCTGCTTACAGAACTTATCAACTGTCATGTCGGTGATTAAATACAGTTTTCATTAAAAATAATGAATGGTGTGTGGAAGGACATTCTTTTAAGTTACTGTGCGCCAGGAGCTGGGCGAAACCACGCCGGGTCAGATAGATAGACAGACAGACAGATAGTCGGGAACGGAAGCTTATTTGACTACTTATATGAATTAAATGACATGCTCCCCACGAGAGACTGGGTGAAGCCGGGCCGGGTCAGACAGACCGACAGATAAACAGACAGTCGGGAACGGGAGAGCTTATATGACTACGTATATGAATTAAATGAGATGCTCCCCACCAGGAACTGGGTGAAGCCGGGCCGGGACAGACAGACAGACAGATAGACAGACAAACAGATAGTCGGGAACGGGAGAGGTTATATTACTACGTATATGAATTAAATGAGATGCTCCCCACCAGGGACTGGGTGAAGCCGGGTCAGACAGACAGACAGACAGATAGACAGACAGCCAGATAGTCGGGAACGGGAGAGCTTATATGACTACTTTATGAATTAAATTAGATGCTCCCCACCAGGGACTGGGTGAAGCCGGGCCGGGTCAGCCAGACAGACAGACAGACAGACAAACAAGCAGACAGACTGATAGATAGATAGATCCCCTCCAGGACCTGGGCGAAGCCGGGCCGGGTCAGCTAGTATAAAATAAAAAGAAACATATACCAATGTAAATTGTTTCTAGTGTGACTACCATTGTACAAATTCGAATAACCGTCACCTTCGGGGCCAGGCTGTGACGGATAACCGAATAGATGGATAACAGAAATTTCTTAATACATATGCACAGTAACGTGATTTCACTGCGGGCTTGGGACGAAAATGGAAATAAAATGCTGTAAAAATGAATAACATATACATATTGTATTTAATGTTACAAAGCGATCAATATAAACTTCAATATACGAGTAGTAATGTACAGAAATGTATTGTAATATTACAAACCTACGTTACATGAAAGTAATCTGTCATCTCCTTCTGTGTCTTTGAGGCTCGATATTTCCGCGTGGCGATGTTCCGTATTTTACGCAGAAGTAGAATCTGTGTTACATTTCCTCCTCTCGCATTTCAAACCAGTCAATGCAATTTGATAACATTGTTTCTGCTTCTGAGTGGCTAGTTGTAGGTTTTTGGTTGAGAACTGACCCTTCATCGTCATCAGTTTCTTCGTCTTCAATGGTAGTCACACTAGAAACAATTTCATCATCGTTCAAAACATCACATCCTCCATACATTTTGTCAAATTCCAACCAATCAGTTACTTCTTCTGGTTTAATGTTTTCATTGTTTAGTCCTACATTGTTTCACAGTTACACAATTTCGTCAACACTAATAGTCTCAGTTCCTTCAGTGTATCAATAGGTTCAGGCAAGAGTTTATTCCACCCATTATTTAGGTTAGACACTGTAAGATCAGCCAAAGAAATGGCGAGATTGGAAATAGCGTCCTTTTGTTGATACTCTAGCACGTTTTGAGGACAATGACGGCTATCAGAAACTGTCGGTTGTACGAGTGACGGTTAATCTAAGTTTTACTGGATAAGTATATAAAATAAAGGAAACATGTACCCAATGTAAATATACGCATATAAAATACAGTGAAACATTACTCAATGCAAATATACCCACATAAACTACAATGAAACATATACCCAATGCAAATATACCCATATAAAATACAAAGAAACATATACCCAATACGCCTCATAACATGGGTCTTGATTCCTTACTTTATTTGCTCCACATTTCATTGCTCTTGTTTTGCATAGGTAATATAACTTCACAACGTTAGAAGCAAGAAACGTGACAAATAAGAAAGAGTCGAGTCGACTCGCAGAGTCGTATAGGTTGGGAGAAAATCACGCCACAACTGGAAGATGAAACCAGCAGGAATATTTTGGCAGTTTTTATCGGACACAGTTGACGCAGCAGATGCAGTAAAAGTTGTCAGAGTATATATCATGGGCCGTGCCAGATCTATCTTTATGTGTCTGAGAAATGCGGAGCTATTCATCCAGAATGATTAAACTATACGCTAACTGCGTTACGAGGACATTCGTACTGTCTTCAACATCCTGAGGTTCTAGAAATAAATAATACATCGCGTTTATCTAACATAAATCATGCCATCTTTGCTTCTGTTTGCAGAAATCCATTCGACAAACTAACGGGACGAACGCATTTTATTTTATAAAGTCACAAATTGGGCACACAGGCCCGTCTTACATTCGGCTATTCCAATCAGTCATATTTCAAACACCAATTATCTATTGCGCATGTTACATTCACACAGGGGGGGGGGGGGGGGACGTCAGCTGAATGCTGTGAACATAAAAAAATGCATTTTATCATGTTATTAGAACATGTATCAACGGACACATTAGAAGGCAGGCAGGCAGGCAGGCAGGCAGGCAGTCAGGCAGGCAGTCAGACAGACAGACAGACACATGTATGGATGGATGACGAACTGATAAACTGACGAACGGACGGACACACACAGGCAAGCAGGCAGGAAAGTATGTAGGTAGTTAGGTAGGTGGGTAGGTCGGTAGGTAGGTAGGTGGTTGGGCGGGTAGATAGTAGGTAGGTAGTTAGGTAGGTAGGTATTCCGCAGGCAGACAGGCAGACAGATAGGCAGGTGGGTGGGCAGGTAGGTAGGTAGGTAGACAGGCAGGCGGGCAGGCAGGTAGGGAGGTAGGTAGGTAGGTACGCAGGCATGTAGGTAGGTACGCAAGCATGTAGGTAGGTACGCAGGTAGGAAGGTAGATACGTAGGTAGGTGGGTAGGTACAGAGGTAGAATGAACGAGCGAACGAACAAACTTTATTTTCAAAGGGTTAATAATTGGGCACGCAGGCCCGTCTAACATTCTGCCCTTCTATCACTCTCTTTCATATATTATTAGGTAGGTGGATAGGTAAGTAGGTACGTAGGTAGATACGCAGGTAAGTAGGTAGGTACTCACGCAGGTAGGTAGGTAGGTAGGTAGGGGGTAGGTAGGTAGGTAGGTTGGTAGGTAGACAGTCAAGCAGGTAAGTAGGTAGGCAGGAAGGCACACAGATAGACAGACGGACTTGTGGACGAAGAGACAAAAATATAAAACTAAAAAAATGAAAAACAAAGAAACTACTATGTATTTTCAATTAGATGCGCCCCCTTTTATAATTAATTTCAACGGCTCAAGACCCTGAAAATTACGAAGAATGTCCACGAAAGGTAGTTAGCATTTCATTTACTGTATCGTCATCGTGTGCCATGGCGTGTGCCACTTACTTCTCCCACAACGCAAGATTTTATCACCAGTGGACAAAATAAAGCATTATCTGTTAATTCCAACTGCTTGTTCACAGTTTTCGTGTTTCTGTATCATATAATAGTGAATCATATAATACTGTATCATATAGTACTGTCACAACGTTCTCCAGACGCTCTTGTATCATAGAATGACAAACAAATGACCACTGCCTTGTTCCGATGTAGTTAAATGTCTGTCTTGTTTAAATGATCTCGCGCAATACTTGGGTATACAAAAGACAAACTTTCATAGCCATAGAAACATTGTGGAAGTCACAAGAAATTAAACTTAGCACCAAACTTCGAATGTTTACATCTGAGGTTTAAACATGGTTTACAAACCAAGAGGGTCGACTTCATTGCACCGAGTTTTATCCCATATGGCTCGGTCTCTTTCCACTGGCGGCCCGCACGAACTCCGTAGCTCCAGCGACGGCCCCTAAGAGACTCCAAGAAAATTGCACTCGTGAACCGAACATCGTAGCCGGGTATCAAACCCATAGCCTTAGGATCACGAGGCTGACGGCGTAACCACTTCGCCACGGAGACTCATCATCTCTTTCTCTCTCTGTCTCTCCACCACCCCTCCCCTCCTCAGCACACACACCACACCCACTACGTTTAATCTAAATCAGTACTTCTGTATAGATCAATAACTTAGAGAACGATCCATAAACTAAACAAGATTCATTAATTTGTCAGTGCGCAAAATAGAAGCAAAAATGGTCAGGCAGAATGATCAACGTGGAACCAGTGAGATCATCAAACAAATACTTGGGAATGAGGGTAAGAAGATGCGAGACTGGCGTTGGGTAGGAGCAGACAAATTGAAAAACATCTGATGGCAGTGTAAATGTGGTTTCTAAGGAAAATGCAAAAAATACCATGGACAGACAGAAAAATCAATGAGAAAGTTCTACAAGAGGGAAATGAAAACCGCAAACTGATCAGAGAAATTAGTCGTAGACAGTTAAACGTTTTTGGTCACGTTATGAGGAGAAATGATTTGGAGAACTTGATGACAACTGGCAGGATCGAGGGGAAGAGAACAAGGAGAAGGCAGAGAAGTAAATACCTGGATGGCATGGGAATGTGGTATGGATGAGACAAGAACACCGAGCTAATACACGACTCTGGTGATCGAGTGAGACCCCCACGCTTATAGACATGGCACATGATGATGATGACGTTGGGAAGGACATACCTTTAGAAACTGTGGGAATAGTATAATTAGAAATTCGTTTGTCTGGAATCCACAAGGCAACAGAACTCAACTGCAGGCGATTTTGCATCAGATGGCCTTGCGTTGCTTTCCATGCAATGGTGTTAGTGCCGGTCGTTCAGAAAGCAATGGCAGACAGTAGTCTGTAACGTAAACTTGCCAATAAATCGCAAACAGTGAATATACGCAGGAGTTGACTGCGACGTCATGTGAAGGATATGCAACTAATATATGTCACAATATAGATGCTGTGTGTCTCTATGCATCTCTCTATTCGTTTTCGTAATGTGTGTATTGCCTCATTTGCTTCTTTCCCTACCATAAATCCATACAGTTATTCCACTAGTTTCCGTCTTGTTCTTCTCATTATAAATCCTAGTAGTCTTTTGATGACGCGGTTTATGAGATTGATTGTAGGAAATTCTCGCATTCAGTCGGTCTCTTGGGTATAGCTATAAGTCCAGATTTCAGCATATCTCTAGGTGTATATCCATTGTTGGAAATAGCAAGCACCAATTTAGTTACTATTTCAATTCCGAATTCTGCCAGTATTTCTAATTTCCCGAATGTGATTTCATCTGGCCCAGCTGTTTTTCCTTATCTCATATGTTTGATGGCATCAGCGACTTCTTCGTTTTATATCATTTGACCTTTTAAGTTACTTTCTTTTGTTAATACTGCTCTGTCTTTAAAAGGAAAACTCGCTTGTGCATTCATTCCATCTCTTTATTATTGCATCTTCTTCCATTACTACCTTTCCTGTCTCTTGTTTCAAACGCCATGTGTTTAATCCTATTTTTATGTCTGTCATTTCATTGATTTGTCTGGGTACATGTTTTTTCATGTTAATAAAATTTAATATAATGTTGTTGTATTTCTCGTTTAACAAATGTTTTCCATTTTATACACTTATCTCATATTTCTTTATTCATATAATCAAATTCTTTATTTTCATTTTTATTTTATTTTCTTTTGCATATTAAAATTAAAATTGCATGGTCATCAATTTAGTTTTACCGTTTTGTCTTCTTTGCGGAATTATCGCAAAATTTGCTTTAACATTTCCCATTGTTCTTTTATACTTTGTATTTTAGGTTTTGCGTTATATCTGTTTCTCATAATCAGTCTGTATAGATCTTGAATATTTCCTTATCTGATATTAGAATATATTTGTTAAGTCTAATGTTGTTAGCCAATCTCCCTGGTCTAGGAGTTACAGGACTTTCTCCGTAATAGCGTATACTCTCGTGAGTAACGTGACGTTGCGCGAGAATCGGTAGCTGTTCTCTCCGCGTCGGTGATATACGGGGTATGTGACCCGGTCGCTCAGAAAGCAATGGCAAACTACTGAGCGTAATTTTGCCACGAAATCAACAATCAGCTGAAAGATGCTGACGTTGTCATTGTTACAGTCAGCGCCGTGCAATGTCTTCACATTTGTTAATGCATTTGGGCATTATTTATTAATCAGCGTGTAATCAATTTTTTTGAATGTTTTCTTATGGGGGATCTTTTATGTGTAAAGTTGTTTCCTATGTTGTTTAAACTAGGTGCTTCCAATCATCATATCACTTATCTTTTACCTTTATATCACCCTTTCTCCTCTTTCGTTTCTCATTCCCAAACCATAGCCACCAACTAGATATTCCATTCTGCTTTTGCTTTGGCTTCTTCAAATATCATTTTGATTTCTTATTATTAGTTTTGAGAGATGGTCGCCACTTATAATGATATGAGTGCCTGTTTTTCAGACAGCAATGGCAAACTACTGAACGTATACTTGCCAAGAAATCGCAAAAAAGCCAAACAACTTATGGGGTTGACTAAGACGTCCTGTAAAGGATATGCAACTGCCTTACCATGTATACTTTGCATACAATTTTTGTATTTCTTCTTCACAACTGCCTATTGTTGCTGCATTGCTATTACACCATCACCCTTATCTCGTTCAGCTTCAAAAAAGAAGTTATATTAGGGTCTATCTCTGGTTCGGATTACTAATCCTGTAGCCGAGTCAGCCACAAATCGGATATTAATTTGAAGGTGACTGTTGGTCTAAAGAGGGTAATACGTTGATGCATATATTTGTGTAATATTTTTATATAATGGTTTGACTTTAGAAGGAGTATTAGAAAGAACGATAAAAGATCTTCACCCCACTCCCCAACACTTCACTGAGGCAAATGGCGGAAGAGAAGAAGAAGAAAAAGGTTTAACTTTGATTTTAACCACACTATCCTTATCTGAAATACATCATAAAACGATAAATTGATTTATTCGTGTCCTTGTCAAATATTGTCCAACCATTCACATTTTGCCCTTCATTGTCGTATGACGTCAGCTATTAGCATATTCACATCCGGTGTAGGCAGAGGCCATAGTAATTTGCTGACAAATATTGATGGACGGGTATGAGGAGTTAGGCTAAAGCTTCTTACTCGCACAACAACATGGTAATATGGGATAGCGTAATGAAACGAATACAGGATCAACTTAAAACAACAATAAAAAGGATCAACTTAAAGCAACAATAAAAACCATATGAACCAATTTCCCATATAAAACCACCCCGATGCCTACTCCATCTGTTAAAGAACCATTATCTCCGTACACCAAATCAAACTGCATTTATCAATTCTAGAGTGAGTGCCAAGCAACTTACATAGATAGAACAGAAAGATAGTTAGCAAATCAAGTAGCCGAACATATACCAGTGTGGGTGGAAAAGAGAGTTTAATCAGTGTCCGGGAATCTCTATGTAGTCGAAATTATTTAAAACGCCGTCCTCGTCGATTTCTCAACAACTCATAAATTAAGGTCATTACTTTGACAAAGGAAAAGCGTTTCGTATTCGCCGAACAATAAATTACTGCTTAAATATAGTGAAGTGTTGGCAATTAAGCGGTTCCAGTCGGTTGTATGCAAGCATAAAGAGTTCATTTTCAATTTGAAATACTATAGGAAATAACAAAAGCTCAGCATTCGAACATTACCTTGCCTATGTTTTAATTGATTCATACAAAATATTATTCATATTACCACTTCTTATGATGACCGTAGACCCCGAGGTAGACCAAGAAGACTGTGGAGAGATAATATATATACAGACCTACAAGCACTTGGAATCAACGACTGGCAAGAGAAGGTCCACTAGAGAGATGAATGGAGACGGATTGTATCTGCAGCAAAGAACCTCAATGGCTCGGAACGCTGAAGAAGAAGAAGAAAGAAAGGTATATATCTGTGCAGTATGCACATAACGAGTGGCAGCAAAAATATGCCAGGCAATAAATTTTGCAACACATTGTTTGTAGCTTCCGTGTTTAGATATGGAATGAGCCAATTAACTCCGTTTCTCAAGATCACCTTTCTTCCTGAAGAAACCTATTGTAACCAGTTCAGCTGTTTCAGTAGGCAGAACGGGTTAAACGTAACATTTCAATATTTTTTTTCTAACATTCGAAGAAAGCGATTTTACTTGAATTAGTTAAAGGATGTCTTCATGGCCCAATGGATAAGATCGTTCACTGACTCCGAAGTAGCGGGTTCCGCCCCCTACACCAGTCATGTGAACTAAACCGTTGACTTCTCGTCCTTGATTTGCGGACGTAAATTACAAGTACCTCAGACGCTGGAGTGTGTTCGCCTGACGTTGAGGGACACTGGTAATAGGGGAAGCTAAACCACACGCAAAAATCAGTCCAGTGTACTACAAATAGTAGCAAGCGTGTGCTCTACGCTTGAGCTAAAACAAAACGAATGAAAACAAAACAATATTAAATATGCGCTTATAGATAGAATCGACGTCTGAGTACTCCAAACGCATCCATGCTTGCTCTGTTTTGCTGGCACAATCAGGAGTAGTTGTGCTGTTTGTTGCCGAAGCGTGGTGATTGTGGACACATTTATTTCGTCCCAGTCCAAGATCATACCTGCTGCTAATGAGTTTTGTTTGTGGTATTCATTCACATTTCTTATTTGTGATTGTGATTTTTCTTCTTCTTCTTCTTCTTCTTCTTCTTCTTCTTCTTCTTCTTCTTCTTCTTCTTCTTCTTCTTCTTCCTCTTCTTCTTCTTCTTCTTCTTCTTCTTCTTCTTCTTCTTCGTCTTCGTCTTCTTCCCCTTCCTTCTCTTCTTCTTCCTCGTCCTCTTCTTTCTCCTCCTCTTCTCATTGTTTTTCTTCTTCGTTCGACGAAATGTTTGTTTTGGACATAAATACGCGGTGTCTCCTTACATCAAAGCTGCGATATACACGCCTTTCTGCCGACACATCCGACTTCTTCAGGTATCCGTAGACCGAGTCAACCTTCCCGGGGCTGTTATATTTCAGTTTTCCAGTTAAGTATTCTACTTGTCTGATACAAATTTTGGTCGAAGCGTGTATTGTACCGGCGTGTCTTTCCGTCGTTGATCCTCCTAGTTTTATACTGTATTCATTTGTTTTTCTGTATCAGCCCGACCGCAGTCACCTCTTTATCCCACTACTGCCGCACTTGTTGCTTAGTCTCAAAGACCGGACTTGTTGATTCCCCGGCACGCGTGCTAGCAAGCTATTGTTTGTGACACGGGCGATTTTTTCTCTGTCCTTTCTCAGTGTCCACGCGCTTTGGTGTTCTTTAGGTCAGTTTATTAGCTCCCTTATTACCTCGGACTTTCTTATATCTTCATCATCGGGACGCTCCGTGGCGACGTGGTCAAGTCGCCTGACTCGAGCTCCGAAGGTTGTTTGTTCGATTCTGGGCCGCATCCTTCGGTTCACGAGTGAATTTTTTTTCGGAGACTCCTGAGGGTCGTCGCTGGAGCTACGGAATTCGTGCTTTGTGCGATGCTTTCTGAGCCGCGGAAAGAGACTGAGTCACATGGGATAAAAACCCGGTGCAATGAAATCGACTCTGTCGACTTTTAAACGACTTTTTATATCTTCATATTTCTGTCTAAATAGATTTCCGTCTCTCTGTTTTCTTACATTCTATGTGTGTGTCTGAATGTATATGAATATAACTATTTGTCTGTATGTATATCTGTCTAACTATATGTTTGTATGTGTATCCGTCTAACTATATGTTTGTATGTGTATCCGTCTAACTATATGTTTGTATGTGTATCCGTCTAACTATATGTTTGTATGTGTATCCGTCTAACTATATGACAGTTAGAGTAAAATGTTGACTTCTCGTCTTTGACTCGGGAACGTAAATTACAATTACCTCTGAGTGGGTTTGCCCGATGGCGGCGGACACTGTAAATAGAGAAAGCTAACCCACACGCAAACATCAGGCAGAGCACTAAAAGTAATAGCACGTGTATGGACTACGTCTGAGCTCAAAGCAGGCTAACGCAACACAAAACTCAATCACCAGCGAGAATAGGACACTGACGCTGGATAGGAAACGCAATGGGAATACCCGATAATATCGTCACTGGAAAGTCCTGCCCGGGGAATCCACGGGGTCCACGAAATAGGGGAATGCCTAAAAACACACGCGGATGAGAATTAGAGACAACGATGACAAATATTGGAAACACATGGAGGGGGCTGGAAGAGATAGCAAAAGATGGGATGATTAGGCGTGAGTTGGTGCTGCAGTGGAGGATAAATACAGGTTTTGTTTCATCTTTCCGTTCTAACATTCGGTTATTATGTCCTAAAGTCGTCACTGTAGTGTCTTCTCCGTGTTTATGTGTTTTGTTTTCTTGTGATTGTTTGCTGATGAAAGCTTGTCGCTGCAAAGTTATTTTTCGTTGTGTGGTTTGTAAATCTTCATTATTTCGTGTTCTTTTCTATTGTTTAATGGAAGAAGAAGAAGAAGAAGAAGAAGAAGAAGAAGAAGAAGAAGAAGAAGAAGAAGAAGAAGAAGAAGAAGAAGAAGAAGAAGAAGAAGAATATAAATCAATGGATGGTTGTTTTTGTTCTGTCCAATATGTTTGCTGAAGTACGCTTGAGTTTTGTTTACTGATGTATGATTGATATTAATTTAATGATGTAGGCTTGAGTTAATTTTACTGAAGTATGGTTTAGTTGCCGGTCTCTCTGGCTGAGGGGTTACAACACTTTCTCCGTAATCCCGTTTATCACGCAGAGTCTCGTAGCGGGAGAGAACTGGGAGCGGTTCGACCCCCGCTGGTGACTTGCGGGATACTGAGCCGGCCGCTCAGAAAGCAATGGCAAACTACTGAGTGTAATCTTGCCAAGAAATCAACAGACAGCTGAAAGATGCTGCTGTTGACAGCGATGTCCTGTAAATGATATGCAAAAAAAAAATGGTTTAGTTTAGTTTACTGAAGTATATGCTTGAGTTTAAGTTTACTGAATTATATTCTTGAGTTTAGTTTAGTATGCTTGAGTTTAGTTTACTGAGTCATTAGCTCTATGGCGATGGGTTTGCGAATGCAATTCGCAGTCCTGTATACCGCGTTCGAAACACAGCTGAGGGCGATTTGGAAGCAGACCGTCTTGCCCTGATATTTATTAGAATAGTATGAGTGTCGGTTATTCAGAAAGCAAAGGCAAACTACTGAACGTAAACTTGCCGAGAAATCACGAATAGTCAAAACATACTGGGGTCGACTGTAACGTCTTATAAAAGATATGCAACTACCTAAAGTGATGTGCATAACAAATCAAGATTGTGGTTGTAAAATGTTTCACTATCATCATCTTCTTCTTCTTCCGCGTTTATCCGAAGAGTTTTTTCGGACGTGATTGCGTTGTGCCTGTTTACAGCAGAGCTGAGTTCTTGCGCCGTTAGGCCGATACATCCAATTTCTGCGGGCATTTGTTGACCGGGTTAACCTTCCCGGGTATTATCATCATCAATTCTTGCTGTCAAGAGTCGTGGGTGACTTTCCAGCGCAGGACGGGCCGCCCTGGATAGTGTCATTCCGTGTGACTGCACGTCTTTGATGTCGTCAATCCATTTTCTTCTCGGGCGCTCTCCTGCTCTCGTATCAGATCTTCTTTGATGTAGCGTCAGTGATGGTAACTAATCATGTTGAATTTTAATAACATGGCAGAACTAACTGATCTTCAATATACGTGGCACAAGGTGTTGATCCTACTGTCTGTCTGATAACATATTTCCTTACTCCGTCTCGTATAGTTCAATTATGAGTTCTTCTCAAGCATCTCATCCCACAGGTGTTGATTTTGCTTAAATATGATTTAAATAATGTCCAAGTTTGATATTGGTAACATAGGTTTGGTGTGAATATGTTATTTATAATCTGACATTTTGAGAACATGGGTATATTCGGATATTTCAGTGTGGATGTCAATTGAATCGATAAGAACATTTGCTTCATAACATCTATAGTATGTCAACAGTTTCTATTGCTTTTAAATTTGTAAAACGGAATACACAACAGCCTGTCTGGATGCCTTTGTATACATGAAACTAGTGGGGAATGTTCAGTATAGACAAATATTCTTTCGATTTAGAATTTTTGATTTTCGAATAAATTTAAGAAAGGCAGAGTATATTCTGGCAGGTGGTGTACGCTATACGCGATCTCAAATACTCTATAATCGTGTCATAATGAACATAGACTATAAAAATTTAAACATAAAACACAGACTAGTAAAATTTTAAAAAAATACATAGACTAGTAGCCTGAAAAACATAGACTAGTAACCTGAAATAATATAGAATAGTGACATGAAAAACATAGACTAGTAACGTGAAAAACATAGACTAGTAACCTGAAAAAATATAGACTAGTAACCTGAAAAACATAGACTACTATTCTGGAAAATATAGACTAGTAACCTGAAAAAAATATAGACTAGTAACCTGAAAAACATAGAATAGTAACCTGAAAAAAATATAGACTAGTAACCTGAAAAAATATAGACTAGTAACCTGAAAACATAATAGACTAGTCCCCTGAAATAATATAGATTAGTAACATGAAAAACATAGACTAGTATTCTGGAAAACATAGACTAGTAACCTGAAAAAAAAATAGACTAGTAACATGAAGCTACTGATTGAATCAAGAGCGCATCTTTCGAAAGACGGCATGTCATAGATCATCATCATGTGCCACACCGATGAGCGTGGGCGGTCATGTTTCGCCAGCTCACACGATCACCAGAGTCGTGGATCTGCTCTGTTTTTTGTCTTGATTAAGCCACGTGGCCAAGTCATTTAGTTCATTGATTCTCAACCTGTGGGGAATTCCCCCTTAAAGAGGAAATTTAGGATGTCCAGTGAGGCGAGAGGGGAGGGGGGGGGGGCAATTAAGATTATTTCAAGATCGCATTAATACAAGAATGGATTACATGATATTTTTCCCTCCATACTTTACGGTTCTGTACTTCTCGCCGTTCTTAAATTAGTTTTATAACGTAAGTGGACTCGCAAATCACGTTTTATGTAGACGTCTACATTTGTTCTAGTATGTGTTATTAAATTTAGCTTCCATCTTTTACGTATACTGTGTAGGGGAGGGGGAATTTATAGGAAGGCAATACGAAAACGGGGGGGGGGGGGGGGGGGTGACGTTCTGAACATATGGTGAAGGGGTTCGTGGACCAAAAATGTTTGCGAACCACTGATCTAGATATTTATCTCTCTGTCTTTCCTTTGGTCTTTTTCCCTCAAACGTGCCAGATGTCATAGATGGACTGATCTATTTGTAACAGAAAGTATTTGTTTCCTTTTCTAAAGTGTGTGGATATTGAATTGTATGTTGTATGCACTACGGGGAGGTTTGAAGGCTGCAGTCATTAGTATCAGTCTTACTTTACTCTTAACATGCAAGCAGTCAGTAACGAGAGTGTTCTGTTCATGGCCAACCATGACGTCACACGCTTTTCGGCATGGCACATCATGGTGATGTAATGCCACCAAAATTTCAAGGTGTCCCAATCAATTAGTTCGCGTGTGATCGATACAATTTGTGTCAGGTCTTAGTCAGATATGACTGAGCTACCGTATAACAGTAGACGGTACTACCTGCTTTCTGTTAGCGCCGAACGTTGGGTGGCGCTTACCAAACCCGACACCCCACATTGTGCCAACGGCTACGGGCGGAAGAGCGCAATTGGGAGGGTACAAGCCTTACCCTGGTGTGAGGAAATGCAACCTAAAGACAAAGTGTCATGGCAGGGCAGACCAGGCCCTAAGCCTTGGTTGGCGGCTGGTCTAGGATCGAAGCTCCGACAGGCGGACAATTAGAGCATTGCTTTGCTGATCCGGCAGCTTCTGCAGCTTGTCTTGTTTCAGATGTAGAGGTGTTACCTTTCCTCTGGAGTGAACTAGGCATGCCGAGAGAGGGATCATGCGCATGGGCAACACATCTCTATATTTTAGCCCAGGCTTTGTGCTATGGAGAGGCAATAACTCCATCCCTTACAAACTATCGTCTGTCAAGACGGCAAGGTGCCAATGATGATTAATACAACATGTTGCCAGGTCTTAGAGTCGTGATGTCCTTTCTGCTGACGGAGAGGTTGACTCTCGATGTAGACTGACTTGTAATCTGTTCAGCTGTCTGATTATACTGCCGGATTCTATAGAAGTACGCTCAGATCGTGCTATAGGAGAATGATCTTTGGGAGTCGTGACGCAAATCGACAGGCCTGTAGAATGCTGACAAATATAAGCTGTCAATGACGGTGAGAACAAGAGTGGTATATTGATAAATAGAACATATATTGTTGTATACATGTGAAAGATGGGCAATAAGTAGAGAAGCTGATTCACATCTAATGGCAGTGGGAACGTGGTTTCTGAGGAAAATGTAAAGAATAAAATGGACGAACAGAATAAAATAAATGAGAAATTACTTCAAGACATAAATCAGTAAATTGATTAGAGATATATTACTTAGACAGCGAAGATTATTTGAGGACATTATTAGGATGAATAAATTTGAAATGTTAGTGATAACTGGCAAGATTGATGACTATAAGGCAACGGGAAAACAAATAAATATCTGAATGGTTTGGTCATATGGCATAATGGAGACAAGAACATAGAACAGACCTACGACTCTGGTGATCGCGTGAGATGGCGAAACATGACCGCACACGTTTATCAGCACTTCACAGGATGATGATGATAGTGTCTATCTAGGAAGCTGCGGTGGGGCATGGAGCTATCACGTTTGCCTGTCGGACGTGTAGTTAAGAGTACGAAACCTCTTCAAAGTGAGGTTCTCCTTCCCTCCCCAGCCGGCAAGGCACTGGATGATGATGATAGTATCAAGGGCAAGTCAGGAGAAGGGGAAAGAGAGAGTACATCGTGACACCTGGAAATTTGGATGGGAGGAGAAGCATGAAGAGGGGACCATAAGAGAAGATGATGGACAGTTTAACATCGTGGCACGGGGGGACATCAGTATCATACAGGACTAGCAGTACACGAGACAGAAGGCTGTGGATAAACATGATCACCAACGCCAGATGGTCTTGACTATACTAAGAAATGTAAAGATTAAAAAGAAATAGTTAATTGCATATCCTTTACAGGACGTTGCAGTCAACCCCATAATTGTATGGCTGTGATTTCTTAGCAAGTTTACTTTCAGTAGTTTGTCATTGTTTTCAGCACTCATAACTTTGTATGGAAACCAAAGCAAGACAGTCTGCTTCCAAATCGAGAGCAGCTGTTTCGAACACACTACATAAAACAATTACCTTCTTCACGAATATAAAAAGTGAAGTGAAAAGATAAGTTTATCTACAGTGGCTTTATTGAACGGAATAACTTAATCAAAGGGA
Source organism: Cepaea nemoralis (assembly GCA_014155875.1). Taxonomy (NCBI): domain Eukaryota; kingdom Metazoa; phylum Mollusca; class Gastropoda; order Stylommatophora; family Helicidae; genus Cepaea; species Cepaea nemoralis. Next base: position 147,736 of record JACEFZ010002422.1, read on the forward strand.
TATTTTGCCCTGGCCATGCGGGTGTACGGGGGAATGAACAGGCTGATAGGCTAGCAGGGAATGCGCCTCTTGGTGGTATCTTGCCTGCGGACAAGGGGGAGGTGGTCGTGCGCTTGTGGGACCAGGTGGAGAAGGCGGAGGAACGGATTGAGAACCCATATGTTGGAAAGAATGAGATTGCGGGGGATCGGCAGGGGTTCTGGAAGAATCTCAAAACTGAGAGGGAAGACCAGGAGAGCATTTAATCAGATAGCGGTGGGAACGATTAGTAGTATGACTCTTTGCTGGCTGTTGAACGAGGGGATGGAGCACGTATGGGAATGTCCTGAGTACAGTGATGTCGGTCCTTGACTCAACTCAACTCAACTCAACACTTATCCCTTGTCTGTTATGCCGTAGATTAATTAACTTAACACAAAGCGTTGTATTTTGCAGAAGGAAAACAACAACGTGGAAATACACGGTGAATAAACAGTGTGTTAAACAATTCATTCAACACTTACCTTCTTCACGAATATAACAAACGGCGAAGTGGGAAGATTCGTGTATCTACAGTGGCTTTATTCAATGGAACACTTTACGTCGCAGTTATCCTTTGTCACGTTATGCGGTAGAGTAATCGAACCTAGCACAAAGTTATTTGTTGTATTATACAGAAGAAAAACAGCCATGTGAAAATAAACTGCAGCTAAAGTCAATCTTGAATCAAGTTTACACAAAGTGCACATACTTAAATATGAATGGAGGTTAGCCGGGGTGTTTCGTGGCCTCGCGCAACTGTCGCGCTCTCACACACGGCCGCGCCTCGGTGAAACAAACACTTGTCATGCGTGCCTCCCACAGGCACATGGTGTGTGCATACGTGCCGTTGGTGGTGAGGGGCGGCGAGATATTGACAAACGGTTCAGGGTTCGAATACAATATATATATATATATATATAATGTTGGTGTTTGTCCATAAATAATGATGATGAATATTCATTTCATCCAGTGAGATTGAAAGTTTGGAGCCGTGAGTTCTAAGATGGCTGATAAGGCCTATTTTGTCTCGAAATGTTCTTTGACAATATGTGCAAAGAATGCTTGAAGTTGCAGGAGGAGGATCTCCTGCAGTGGTTCAGCCTTTTTTTTTTCATAGCTCTTGCAGTTCTGTTTCCTTCACAAGTAACTACACCCGTGCATAATGATGTACGCCACGAATTTCGGTTTTTGGCAGCAGTCTCTCAAGTGTCGTGATGACTCCCAAAAGCTTTTAATAAGATCTTCAGAGTGTCTCTAAAGCTTTTCCTCTGGCAGTCATGGGGGAGTTTACCACAGTGCCACAGTGCAGCTAACCGTAAAAGATTCGTTTAGGGAGCCTGTGATCTGGACATGTAATGTAATTGGGGGGGGGGGGGGGGGGGGGGGGGGTAGCGAGCGAGTTGGTGTAATGTTTAGGGTTGGTTGACAATTGGTTAATGGCTGGCAATGGCATGAGCCCGGTTGGATGTGGGTTCGAGGTCAACTTTCACCGTTCGTTACGGAGGGAAAGACTCACCGACTATTCTACTGTGCACTCATTATCATCACCTAGTGCCTTGCCAGCTGGCGTAGGTGTTCATGGCTCTCCACAGATCTCGGTCTTTGGTGTTCTTGATCACCTCTGCGGCTGATATTCCTATATGCCACCGTCTCAATCCATCCAGCGTAATTTATCTTAGCCGGCCTCTGCCTCTCTTCCCCTCGATCTTTCCAGTTGTCACGATGTTCTCCAATGCCACGCTTCTCATGACATGAACGAAACAAGCTGTTTGTCTCGTTCTTAATGTTGTATATAACGTTCTTGTTTCATTAGCCTCTTTCAGGCAATCGTCGTTAGTTACTCTGGCAGTCCAAGGAATTCGCAACATTCGTCTTAGGAACCACATCTCTGTGGCTGCCAAGTTCCACCAGTCAAGAAATCTTGGGAAGAAAATGTGGTTTCCCCGTTGCTTTCCACATGCACACGGGGGACTTTTATTTCTGGCTGTTAACTGATTCAGTGCCGTGGGATGATTAATCGTCGTAAGTGACTTCTCATATCTGCCAAGGGCTTATATATCGCAGAAATGTCATTGCGAAATGTTCTCTCAATTAAAATATCAATACAGTAGTTTTCCTTAAGCAACCCCCTTTAATTTGATAAATAGTACAGCATGTTAGTTAGTTAGTTAATCGAGGTTCCAACTTCATGGCAACGGATCGTCCCCATTATGCTCCATTCCTGTGGCAGTGAATATCACACAAAATGCTCCCGACCGTCCAATGTGAAAAGTGGAATAGGCAGGAGTCTCGGCAATCCAACAGCCCGCACAGGTACACTGTGCATAATGCCGCCGCCAGAATGCAAACACAAAATTCATCCACGAAAACCAGTTCATCGTCGATGGACTCGGCAGTCACCAGAAAGATTTCATTGACCCGGGTTTTCATGTCTGCTACCATGTTAACAACTTTTAGGTCATAAATTTTACACACCCCTACTTCCCATAACCCGCCATCCATTTTTGTTTGGTCCAATCCCACTTTTTGTTTGGCACTGAATCTGTTACACTTCCGGTCTGTTGATTTCGAGGTAGGCGGTTCAACCCCTACACCGACATTAAGTTGGACTTCAACATTTACTTCTCGTTCAGAACGCAATGGCAAACTACTGGACATACAATTGGCGAGACACCCAATCAGGGTAGACCGCAACGTCTTGGAAAGTTCATGAAACAAATACAGGAAAGGTAAATAAATGAACCAGAATAGATGGCTGCTTTGGAAAAGTTTGGATTGAAACTTGGCTTAGCCGAGAAAGAGTGGCACATCAAGAGAATGAGCTTGGCCAGGAAAGAGTGGCACATCAAGAGAATGAGGTTAGCCGGGACAGAGTGGCACATCAAGAGAATGAGCTTGGCCAGGAAAGAGTGGCACATCAAGAGAATGAGCTTGGCCGGGAAAGAGTGGCACATCAAGAGAATGAGCTTGGCCAGAAAAAAGTGGCACATCAAGAAAAACGAACAGTGTCGGCAATCAACGCATAGGTAGTACAACTGGTCACTGCCATCATCATCATGTTCCTTGTCGATACGCGTGGGTGGTCATGGTTTGCCATCTCACACGATCATTAGAGTCTAGTTTCTGGTCTGTGTTCTTGTTCCCGATTATGACAAGACGTGTGAATATTATCTCTTTGTCTTCCTCTTGACTTCCCCCCATCAAGTTTAACTATTGTGATTAAGTTTTCCCATTTATTCCACCGAACTGTCGTGCGCAAAGGAAGTTACAGATTTATAATTTACTTGGCATCCGTAAAGATGGCAGGGAGTCGTCCTTGCTTGACTTTTTTGGAACAGACCATACAGATCTGTGACGGTGGTCATTGACTCTACAAAAACATCGTCTAACCAACGTGGCGAACTTCAAGCCATCTTGTCTGACCTCATCGTGTCTCGGTCTCATCTAATCTCATCACATCCCATCTCATCTCATCTTGTACCTTTTGGTATCGAGGCGATGCATAAGCAGCAGGAGAGTGCCCGTTTATGGGCTTCATATATCGAGATTACAATGAACTCTGCTATTCCCTCTGTCCAGAGTTGACATCATCGGCCTTTTCAGGCCATAACTAACAACTACTTATCGGCTGCTCTCAAGTTAAATAAGTCCCCTTCCTTTACGTTACCTGGTTTATCATCATCATCAAGTGTCATGCCAGCTGGCATAGGCGTTCATGGCTCTCCACAGATCTCAGTCTTTGGTGTTCTGGATCAACTCTGCTGATGATATTCCCCAATACCACCTTCTCAATCCATCCAGTATCGTTTCTCTTGGTCGGCCTCTGCCTCTCTAACCTGGTTAGGTTGGGGGAACAGTAATTTGCCGGGGAGGGTGGAGGACGTGTACTCCTCCTTGGCCCGAGATGTCATTTTGTCAGAGGAAGTGAGGAGGTTGTCTTACTTCTCCTTTGACAAGAGATCGAAGTCCGCCGCAAGCGGCTTGGAAGCTGACCGCTGTGCATTGATTTTCGCAATGGTATGGCCGTTGTCCGTTCAGCAAGCAATTGTAAACTATGGAACGTAATACTAGGCCTAGAAAATCACAAACCGCCTTGTGGGTGACTACGACGTCCTGTTAGGGACATATTACTAGCATTTAACATCGAAGAAATTATGAGTCTGCGCCGAATGCACGCACTGATGATTGCTTGACCTCAAAGTAGCTGAACAGTACGCGAAAAATCATCATCATCTTCATCACGTACCGTTTTAAGTGGCATAGGCCTTCACGTCTCTCTACAGATCTCGGTCCATGGTGTTCTGAATCAAATCAATTGTATTGATGGTATTCCGCCATGTCTTAGACCATCAAGCATCATTTCTCTCAGTTTGCCTTTCTCTCTTCTCCCACTAATCTTTCCAGGCGTCACCATGTTCTACACAGTTCAAATTCTCATAAGATGACCAAAGAGCATCGTGTATCTCTGTCTTATATTTGTTTATAATGTTCTACTTTCACTAACCGCTTCCAGGCAATACATATTAGTTACCCTGGCAGTCAACAGTACAGGCAACATTCGTCTCAGAGACCATATCTTTGTTGCCTTTTCGTCTCTGTCTAAGTTGTTTGTTCACACTCCAAATAAAATGTCATTACTATTGTTCTGATATTCATCATCATGAAGATTGCGTTGCACTATTTCGTCAAGTCCGTGGCTCAGTACATCCGACTTGAATAAGGGTTGGTTTTCCCTAGCCTCTGACTGTCCTCTGTCTACCTATAAGAGTACAGGTTTGTGCCTCTCTTCGTGTGATCCCTACACCTTGATCTGTCCGACATGGGGGCTCTACCAATACATGGTACCGAGATCTACCGACACCCTACTGACATGGGAGACTCTACCAGTAGCTGGGCTACTGTCGGGATAGCTCTTGGGGACAACAGAGCACTCAAGCGCCTCTACCACTTCAAGATGGAGACACAACAAAAGAGTTTTCAGACATTAGTGGCAAGTGTTTACTAGGCTCCAGTTAGTGACTATTTCTAGTTTATATGTAACTGACCATCTCATTTGCCATTCTCTAATATAGTCGAACACCAGTACCGTCTCACGTTCTCCTATTCTTGTTTGGTCTAGTATTTTCTTGTTGTATTTAGCATTCGTCACAGCCATTTCATTTCTTTTGTTTCAGTTGTCCTTTCTCCCGTTTGTTTGTCGCAGTCCGAGTTAACTGTACTAACATAATGTTGGAAAGACGACAAAAACAGACAAACATATGCACAACAGTGAAATGGAAAAACTATTATAAATATACGATAAATAATAAAAAAGAGACATGAACGACTGAATATAAAGTATAAATAGGAAGCTCGGCAAGAGGAAGTCACCGTGGCCAAGTGGTTAGGTCGCCTGCGCGCACTCTGAATGTTGTGGGTTCGATGCAGGCGTACCTTGTTCGGTTCATGAATGCAATTTTCTCAGAGATCCCCTGGGGGTGGTCGCTGGGGCTACGGAGTTTTCGGCAAGCCGTCCTGTGGAAAGAGACGGAGCCATATGGGATAAAACAAGACGCAATGAAGCCGATCATCTTGAATTTTAAACCATTTGTTAGCTCCACTAGAAAGAAAACAGAATCAAAAGAAGGAAATTTGAATAATGAAGAAACACACAATAGATCGCACGATTTATTGCCTGGCATATTTCGTTGCATGTCGTCAGGCACATACTGCAGAATTTACACAAAATAAATAAAGTAATTAGATACTTCCTTAAAGCAAAAATATACACATATTCGCACAGTAACTTCAATTGTCTAATTTGAAGGATGTATCTAATTACTTAAGTTTTTTTGTATGTGAATTATGCAGTATATACCTGGCAAGATGCAGCGAAATATGCCAGGCAATAAATTGTGCAATCTGTTGTTTGTGTCTCCATTATTAAAATAAGGAAACATTCTTTTTTTCTAACCTCATTTATTTCGTCATATCTTTAGCTTACCCAATATTGCCTGAGTTTAAAAGATCATTGTGTGCTAAGTGACGATCGATACATTGGCGTTTAGGCCTTACCCAATTAATAATGAAGTCTTTTAAGGGTATCTAGCTGGCAGGCAGGGCGATCCCTCTGTGGGGCCCTGTTATCATCTGGAGGTGACAGGTTAGAATCCCCGTGATCCTCTAGCTTTCAATTACTATATTATATATTGTCTCATCTTATTTCTGCTTATTTCCTTTACTTCAATAAGTGCCAATCGATACTCGTGAAGTTATTTCTCAGAGTATGCCAGTGACATGAGCGTCGCCCCTGCGGCTGGTATTTATATACTGGTATGTTACAGAAAGGGTCTGTCTTTCAATCGATCTGATCATGACGTCAGCAGGTGACGTCAGTCGGAAAGTTAAAATTGCAGACTGCCGCAGTTTAAGAAAATATCAATACCAGAAGAACGTGGCAAATATATAACCTATCACCATCATCATCATCATCATCATCATCATCATCATCATCGTCATTATCATCATCATCATCTTTAGAACTTTCTCTCTATCTAAAGTCAGATGTCCTACAAGAGATCAGCGTGGCCGAATGGATGAGAACGCTCGTTTTTAAACATCCGGTGTGCTGACGCCAAACTAGAGGGTTCAACAACTAACAGATATAAAATGTTGACTTCTCGTCCTTGACTTGGGTACATAAATTACAAGTACCTCAGAAGTCGGAGTGGGCTCGCCAAATGACGAGGGACACTGGTAATAGTGAAAGCTAACCCACACACAAAATTCAGTCCAGTGCACTATAGTATGTCCCGATTTGAATGCCTTCATTCAAGATCAATGTGGTAACATGTGTGTGAACTACACTTGAGTTCAAAGCAAGCACTTCACTGAGTAATGAGTTGATTCAGAAAATATCTGTGATCGCTGCATTTCATTTGTATCAGAAATTCTGACTTGTTGGCAAATTGTAACAATAAAGTAAGAAACGGACATTGCAGACAACGAACAACATTAGTAGATACGGTTGTTGTAGACAGTGAACAACTAGGGTTAGAAAATCAACGAGCCGAACCTCTGTTGCTGTCATGAGTAATCTCGAATGGTCTTCGTGTTTAAGCTGTCGCCTTGGAGCGCCGAAAGATGTGGGTTCGATTCTGAACTCCGTCAATCAGTTCACGATTGCAGTTTTCTCGAAGAATCCTGGGGGTCGTCGCTTGAGCTTCGGGGTTCGTGCTTTGTGTGACGCTTTCGACAGGTCGGCATCGGAAAGAGACCGAGCCATATGGGATAAAACCGGGTGCAATGAAGTCTACACTCACACTTTTAAACCCTCAAAATCTTGAATCCATGACAATGTGGTTTCCCCTTCCCCGCCTAAACGACACACTTCCCTCCAAAACTTGTTTTCGAGATATTCATTCTTTCAACATATCTTCAATATTCCTTTTTCCTCAATGCCATGTGTCTTAAAAGCCAGTCTTCTTCGAATTTTTGCTGAATATATTTGTTCATTCTTTTTCCCGCCCAATTAATTTCTTAATTCTCTTATGTAACATTTATTTTCAAAGGCGCATATGTTCAGCCGTTGTGTTTTACTCAGTGAGCCCATTGTATTCATAATATTCGTTTCAGAAACCACATCTGGGTTAGATCCAAGTTTTTCTTAATTTCGTTCTTCATGCTCAAAGAAGCCGGTCTCCCTGGCCTAGGCGTTAACGTCTTTCTCCGTAATCCCGTATATCCACGTGAGGAACGTAATCTGCGTGAGAATCTTCTCGCCGCGTTGGTAACTTACGGGGTATGTGAGCCGGTCGCTCAGAAAGCAATGGCAAACTACTGAGCGTAATCTTGCCAAGAAATCAACAATCGGCTGAAAGATGCTGACAGAGATTTCCTGTAAAGGATATGCGGAAAAAAAATATTTAAAGATTCCATGCCGTACAACAGAATAGGTCCAATGTGGTGTATAGGCTGTTGAGCTGTTAAGGCCTCTGAAGTTCGCTTGTTTGTTTGTTTTTGGTTACTTCTGGCTATGGATTGCTTACGCATTTTACTCATGATGGACTGGTAGTACATGGTTTCGTCGCCCAGCTACTGAGTTAAGCGCGCCGAGCGACACTGTGCACTGTGGATTTCATGTGGAATGCTTTTACATCTGTCCGCGGGGGTTTGTATTGTGAACTGCATGTTCAGAAAAATGGCGGGTGGCGTGTTGCTGAACTAGCTGATTTTCCTTTATGCAGTACTGTGTGGGCAACTGTTGGTTTTCTAGTGAGTGCCGCTTTCATCGACGTGAACTATACTTTTAGTAGCGAACTCTTGTGGTTGGTATTCTGGCGGCGGCCTGTGGCAAGTATGCCAGTGTGTTATGTTAGTTTGTCGGGACTGCTGTCTGTTCCACTTTTCCCATAGGACAATGAGGAGTATTTTGTGTGAAATTCACTGGCGCAGGAACGGGGCATTATGGGGTGACCCTTTGTCGTGAAGTTGGAACATCGACTAAGTAAGTAACTATCTAACTAACTAACTAACTAAATAACTAACTAACTAACTAACTAACCAACTAATGTTCTGTATCACATTTTAGAACTCTCTTTTTGACATGCAATGCAAGTGACCTATTACATAAGTATTCTTAAATGCAGCTTTTCCTTGGTCTATTCGACTCTAACTCTATATGACACATCTTGCATGTGAAGTTATAGTTGCCCGTTGATATCTTTTTATTCTATTGACTTGGTTACGTAAGCATTTTTGCTTCTATTATAATATCACATTCAGCTGTTATCTTTTTTGTTCGTATAGCCATCGTTTCTGTTTTCTTTACATTCAACGAAAGTTGTTTTCACACTCTCAAATTACTACAATTTCCAACAATTAGTGTAGAACTTTAGCGTTGTCAACTGTGTTAAGTTCAGCTGTAATCAGTCCAGTACTAGCTCATAGCACTCAGGATCATAGCGCTCTGTCCTCGTCTTCAATAACCAGCGAAGAGTCCCAATACTAATGATATCAGTTGCAGTCCCAATACGAATGATATTAGTTGCAGTCTAATTAAAATATATGTCCGTCTGGCCTTTCCTCGACGAACTGAGTGTCGATCAGATCCTCCGGTCACTCTGTGCGGCATCAGTCTCTCCAAGAACTGAGTGTGGGTCAGATCCTCCGGTCACTCTGTGCGGCATCAGTCTCTCCAAGAACTGAGTGTGGGTCAGATCCTCCGGTCACTCTGTGCGGCATCAGTCTCTCCAAGAACTGAGTGTGGGTCAGATCCTCCGGTCACTCTGTGCGGCATCAGTCTCTCCCAGAACTGAGTGTGGGTCAGATCCTCCGGTCACTCTGTGCGGCATCAGTCTCTCCAAGAACTGAGTGTGGGTCAGATCCTCCGGTCACTCTGTGTGGCATCAGTCTCTCCAAGCCATGATGGTGTATGTTAGGTGGTTAGTTTCATTTACTTTATCGTGATCATGTGCTATGCTGTATCCCACTTACTTATTTCAGAACGGAAAAGTTTATAACCAGCGGATAAAATATTTCTTCTTCTTCTTTCGTTCGCTTGAAATATGTCTATAACTGCAATATTGCCTCTTGTATAAATTTAACTGTTTTTTTTTAGTTCACTCAGGGGTCCATAGAGTTTATCTTCCACTGTCATCTCTCTAGGCCAGAAGATGTGCCTAGATATGTCATATTTTGGGCAGTCTTGGAGTATGTGCTCTGCTGTCTGCGATGCCAATCCACATGTGAACATGGCGGATTCACCAATCTTGAATTTTGTATGCATGTGGTTGCGTAATCTATTATGTCATGTTCTCAGGCGCAGAATAATGACTTCTTTTTTCTTTTTCCACAATATATACACGATCCTAAAAGGGCCCTGACAACATCTGCCTTGTCACGTACCACGAGGTGGAGATCTAGCCAATCTGTCCGCCTGCTCGTTTCCCGCCACACCAGCATGCCCTGGGGAAAAGATCCAACGAGTGCTCCCTATTTTTGATTTTTTTTAAATTGAAACATGCCTCTCTGCACGAAGCATGTCGTTCGTCTACACCGTTGTCAGCTAACAATACCCTGTATCTTTGCTTATATTACATCATTATTTATATTGTGCACACAAGAGTGCGCAACTAAAACACAAAAGATTGTTTATACTACAGGGTGTATTACTATTTGTAATGACTGTGCAGTGTTTGAAAATATTGCCGGTTTAAGTTTTATATTTACCTAGGATATTGCATATTTATTTTTATATTTATATAAATAATAGTATATTTAGTATATTGGTATATTTAGTGTTATGTGTGTATATATATATATATATATATATATATATATATATATATATATATATATAGTACATTTATATTTACCTAGTATATTGCTGGTCTCCGTGGCCAAAGACTTGCGAACGCGGTTCGTGAGCCGCTTACCAGGCGTTCGAAACGCAGCTGCGACCGATTTTTCAGCAGACCGTGTCGCGTTGTGTTATAGCGTGTTGGTACGGGAGTCGTTCGTTCAGAAAGCAATGACAAACTATTTGAACGTAAGATTTGCCTAGTACATCAACAGCAGCTGAAAAATGCTGGTGTTGACTGCAACGTCCTGTAAGGGATATGCAACAATTTAAAAAAAAAAAAAAATTGCAAGAACTTTACAAAACCTGAACCGGCACTATTTACAAACACTGCAGTCATTAGAGAATACATCTGATATAATATCAGTAAATGGTGTACAAACAGGAACTAAGAACAATGGGTTGTTTATGTTAAAATAGTGTACGCGCATACAGGAACTTAAAAACAGCCAGATAGGATTACGAATAAATATATAGTGCTGTTCATTGGCGGTAGAAGCCTCCGTTGTAAGAGAGTAAGAGGTCAGCTCATACTGTAGAGATCCGGGGTTACGTAAGTGGCTTGTGGTGGTGCATTTACTTGCATCTCAAGACCAAATCGTTGTTAGTTATTTCATGGTTATTTCTTCTTCTTCTTCTTCTTCTTCTTCTTCTTCTTCTTCTTCTTCTTCTTCTTCTTCTTCTTCTTCTTCTTCTTCTTCTTCTTCTCCTTCTCTTCTTCCTCCAAATTTTCTTCTTCTGCTTCGTCATCTTCTCCTCCCATGACTCCATTCACGGGGTCAGTTTTACCACAGATCTTTGGAGATCTCCACCCGGGCTACGGAGTTAGTGTGCTGGAAGATGATTTCGACAGGCGGTTTGCTGCTCTACAGAGAGAGAGAGAGAGAGGAGAGAGAGAGGAGAGAGAGAGAGAGAGAGAGAGAGAGAGAGAGAGACTTAGCTATATGGGATAAAACCCATTGCAATAAAATATATCCCTTTAACCCACCTGTTTACCTCTTTATGATAGGATAAACGAAAGACCCAAATAAAGAATAAAGAGCCAAATAACCACATTGACATGGACAGGAAATTAGTTAATAATAAATACAAAAAGCTGAATCAAAAATAGAGGAATGAAGAAGAGACGCGAGGTGGAGAAGCGAAGAAGGGGGAGGAACAACAGCAGCAGCAGTAGCAAAAGAAGAAGAAGAATGAGGAGGGGCGATGGGGAGGATAGAGAGAGACCAGGAAGAGGAAGACTACGACAACGACGAAGAGAATGAGGTGGACGATAAGGAAGAAGAAGAGATAACGAACGGATGAACGCGTCTGACATTCTGCCCTTCTTATCTGTCTTCTCTCATCCTTTAATTCATTTACACATCGTTTATGAGGCTAATCTAGACAACAGCGACAACAACAGAAACAATAAGCATTATAAACACTAATACTAAAGCTAATTTTTCACTTGGCAAGCAAAGGCAAACTACTGAATGTAAACTTACTAAGAGATCACAGCGGCAGAAATGCTGGTGTTGACTGCGATGTCCTGGAAAAAAGGATATGCAAAACAAAAAATTATAATTAGCTAAGATAGGTGTAACGTAACACAGTTACTAGAATGTTTATTATACTAGTTGTCCTTTGAACTCATTATTATTTTTTTAAGAGGGCATATTGTCTGTGGTAAGACAGTGTTTAAATAGATTGTGATTGTATGTATATGGATTGCTTGTGTCTTCGATTTGTCGCGGATGAATGTTCCACAGCCGAGCTGCGTAGTATGCTAAGCTTGTTTTGTATCCGTCTATCCTAGTTTTAGGGACATGCAGTATGTTTAGTCGTTCGCAATGCAGCTAGACATGTAAACACAAAACTGACGCTAAACTCGAGATGGAAAATATTGAACGAGCCTTATCCACCATTTCAATCCAAGTTTCCAGCCAGGAATTTGGCTTTTCATCAAACTTAAATCACACATTGATATCTCAGTCCCAAGCAACGTAAGAAACATATCTGATAATTGAGAAACTGGATATTGCCATAAACATTAGTTGTCACTTGCCGCACAGGGCACAAGCAACATCAAATAATTGAGAAAGGAATGAATTACGACGGTGTTATCTCAGTTCAATGTCTTAGGTGTTTGATGGACGTTGCATGTCTAGCGATAGTTTGAGAAAGCGGGAATTCCAGTGTGATGAAGATAACGATTACATTCATCTTTAAGTAAACATTGGGAGTGTGCGTGTGTGTGTGTGTGTGTGTGTGTGTGTGTGGAAGGGGGGGGGGGGGGGGGGGGGGGGGGGGTGTTATGATTTAGAGCAGTGGTTTTCAAACTTTCAGCACACAGTGCACAGGTCAAAACGATTAAATTCTCAGTGAACATTGGTTATTTGTTACGGAGATATTTTATCGTTTAGGAATAAATTAGTTTACGAGTATATTTGCATCTTCTTTTTCTTTCTTTCTTTCTTTCTTTCTTTCTTTCTTTCTTTCTTCTCTTTCTTTCTTCTTTCTTTCTTTCTTTCTTCTTCTTCTCTTCTTCTTCTTCTTCTTCTTCTTCTTCTTCTTCTTCTTCTTCTTCTTCTTCTTCTTCTTCTTCTTCTTCTTCTTCTTCTTCTTCTTCTTCTTCTCACCCTCCCCTCCTTCTGCTGCTGCTGCTGCTCCTCCTCCTCCTTCTTCTTCTTCTTCTTCTTCTTCTTCTTCTTCTTCTTCTTCTTCTTCTTCTTCTTCTTCTTCTTCTTCTTCTTCTTCTTCTACGTTGTGTGGGTGGGTGGGTAGGTGGGTGAGGAATGTGTTGGGTGAGTGGGTGGGTGTGTAGGGAGGGATGTGTGGATAAATGGGTGTGTGATGGGTGTGGGGATGTGTGGGTGGGTGGTGTGTATGTATGTGTGTGTGGGAGTGTGTGGGGGGTAGTGTGGGTGGTTGAGGATGTATGTGTGGTTGGTGAGGGTGTTTGTAGGTGGGGGATGTGTAGGTGGGTGGGTAATGTGTGTGGGGGATGTGTGTGTGGGTGGGTGGGTGAGGTGTGGGTGGGTGAGGGATGTGTGTGAGGGTGGGGGTGTGTGTTTGGCTAGGTGGTTGGGGTGTGTGAGTGTGGGTGGGTATGTGGGGGATGTATGTGTTGATGGGTGGGTGGGGGATGCGTGGGTGTGCGTGGTTGAGGGATGAGTACATGGTGGATGATGTGTGTGTGGGTGGGGTGGAGATTGTGTGGGTTCGCGAAGAGTGGGTGGGGAGTGTGTGTGGGTGGGTGCAGGATGTGTGGCAGGGGATGTATGTGTGGGTGGGGAATGTGTGGATGCGTGTGTGGCTGAGTGGATGGGGGTATGTGGGTCGGTGGAGGATGTGTGGGTGGATGAGTGTGTGTGTGGGTCTGGAGATGTGTGTGGGTAGGCATGGGTGGGTGGGTGGGGGAATATATGTGTGCTTGGGATGTGTGTATGGTTGGGGGGAGGGGTGGAGGGGATGTGTCTCATAACATGGTATTATGCATTATGTTTACAACATTCATTTGACAATGTTGTTTTCCCTATGTGAATGTGTCACGCAGTATTGATGAACAAAATATGAGTGATTTGAATGGCCAAATGTAAGACGGGCTTGTGTGCCCAATTTGTAACACTTCGAAAGTAAAGATCAATCAATCAATCAATCAATCAATCAATCAATTAATTAATCAATCAATCAATTTTGTTCTTTTTCTTCTTCTTCATCTTCTTCTTCTTCTTCTTCTTCTTCTTCTTCTTCTTCTTCTTCTTCTTCTTCTTCTTCTTCTTCTTCTTCTTCTTCTTCTTCTTCTTCTTCTAATCTCTCCAATCTCACGCTTTTCCTCTTTCTCCTCAGCCCCCTCTTTCATCTTCTGGGGTCTCCGTGATCACGTGGCAAAGACTTATATTCTGTGCTCAGAAGGCTGCGGATCCGTTCTCGAACTACATGACTCCATTTCTGGTAAAATTGCGACGACGCTACGGTGTTTTCCTAAAAGGGCGTTGTTTTTGTGGTTTTCTGGGGAGGATGTGCTGTTATTTCATATTCGTTTTCGGTAGTTATTAACAAGAAATCACGGAAGGCAGGTGGTGGATGCAATTTTGAGGGCAGCCGACAGGAAGTTGTTGGTTATGGTCTCAAGTTTCGTGACGATAGGCAGAAGATCTCTTTAACGAGACAATGGCTACGGTCACCGGCCTGGATGGTCACTGCCATGAAGGAAAGCAACTGCAAACTACCTTCTTTAAAGTTGCCTAGTTTATTATGATTCACCTAATTACAGATCGTCACATGAAAATGACAGGGACACTGAAATTAGCAACATGGAATGTTCGAACGTTAAGCGATGTCGAAAAATTAGATAACTTCAAAAGAGAAATGGAAAGAGAGAAGATTAATATATTAGGAATGTACGAGATGAGATGAAAAGGAGCAGGGATTAAGACAGGGGGGGGGGGGGGGGAATTGTAGGATTATTTATTCTGGGGGAGAAAAGCGGCAAAGAGATGTAGCAATTATCTTGGATCGGCAAACATCACAATCTGTTCAAGTATTTTGGGCTGAGTCATACGGTGTTCTATTGGTTAAAATTAATTCGCAGACCTTTTAACATAAACGTCATTCCAATATATGCCCCAACAGGGGAATGCAGTGAAGATAGTATAGAGGAATTTTATAAAATCACGAAGTCTGCTTTCAAGAAATGTACAAATTCAGAAATAAATATTATAATGGGTGACTCCAATGCAAAAGTAGGAAATCAAGGCAATAGATACACAGTAGACAACTATGGTTTGGGAGAGCGAAATGAAAGAGGATACAGACTTGTAGAATTGGCAAAATGAACAAGAAATTGTTGTAGGAAACACATGGTTTAAACAACAACCTAGAAGATTATGGACATGGAGCAGTCCTGACAGCAGGAATTTTTTAAAAAGTTGCATATCTCTTACAGGACGTTGCAGTAAACACCAGCATTTTTCAGCTGCTGTTGATGTAACAATCGCAACAACAAAAAAACAGTTCCCAACGCTGACTGTTACAGTGATCACATATTGATTACAGGCACATCGAGAGTAAAGTAAAGAAAGTGAAGTTTAGAACAGGAATCACTAAACATGATCTGTGCACATTAAAAAATGACACAGAAATACAAGACAATTTTAACATAGACATTACGAACAGATTTGATATATTGTTTGATCCAGAGATCTTGTATCAAGATGTGGATGATCAATAGGAAATGTTGAAGAATTCAATGAGCTTGGCTGCAGAAACAACTATTCCAAAATTAAAGAAAATGGGTCGTAAGAAATTGATGAAAGAAGAAATTTTACAACTAATGGAAACTAGAAGACACAACAAAAATAATCCTGCCACATATGGAAACATTCACAGAAAAGTCAGAACATTATGTAAGGAGGCAAAAGAAGCATGGCTTGAGAAACATTGCATAGAAATTGAACAACTAAACAACAGTAAATATACCAAAGTAATGCACAAAAGAATTCAGGAGTTAACTAATAACAGAACAATACATCAGCAGGCTGACTAAAAATAAAAGATGGAAAAATCATAATAGAAAAAGATAAGATTTTACATGTATGGTCAGATTATGTGAAAAACCTTTATGATGATAACAGAGAATAACAGTGTGTCAAAATAATAATGAAGGACTATCAATTTTGAAGATAGAGGTTCAGAATGTTCTTAACCATATGAAAAGTGGCGAGACCCCCGGTTCACACAATATCACATCAGACATGATTAATGCTTTTGAAGAATACGGAATAGATCAAGTCACCAGACTGCTGAACACAACATATGATATTGGAGATATACCTCATGAATTATGTAATTATGTATTTATTGCAATCCCAAAGAAATCAGGAGCATTGGAATGTGATCAACAACGAACAATTAGTATAATGAGTCACATCACGAAGACTTTGCTAACAATTATCATGCAAGGAGTTAAAAAGAAAATACAACCCGAAATAGGAGAAGAACAATGTGGGTTTGTAGAAGGCAAGGATACAGTAAATGCTGTGAATATGCTAAGAACATTAATTGAACGTTCTATAGAAGTAAACAAAGATCTACATATTTGCTTTATTGAATACACAAGGGCTTTCGATAAAGTAAGACGTGTCAACATGATAAAGATGCTTGCAGATCTACAAATTTATGGGAAAGACATTAGACTTGTCAAAAACATATATTGGAAACAACAAGCTGCCTTCAGAATTGATAATGAAGTAAGCCTATTAAGAGAGGTGTGAGACAGGGAAGTGTAATGTCTCCAATTCTTTTTTTTTCCCCTATCCAGTAAAAGTATTTCCAGAAATATAGAAGATATGAAAGGAATTATCATTGGGGGACGAAACGTCAATAACATTGGATATGCAGATGATACAGTATTGATTGCAGACAATGAGGAGGATCTGCAATATTTAGTAGATGCGGTTGTTGCACACAGTTAACAACCAGGGTTAGAATTGAATTGTAAGAAGACACATATTATGGTCGTCACTATGTCGAAGGAAATACAAGAAAATGGGAATATTCTGAAACATGTGAATCGGCACAATTATCTCGGAACAGTCATAACATCTGATGGGAGATGCCTTGAAGAGATTAGAACAAGAATTGCCATGGCAAAGGTAGGCTTTTGCAAGATGAAAAACTTACTGACCAATAAAAAGATATCAATTGAAACGAGAAAAAGAGTGTTGAAGTGCTAAATAGAACCTGTACTTTTATATGGATGTGAAGCGTGGACAATAAGCAGTCAAGCTGAAAAACAGCTGATGGCTGTGGAAATGTGGTTTCTGAGGAAAATGTAAAGAATACCATGGACAGATAGAAAAACCAATGAGCAAGTCCTTCAAGAAACAAATGAAGATCGTAAACTGATTTGAGTCATTAGACGTACACAGTCACGATTTTGGGCATGTTATGAGAAGGAATAAATTGGAGAACTTGGTGACAACTGGTAAGATCGAGGGCAAGAGAACAAGGGGAAGACCGAGAAGTACATATCTGGATGGCATGGCCACGTGGCAAGGTCGAGACATGAACACTGAACTGATCCACGACACTGGTGATCGAGTGAAATGGCGAGCCATGACCACCCACGCTTTCCGGAATGGCATATGATCTTTCTCTCTTTCTCTCTCTCTCTCTCTCTCTCTCTCTCTCTCATCTCTCTCTCTCTCTCTCTCTCTCTCTCTCTTTCTCTGTGTGTTTTTGTCTGTCTGTCTGTCTGTCTGTCTGTCTGTCTGTCTGTCTGTCTGTCTATTTGTCACATATAATTTATTATTTCCATATCCCCCCCCCCCCCCCCCCCCCCCCCACCAGGTTTTTGTTATTTTTTCACCGAAGTTTTGTATGCAGACTGACAAACATTTCACGATGTTTTAGAATACAGATTGAGACACAAAGATGTTCAGTACCGGCCGCCCTTGCCTGATAGAATGAAGATAACTTCTAAAAAGTAAAATCAATATTCATAATGTTCCTCTGGAAACGCGCTGAAGACCCCATGAGCTATTCATGGGAAAAGTGCCTACACCGAATGCCCCCTCAAATGACTTCATTAAGCCATTATTCACACAGAATTGAAATGAAATCTTTGGCGTTATTTTGCCTCCCATTCCGAATACTAAAAGCTGTCATTAGCTTCACAAAAACATACGTGTTTATTATGAATAATGTTTGCTTTTCTCATTTTTTTCTTCTAGTTCTCTTATTCTTGTATGCCCGGCGAGGAAATTAAGTACGTTGAGACAAATTAAGGCATTGGCGTCAGCAGATAGAGAACAGATGGCAACAAATGTTCACTCCTTATAGCTAACTTTGGGGAACAAGAGAATAGATCTTCTGTCTCTCCAGCTGGACAAAGCACTGGATTAATACGTTAGCTGCACGTCTTTTTAAATGACATCGCGGCCAGTTCCAGCATTTGTGGATATTCGTCATTTTCTAGGCAGTTTTACGTAGATATTAATATATTATATTTTATATCCTTCCCATCAGAGTGTAGTCGATGGTAAAAGACAAAGGGAGACAATCATAAAGACTGATGCTTCCTTCACCACGGTGCTAAAAGGTAAAGAGTAGTTCTGACTTCGTTACGGCCAAAGAAGAAAAATAGTGAAAAGAGAGAGAACCTCACACAGCCCTCAACCGAACAAAAAAAGATGATAGTAATTAGATAAGAAGATATACGAGATCTCGGACAGGGGCAGAAACTATTTTATAGATGTTCACACAGGAAACACCATGTTAGAGCCCAAGCAATGAACTAAGGTGTTAGACTGTGGTAGAAATAGTGGTTGTAAAAACTAAGAGAACTAAACAAACAAATCAAGGACAAATAAACAAGCTCTTTATTTATTTCTTCTAACAGCACATTGCATGTCAATAACAGATACAATAGACAACTGTATATATCAAATCACCACAGTGGGTAACCCCTAATCAATCAGCAGCACTTAAGACAACAGGGTACACCAAGTACCACAACACAGGTGCTCCAAGCAATGGCTGGTTAGACTGACACAATAAAGAACTTTGACACAAGCAACACTGCACAGACAATAAGGCACTACAAAAACATAGGTTACACAACATACACCCCAAGACGCGACATAAACAAAGAGTTGTGACACAATTTACTATCCCACCAAGAACCCAGGCCTGCTGACACTAACTAGTCAGCCGCTCAGTTTTGTCACAACATTAGTTGACACAGATCAACTCAGGGAATTGTTCCCACATCTGACAACAACAGAACAGCACTGAACTGAAGGGCCATGCTGCCCGCATCTCTCCTCAGCACAAAGGACTGCTAAAACAAACTGGCTTCCGATTCCTTTGTTAAGCCGAGTTCCGGCTGGTGGCCAGGACAATACGGCTTTGATAGACCAAACTAAGGTGCATCGGTTTGTTGTAGACACCAAGGTGCATCGGTTTGGCGCTATCACATTATCCAACCCCCTACTTTTTTGACGTCCCGTCAAAAGAAATGGACCATCATATCTCCTCACCCCAACTATCTCTTTAAAAGTTAACATCTAGCTAGTTCACCTCAAAATAAAATCATTGGTCTTCAGTAACCACATCAAAAAGTAAAATCACTAATCAAGCAAGCAAGTACTAACATATACACATAAACCGTCATCAAAATGACAAATGCCAAAAAAAAGTAAAGAAACCTGTGACCACACCCAAAAACAATCATCAATGAACCAAGGATTCAATTAAATTTACTTAAGAGTACTGAAGATTACTGATTACTGAAGAGTACCACTTTAAAAAAAAATAGTCTTTTTCTTTTCATACATCACTTACAATGTGAAACAGTGTAGATTACATCACCAGGCATCAGTCAGTTCCAAATACCAATAATCTGAACACAAAAGTATAAACTATACTAACTCAGTTGTTGGTACTAATGACTAAAATAATATCAGTGATGAAAAATAGCTCTTCTGCTATAAGAGCACCAATCATAAAAAAATGAATACAACAATCACTTCTTACATAAAAATAATTAAACAAACATAAAAGCTACATAAACATTAAACCAGTAAACTTTATATTGGTTACTACTTCCCTTAACTCTGGAAATTCAACACAAAATGTATTTAAAAATAATACCATTTGTCTCTTCTGATCAAATGTAAGCTTCCTGCAGCTAATGGGATACCTGGGTGGTTTGTGCTTCTAACACTGTACCCTTACACTAAAAAGAACATTTCATCCTGTGTCACCTATAATCTGGATATAAACACAAAGGAACACCCCATACAGGGTCAACAAAACATTGTTAATTCAATAATATCCCACCTCATGAATTCACCCTGGAAGTTACTCTCTTACTGGACATGATGGTAATGACAATACCACATGAACAACAGAACCACCCCTTTCACCTGGTCTGCCTGGTGTTCTTGCACTCTAAAAGAAAAACATGTCACCACATGACACCATCTACCTGCAATCATAATACATAAAAACAGCAAAACATAACTGCTAATTAACTAACTACACTAAGGCTGTCAATCCAAAAGACTGGGATTCCTAAACACATGAAAACAGTTTCTATCTTTCACAATCATGTCTAACGGGCAAAAGTTCTTGCTGGTGGTCTTTCACAATCCCCTTTTGCACAAAGTCACGGGTTGACATACCGGTATGCAGAAAATTTTGGCCCACACCAGTCACAATACACGGTCCACCTGTCACATTTCTGACACATTCTAACTGGTCGACCACACTGACACCAGGAGACTTCCATCGACCCTCCTCCTCCGCCTCTTCCTGCGAAAGAAATTTCTCTGGTTGCCACACACAACCATCCGGCTATCAGAAGTTGACACTGCACCCACCTGAACTGCTGGGACTGATCCTTTAGAAGGATCAACCTGGGGCGGACTCTGTTGTCGCTTAAGGCCCTGCTGGTCTTGGTGGCTTACGCTTGCTAACCCTTCGCTACAATTCACTCTAGAGGGGTTCTGAAAAACACTAACCCCTTTCTTCGGACACCTATTCTGGAGGTGGGTGCGGCTTCTACACACATTGCACCTCTTGCGTCGTACCTTGGGCTGCAGCAACGAATCAGCTAAGGCTCTCATCCGACCTAGCTCAGCTTGAAGCTCCCCCACCACCACATCATCATGGTGGACCCCTTGACACTCACCACTGACATTAGGCCACCTCTCTGAACTGTAATCTTGAGGTTCTACATATTGGTATGTACAGACTTCTGGAGCTAATGACACACCAGCCCATCGCATGGCCAAGTCTCTAACACAGAGGAAAGTCACTGAAGGGTCATGCGATATCCTCTCCTCTGCCATTCTCCTGCTGAGAACATTATGCAGTTTTGCAACAAACCAGTCTCTTAGGATCACTGGATCCCAAGCAACCATGTCCCTCTTTCTCTGTGCTTCCCGCACCAAACGAAAAGCTTTGTGGACCCTGTGAGAGAAATCCATGATGGATTCCCTAGCATCTTGTTTCACTTGGAAGAAAGCTGCAGCAAGTTCCACCATGCTGCGCTGCTCTCCATAGACCTGCTGAATAGTCTGCAGCATCTCCTCAGGGTCATTACAAGCTGACCTAAGTTCGAGCTCTGCCCACACATTGGGAGCAACACTTTCCCAAATGATGTCAACTCTGTCCTCATCACACACCGCACCAGCCCTCCATGCAGATCTCACCTTCCTCACATACTCCTCAACAGCTGGCCCACCTTGCCGGCCAAAACAAGGTACTTCTATCTTCACAGGTGCAACTATGTACCTGACTTCACCAGTGGGCCCTGTGACGTCAGGGGCACCAACTGGGAGGGGAACTACGGTCCCTAACGCTGAAGGCAGAGCCATCTTTGCTCTGGATAAGATACAGTGGAGGTGTACTAGGAGACAACATATCTGAGCCCACTCACCATACAAGGGACTCCTCTCTCACGCAGCAATGTCCGGGGGATCTCAGCAGCAAACCTGGGTTCTAATGTCACAACTCAAAGACAATGGACACCACAAACATAAACACTGACCTACCACACAAAACAATCACTAGATACTAAAACAATCCTAACAGAACAATTCAAAGGCTGCCACTATATCTCGTCGGGGTCGCCATTTTGTAGTCGATGGTAAAAGACAAAGGGAGACAATCATAAAGACTGATGCTTCCTTCACCACGGTGCTAAAAGGTAAAAAGCAGTTCTAAGCTTGAGTTACTTGCGTTGAAGTGGGCTATGACTGAAAAGTTTAGAAGTTATCTTTTATGTACTAAAGTAGAAGTTTTTACCGATAGTAGAAATTTAGCTTTGTGGCAAAAGGCAAAACTGGGTGCCATTGAGCAGAGATGGATAGCACAGATGTCGATGTTTGACTACACCATTAAGCACAAACCAGGTCGTGCTAATGGAAATGCTGATTATTTGTCCCGCTACCCTTTTGAAGCCCCAGGAAGATCAGATGAAGAAGGTGACATTCCAATCAGTCACATAGCTGCTACACCAGTTAGTCCAAACTTAAGAACTGCTAGGATAGGAGAGATTGTAGATGTAGATAGACAGAATAACCCTGTGGGTAATGTGCCACTGTTATCATTACCATCATATTCAGCTGAAGAGTTGATAAAACTACAAGCAGAAGATGTCCATGTGTATAAAGTGTTAACTTGTGTGAGTGAGAGTGTGAGACTGAGTAAGATAGAGATGAGGGGTTTACCCCCTGAAACCAAAAGCTTGTTGAAGCAGCGAAAGAGATTGAGTGTGATTAATGGGTTGTTGTACAGGAAATTAAAGAAGCCAGGTAGAGGGTGGATTTCTCAGTTAGTGGTACCTGATGCATTGAAGCAGAGAGTGTTAGAATCGGTACACAGCACCGGCCATCAGGGCAGAGATAGGATGATACAAATCCTTAGAAGTAGATGTTATTGGGTTGGCATCACGAAAGATGTTGAACTGTTTTGTAAAAGATGCCAGAGGTGTAATATTGCTAAACCACCCCATATTAAACTGCAGGGTCCTTCAGGTAATTTTTTAGCATCTAGGCCTTTTGAGGTGGTGACCATGGATTTTACTATGTTAGAGAAGGATAGTCGGGGGTATGAAAATGTGTTGGTTATTACAGATGTTTTCACCAAATTTACAATTGTTGTTCCCACAAGGGATCAGAAAGCCTCGACAGTTGCGAAAGTGCTGGAAAATGGTTTCAGATCAAGGCAGGAACTTTGAATCGGCTGTGATTGCAGAACTCTGTAGAGTGTACGGGATTCAAAAGAGCCGTACCACGAGTTACAATCCAAAAGGGAACGGTCAGTGCGAGAGGTTTAATAGGACCCTACATGATCTTCTGAGGCCACTAGAGGCCAGCCAGAAAAGGAGATGGTCTGAACATATAGCTGAAGTTTTGTTAGTTTATAACTCTACGCCCCACTCGTCCACAGGGTACTCCCCGTACTACTTGGTGTTTGGAATAGAACCAAGATTGCCAGTAGATTTCATGCTAGATGCTAGTGATGATAGTGATTGTAATGATGGGGAACCAAATGTTGAGAATTGGGTGACTGGACATCTTTCCCGTCTGCGTAACGCGCATGTTAGGGCAGGCGAACAGTTAAGAAAGTTAGCTGCTGTAAGGAAAGAGAGATGTGACAAGACATCATCCCCTAAATTGCTAACCATAGGAGAAGTAGTTAGGAAGAGAGTCCACTATACAGAGAGGTGCAAGATTAAAGACCAGTGGTCTGTAGATAAATATACAGTGGTACAAGTCCCAAAAGCATCAGGAGGCCCATATGTTATTAGAAGAGTGGGAGAGAATGGACCTGACATTAGAGCAGCAGGACACGAGTTAAAGCGGTGTGAGAAAGATGCGGTAATTGAGGTACCGGAGGCGACGATAAGACTACCAGAATTGCCTGTCGTGGTAGAGGTTGAGGAACCACGGGATAGACCACCAAGAAGTGACTGGTACATGTTTGAGCCAGGAGACTTGAATGTGAGGCGATCAGAGAGAATCCGTCTTAGAAGAGACAGGTGATGTTATTTTTAAATGCATTTTGTTTTAAATGTTCGGTGTTGAGGCAAGTGGTAACCCGTATAAAGGTTGCTGGTTTACTGGTTATGTAACTTTTATGTTTGTGGAATTTGTATGTAAAAAGTGAGGGTTGTATTCATTTTGTTATGATTGCTCATGTAGCAGAGGGGCTATTTCTCCTCACTGATGTTAATTTGAGCACTGAGTATTAACTTGTACTAGTATAAGGATGGCTTATGCTTATATGTTATTAATGTTATTTTGGGCTTATTGATGACTGGTGACGTATGTATACTGTTTCACATTATAAATAGTTGGATAGAACAAGTCTATTTTTTATAATGGTACTGTTTAGGGATGTACTAGCAGCTCAGGTGTTGAGGGCAATGCCCTCAAGAGTGACAGGTTTTTTTTTTTTGTTGCTGAGAGATGTGTTCCCTGGCATAGAATTATCAGGGCATAGAAGTGTGAAGATAACTACTTGTTTGGATAAGTGTACCAGGGACGTATGGTCTGGTTGTCGAAACGACAACAGTTAAAGAGGGGGAATATTCATTGTTTTTGTAATTGTTCGTATAATATTGTGAACACTAAGGTGGCAGGAGACTGTCTCCCTGTTGATTGCATTATTTTTTTTCACTGCTGATATTAGTTTAGTCATGAATAATGACTGGTATTAATGTAAATGAACTTTGTATTTGCATGTGACCATTATTCTTGTTGGTACCTGATGTACATTTTTGGGGTGTTCTACTTGATGGGTGATGTCTGATTAGGATAGGAAATTTTTTTTTAGCTCCATCAATAGTGGAGGACTATAAGTTAGGGGTCAGAAATTATCCCTCCTTTACCCAAGGCACTAGGGGTGTAATGTTCAGTTGTCTGGGACGACAACAGTTAAAGATGGGGAATAATGTACTCGGCTCGCGATGATGGTGGAATTCTGCAAGAGGGCGTCTGATTGGTCTGGAACTCTGGGACCCCAGTATATAAGGCCCCTGCACAGGTAGAACTGGCCCTTTTCCGTAGTCAACCACACCGAGTGACGAGGCGCCAATGCCTATTGCAAATGTGTGTTTAGTAGTTAGACCCTGAAGTTTTGCAGTGGTATGTAACCATAATTAATTTGTTTTATATTATATTTCTTTTATATGTATTATTTTTAATTTTATAAGGCCACGTATGACATATAGTACTTTGGTTATTTAAATGTATAGTTCAGTAAAGCTATGACAGTATAATAATAATGAAGTGACTATCAAACTAATTAGATTTAAAATATAGCTAATCTTATACTGATTCCTAGCTTTAATCTTTAAGTTAATAATTTCTCTAGCAGTAACTAAAATTAACAAAAGAAATCTGTAAGCCCGGTTACAGATAACTGAGTTCGGAACAATGCCCAGTTAATGGCAAATGGAGTTACTTGTTCTTGGAGAAAATGGCGCAGACCGATCTGGACGTCAACAAGTTGTTTACAAGAAATAGATTAAGGAACAACTTAGAAGCTACTTGTGTTAGGAAGTTTTATGAGACTGAAAAGTGGGAGATTGAGGAACAGCACTTGGAGAATTGACACGTGGGAGGCCAGCTCAGCAAATAACATCTAGCCTTTGTTCTCGAAGCAACTTAAAAGGTAAATTTGGAATATTGGCTAGTGATAAAGGAGAAGACAATGTTTAACAGGTTAGGAGATAATTGGGCACACAGGGGCTTAGTAATACTTTATAATTATTCAGAACTAATGGTTTATTTTACAGCGGTGTAAATTATTGAGTTCAAGAAGCTTGTTGTGGTAAGAGCTGGGCAAATATTGGTTGTATGAATTATTGAAGAAAATAATATACAGAATATATAGTGGAGTGGCTATGAGTGAATAAAGTAAACACACTTGGACTGCAGTCAATGAAAGGACAAGGCACATTACAATATAGTTAAGTATTAAATATAGTATAGGAATTTGTTGTTCAGCAGTAAGTGAAGTCTGGCATCACATCTGTTAACAGAAGGCAGTAATATTTGTGTAGGTGTATCAAGTTATTGGTGGAATCAGCGACTGAGATTCTGCCTTAAGTTAAGCATGGTGGTTGTCGCACGGGGGAGAGAATGTGATTTAATGCTACGTACCACCTTTCGCAAATATATTTATATGCACTTGCTATGTGTCTAGTCACAAGGAATAGTACACTAATGGTGTTGGCCTCAATCAGTGCTTGCTGGTTATTAATTTGCAATAATATTAGGAATAATATTAATGGCAACAATATATATTATAATTGTTTTAGGCATTATTATATCAGGTACAACTGATTTAATGAGGTCAGCTTGATCATGATATATGACAAACAGATAATGTAGATTAGTGTTACCTAAATGGCTTTAGCATCCCTGAAGCTTTAGGAAAATAACATTTAACAGGCTAGTACGGAGAGATGTTAGCAATCAGGTTTGGTGAGGTTCAGTGGAATATGACCGGTGTAGGTGTTTCCTATAACTAAACTAATATAGACAGTGTAACTGATTTTGTGGTTTCCCTATGTAGATATCCCAAGGTAGCAAAAGTGGGATATACCATGAGTAGGGGAAAGTAACCAGGATGATGGGTAATATTTATAACATATGTAGAGCAGAGAAGAGTACTTACATGTTAAGTGTGGCTTTACTGAGGGGAGGAATGTGATTTAGTGCTGCGTACCACCCTTCGCAGAGATATTAATATGTAGTTGTCATGTGACATAAAGCGTAAGATAGCAAAATTTATAACCGGTGTATCATAGGAAGAATGATGGGGAAAAGAGGACACAAATGTACATCTTTTGCCTAGTAACACAGAATAATACATTGAGGTGGCATTAGACAACACTGGATGACATTAGTGTGTAATAATGATATCAGATATATTACACTGGTTATTATATTAGTACTGATGTTCTGCATCCAGCCATGGACATTTTTGTTGTGTACTTTCACTTGATACTATAGTGTGGTTATTTTTAGTAGCCTCAGAGTTCCTCGGTTGAGTTCCTGTGTAGTACATGTTTATCTTCAACTTTCTGTGAATGTTGTGATTCTTTTATGTGCAAATGTTACATTGTCACATTCTACAAATATGGTAATTCCACTGGGTATATGTGTCCCTTGCTTTTCACGGTTGAACATGTTTTGCTTGTCGGCTAGTAATGTGTAATATCATGCGGTAATGTGTGTGGTGTCATGTTGTTGATATCCTTTATCATAACATGGGCATTGCAGGAGAGGTGTGCCCTGTGTCATATAGCATCCCTTATGGGTCTAGGTGTTTAAATGTCAGGATGGTGAGTGATGGCTAATTCTTGACATAAGTCGCATCAGGGTGCAACTGAGAGGGACATGATGATAGACTGGTGGATTTCAATTCTGGTTTCATTGGGGGAACATCAATGGATATAGTATTTGGAGTTTTTGAAACCGGTGTTGGTGGGAGAGCAGGGGTCACCTGGAGAGTGGAACCCATCAGGTATGACATGCATGGACAGAGCAATTACTGTTATAAATGAGGCTATGGTAGTTGTTATCAATGACTGGGTGTAGTGATGTAGGTACCGGATTAAGAACTACATGGATGGGCATTGTCTTATGAGTATCATGTGATGATGACTATGGTTGTGATGGTGGCTATGATGGTAGCGGTCATGTGATGATGATGGTAGCCATGATGAGGATGATGATTATATCCGCCAGGGGCTGGGGTGGCCTGTAGTAATCAAGGTGGATGTATGTAGACTATACTGTGGTTTTGGCCACAATCAGGGTTATGGTGTGGGATTGAGGGTGTCTGGTGAATGTGTAGAAAACATTGGAGGCTGTTGAATAGGTGCTCCCTGTCATTTATATTTTATGTGGAGCATATCCTATAACCTATTCATATCATTGTTGTCCAGTTGAAGCATCAGTGTGGTTGGTGTGAATTTACACAGTCCATGTCTATGTTTGTGCCACAAAGACATTGTTTACATACACCAGTGTTGTAGTGGTTGTCCTATGAAGTCCATGTGTTGATGCAAATAATGAGTCTTTGATGATTATTAATTATGTTAATTGTTGGGTTTGTGTTTGCCTACAATGTCTGATGTATGTTGGCCAGGTCAGTGTTGAGATGTTGTTTGCTCGTGATGTAAGTGAATCTAATGAATGTGTCAGGATGTTGCGTCTTGTGTCCTATTCGTCACAAGTACAAGAGTGTCTGTCTTACGTAGAGAGACTGGGTGTTGTTGTTGTCTTGTTGGGTCATCATGTTGAGATGTTTGACTTGTCTTTGCCTAATATTTTTGTTGGTTTTTATTTTATCTACAGGAAAAGCCAGAATTCTAGCTTTAGATTTTAGATTTTCCTGGGTTTTTGGTGGACTAGAAGTTTTTGTTAAATTAGTTTTTGGTGGACTAGAAGTTTTTGTTAAATTAGTTTTAGTGGATCAGTTGTTGGTGGATTAGTGTTTGGTAGATTTGTAGCTTTTACTGGATTAGAAGTTTTTGCTACACTTAAGAATTTGGTTTGTTAGGTTAGTGACTTTGCTGTTTGATTTTTGCTGTATCCTAATTTCTTTGTTGATGCTACATGTCTGTATATTATTGTGAAGTTTAGAAGTTTAATAAACAAATGATGCTTGTGTTACTCTTACTTTGTTGTTTAGTTGATAGACTCTTATTATAGTCATTGGTGTTAGAACAGCCCTCGGAGTAATTCTTTGTCTGGGATTGGAGAATATTGTTCTAATCCCCTGTCGGCCCACCCTGGATCTTCTTAAACCTTAATTCTTTTCTATTCTTGTTAACCGAGGACGGTGAGAGGTTCTTTCTTCTTCATTCATTTTCTTCTTTGGCCCTACGCAGTCAGGGTTTGCGCTCTTCTCCTCACATCACCGTAGCAGAAGTAAGTGGTCCTTGCTTCCTGTTTATACTTCTGTTTCAAGAGAATCCATGGAATTTTTGGGGATGTGGTTTCAAAGAAACAGGCAAAATGAGCAACGTGGACATTCTCAGGGAGGATAAGTCGCAGAGACAACTTATCAGAAACATCAGAAAGAGACAAGTCTTCACTTTTAGCCACATTATGAGAAGACAAAAACTGGGACATGTTATCACAACCTGAAAGAGGTATCACAAACTTCAGAAAGACATAAGTCTTCACTTTTGGCCACGTAATGAGAAGACAAAAAGCAGGAAAATGTTGTGACAACCGGAATTACTTGTGGTAATTGAGATAGAAGAAGACAGTGAGAGAAAACTCTTGACAGTCTATGGCCATGCCTCAGAAGGAATTCAGTACACGAATTGATACATGCCGTTGGAGATCGGCAAGTCGTGGAGAAGCATGCTTGCCAACGCCAGTCAGCAAGACACTTGATGATTTTTTTTTTTTTTCGCTCGCTTTGAGCTCAAACGTGCTACTACTTGTGTGGTTTAACTTTCTCTATTACCAGCGTCCCTCGCCATCAGGTGAACCCACTCCGACTTGTGAGGTACTTGTAATTTACGTCCCAAAATCAAGGACGAGAATTCAACATTTTAGTTCAGTTGACTGGTGTAGGGGTTTAACCCGCTACCTCGGCATCAGCACATCGGAAGTTTAAGAGAGAGGGCTCTTATCCATTCGGCCATTCGTAGGGGGGAGATTCGAATCCCGATCGATAACTGCAGCTTTCAATTTTTATGGTGTCTAGTATGTCCTCTAATCTCTATTTCTATAAGCGCCAAATGACTATGAGCGCCAAATAATATATGTGTGTTTATTTACGAACTGTCTACGTGGCCTCAAAACGTTCCCCAGTTGATATTCTGTGAATTGTAAATTACTACGCTAAGGACGGATATTGAATTATCCATGTCTTTACTGTGATACCGTGGGAACAGAGATGACGTTTGAGTTTCTCCCATGAATTTATGTAATGAAATATGTTAATGAAATGCCTGTCGGAGTATTAACTGACATATCGTGGCACGGAATGTGACCCTGGCGCGTCCTCTGTCAGCCGTTAAAAGTGATGTGCTGTTTTCAACAACCGCCTGTTTACAACATTTACACGCTTAGTTTTAGGATTCTTCTTCTTCTTCGGGGTTGGTTCGCCTGATTTTGTGATTTACTAGGCAATGTTTGTGATTTACTAGAAAATGTTTTTGATTTACTAGACGGCACTCTTCCGAATTGCGGTCCCAAATAGATCCGCAGTGAATAGGTCAGGGGTAAGGGTTAGGGTCAGTGTTTAGTTAACAACTAACCCTAACCCTTAACCCCTGACCTATTCACTGCGGAACTATTTGGGACCGGAATTCGGAAGAGTGCCCTACTAGACAATGTTTGTGATTTACTGGGAAATGTTTGTGATTTATTAGAAAATGTTTGTGATTTACTAGCAATATTTTTTTATTTACTAGGGAATGTTTGTGATTTACTAGGCAATATTTGTGATTTACTAGGCAATATTTGTGATTTACAAGGCAATGTTTGTGATTTACTAGGCAATATTTGTGATATACTAGGGAATGTCTGTGCTTTACTAGGCGAAATTTGTGATTTACTAGGTAATATTTGTGATTTACTTGGCAATATTTGTGATTTACTAGGCAATATTTGTGAATTACTAGGGAATGTTTGTGATTTACTAGGTAATGTTTGTGATTTACTAGGCAATGTTTGTGATTTACTAGCCATATTTGTGATTTACTAGACAATATTATTTCAGTCGTTTGTTATTGCTTTCCAACGACTGAATTCTTATACCATCGAAATCAATGTAACGCGGTCTGCTCCCAAATTACTAGCGGCAGATTTCCAACCCTCGACTCGACATGTTGGAGAATTGTAAAACGCTGTTTCACTATCCCCAAAGCCCCGGCACCGGTTAACTTTTTATTGTGCACTACGTAAAGCACAAGCATTTTGTCACACATTTACCAAACTATACGTAGAGGGGTTCCAGTAGTTACGATTCTACAAGTCCATATAAAGTAAAATATATGTTTTGTAGTCCGTTCAGTATTCCTACAAGTCATTTCTGGTCATCTGAGTGTTGACGTATGATGGAATTCTTTTACGTTGTAAGCCAATCCAGAGCAATGAACTTCAATTACATAGCCTGACTGAAGGAGAGGGGGGAGGAGAAAAGGGAAGAAAATGAAGAGAAACAAGAACACGAATAAATAAGAAGAAGAACCAGAAGAAAAATAGAAGGCAGGCGAAGAAGGAGAAAAATACGGAGAAGATGAGGGGGAGGAAGAGAAGAAGAAGAAGAAGAAGAAGAAGAAGAAGAAGAAGAAGAAGAAGAAGAAGAAGAAGAAGAAGAAGAAGAAGAAGAAGAAGAAGAAGAAGAACTACAACAACAACAACGACAACGACAACAAGGAGAAGAACGGAGGAAGGATGGCGAGTAGGAGGAGTAGAAGGAGGGGGAGGAGTGGGAGGCGGAGTAGAAGGAGGGAGAGGAGTGGGAGGCGGAGTAGGAGGAGTGAGAGGAGTGGGAGGCGGAGTAGAAGAAGGAGGAGGAGTGGGAGGCGGAGTAGAAGGAAGGAGAGGAGTGGGAGGCGGAGTAGAAGAAGGAGGAGGAGGAGTGGGAGGCGGAGTAGAAGGAGGGAGAGGAGTGGGAGGCGGAGTAGAAAGAGGGGAGGAGTGGGAGGCGGAGTAGAAGGAGGGAGAGGAGTGGGAGGCGGAGTAGGAGGAGGAAGAGGAGTGGGAGGCGGAGTAGAAGAAGGAGGAGGAGGAGTGGGATGCGGAGTAGAAGGAGGGGGAGGAGTGGGAGGCGGAGTAGAAGGAGGGGGAGGAGTGGGAGGCGGAGTAGAAGGAGGGGGAGGAGTGGGAGGCGGAGTAGAAGGAGGGAGAGGAGTGGGAGGCGGAGTAGGAGGAGGGAGAGGAGTGGGATGCGGAGTAGAAGAAGGAGGAGGAAGAGTGGGAGGCGGAGTAGAAGGAGGGGGAGGAGTGGGAGGCGGAGTAGAAGGAGGGGGAGGATTGGGAGGCGGAGTAGAAGGAGGGAGAGAGTGGGAGGCGGAGTAGAAGGAGGGGGAGGAGTGGGAGGCGGAGTAGGAGGAGGGAGAGGAGTGGGAGGCGGAGTAGGAGGAGGAGGAGTGGGAGGCGGAGTAGAAGAAGGAGGAGGAGTGGGAGGTGGAGTAGAAGGAGAAGGAGGAGTTGGAGGTGGAGTAGAAGGAGGAGGAGGAGGAGGAGTGGGAGGCGGAGCAGAGGAAGGAGGAGGAGTGGGAAGCGGGGTAGAAGAAGGAGAAGGAGTGGGATGCGGAGTAGAAGGAGGAGAGGGAGTGGGATGCGGAGTAGAAGGAGGAGGAAGAGGAGTGGGAGGCGGAATAGAAGGAGGAGGAGGAGTAGGTGGCGGAGTAGACGGAGGTGGAGGAGTGGGAGGCGGAGTAGAAGGAGGAGGAATGGGAGGCGGAGTAGAAGGAGCAGAAGAAGGAGGAGTGGGAGGCGGAGAAGCAGAAGAAGAAGAAGAAGAAGAAGAAGAAGAAGAAGAAGAAGAAGAAGAAGAAGAAAAAGAAGAAGAAGAAGAAGAAGAAGAAGAAGAAGAAGAAGAAGAAGAAGAAGAAGAAGAAGAAGAAGAAGACGAAGTTCACTTGATACAAAAGTGTATCAAACTTGGTACAAAATGAGTTGAACAACACCCCCAGAACCCATGTATCTAACTATCTTGAACAACAAACGTTGAAAGGTCACCCAGAATGTCTACAGTACAAACACAGTCTCTCCAAGGACATCGGATTAGACCCGTCAAACTCGGACAGCACGACATCCTTTTATCTCGACAGTTTCAAGATCGACAGCGAAGATGGCAGGCAGCGTAAAACGAAACCATTCATTGGATGTACAACTGTCCTGAGATGATATTCTTGGCTTTCTTCTCCGTGTATCATTCGAGTTGTCGGTTACGGTGCGGTCCTTGGGTATTGAGGTCACTTGTGAACATTATGAAAGGGCAGATGTAGGTAAAAATAAAAAAAACAGACTTGTGGTCACGAAGACGGATATGCAACAGCTGAAGTAGCTATCATCGTAATCTATGCCAGCGGTTGTCAATCTCGCGATGCGTTGCATTGTTGTGGGGGTATAGTGTGTTCACAAATATTTTCCCGCGTATAAAAATTCATAACTCAGTAACCAACTGAGGGGAATTGATGAGGTTTAGCTTATAACAGTATTATTATGTACATACCCCAAAAATTGTTGTTCTGGAGATTTTACAGTATATCTCAATTTTTTTTTTTTAATGTTGCATATCCTTTGCAGGACGTTGCAGTCAACACCAGCATTTTTCAGCTGCCGTTGATGTACTAGGCAAATTTTACGTTCAGTAGTTTGCCATTGCTTTCTGAATGACCGGCTCCCATACCAACACATTATAACACAACGCGACACGGTCTGCTGCACAAATCGGTCTCGGCTGCGTTTCGAACGCCTGGTAAGCGGCTCACGAACCGCGTTCGCAAGTCTTTGGCCACGGAGAACAGCTGTTTATGTAATTTTTGTTTATATGCGGTATAAAATTTACGACTCAGAGATGAAGTGCATATTATGAGACGTATTACACTACGCCGGTCTCTGTGGCTGAAGGGCTTGCGAACGCGGTTTGTGAGCCCGTATACCCGGGTTCGAAACACGGCGGTGCTGGTTTTTTCGAAAAAGGTATAGAGACCGGTCGTTCAGAAAGCAATGGCAAACTACTGAACGTAACACTTGCCTAGTACATCAACAGCAGCTGAAAATGCTGGTGTTGACTGCAACGTCCCGTAAGAGATACGCAACAAAATTATTATTATTATTACATCTTGCTTGTGATCGAGAAGTTTTCAGTAAGATTGTTAAGGGAGCGAGGTTCTGCAAAGAACATGCAACTGAATGAATGAATTACATCTTCACAGGGAAAACGTCAGTGTTCAATAATGAATATTCTCCGTGATGCATTGGAATTTCCCTTTGACAAGCAAGTCACATAGTAGAACGGAGATTTCCAGAGGTGCCTTGCGACGTGCAATACTGTAAAACAATATTTTTTTTAGAGTGGATTCAATACATTTTCGACAAAAAAAAAAAATCAAAGACATTTTGCTTCTTTCCATGATAGTAGTTGCCTTTGGATCTTTCAAAGACATATTCCTCGGGTGGGAGTAAATTGATAAATGTTTGCGACTTTTTAGTAATTACCTTTGCCGTACTCCATATTTGCGACTTTTTAGTAATTACCTTTGTCGTGCTCCATATTTGCGACTTTTTAGTAATTACCTTTGTCGTACTCCATATTTGCGACTTTTTAGTAAATACCTTTGTCGTACTCCATATTTGTGACTTTTTAGTAATTACCTTTGTCGTATTTCTTATCCATTATTAGAAAAGATTTAACGTTCAAGTTCACTGTTCTAAGTTTGCTTGTTTTATTTAAAATCCCCTATTACTCGCCTTCAGGCAAGCTATTGCGCAACAGCCGCTCTCACAATAAAAATATATTTACAACATAAAATAACACGAAGTAATACAGCTTTACACAACACAACACAGAATAACACGCAGTAATGCAGCGTTACACAACACAATATAACATAACGCGAAGTAATGCAGCTTTACACAACACAATATAACATAACAAGAAGTAATGCAGCTTTACACAACACGATGTAACATAACAAGAAGTAATGCAGCTTTACACATCACGATGTAACATAACAAGAAGTAATGCAGCTTTACAAAGACAATATAAAATACCACGAATTGATGCAGCTTTACACAACACAACATAACATAACACGAAGCAATGCAGAACGGAAAGTCAGCATTGAAGTTTAACTGACGAGTGTAGGTGTTGAACCCCATACAGCGCTGCCAGCGTATTGAAAGTTTCAGCGTATTGAAAGTTGCAGCACTTTAAGCCCTGTTAAAGTTGTTGCATATCCTTTACAGGACGTAGCTAGCAGTCAACTCCAGCATTTTTAGCTGCTTGTGATTTATTGGAGAGTTTATGTTCAGTAGTTTGCCATTGCTTTCTGAACGACCGGCACTCGTACCATTATATGGAAACCAACGTAACACGGTTTGGTTCCAAATCGTCCGCAGCTGTGTTTCGAACGCGGTATGCGGGATTACGAATGACATTGGTATCCTCTTCGCCGCAGAGCAGTATTGCCTCCTACGCTGCAATAATTCAAGAACTGAGGATTATAAAAACGGAAAATCAACTACGCTGTTTATCACGTTCAACATTTTCGAACCATGCGACGCCGAGATTACATTTCGTGTCTATTGATCTTGACTTTATCCAGAAAGGAAAGCAATTATTATTCACACTTACCTCGATCTCCATCTGTGAATGAATTATGTTCACATCGCTAAGTATATCCAGGTTGTGTGTTGCAAGAGGTGTCACTCTAGCGTGTGGTAACTGTAACAGATTCACGCGTGAGTAAAACGCGTCAAGCCATGCCTCACTTAAGATTGCAAACACGGAGATTTATGTGTAGTGTTATATTACTTCAGTCTAGCGTGTGGTAACTGTAACAGATTCACGCGTGAGTAAAACGCGTCAAGCCATGCCTCACTTCAGATTGCAAACTTTGTTTATGTGTAGTGTTATATTACTTCAGTCTAGCGTGTTTGATTGTTCGGTGCGTTTTTATGCTTGCCTTATATCGTTGAATTTATGCGCACATTTTGCATCGTATCTCTTCTCCCTGTACATGTTTTTTCTTTAGCGGTTATAGAAGGGAAGCAAAGAATAGCAACACTGTAGCCTACCACGCATGTCGTAAGAGGCGACTAAGGAGGCTTGATGGTTCCGTCGCCCTGCTACTGAGTGAGTGCGTGGCGCGACACTGTGAGCTGTGAGTTTCGTGTGAAGTGCTTTTGAATCTGCCCAAGTTTTTATTTTTGGAACGTGACTGCATGTTCGGAGCGATGGCAGGTGTCTATGTACCAGAGTTGACTGGTTTTTGCCTTATGCAGAAATGCGTGGCTGCTGGGCTTCTGGTTGACTGCCACTGCCGTCGGTGATGAACGGTATGTTCGTGGACTGTGTAGGGTGAACATCTAGGAAACATCCAGATGGGAAAATGACTGCCGATTCCATCAGAGATGAATTGGGTGTTTCGTGGGGGACTGGTGTGTTGACATTCTGGCAGCGGCATTATGCACAGTCTATCTGTGCGGGCTGTTGTTTGTCGAGACTCCTGTCTTTTCCACTATTCACACTGGGCAGTGGGGAGCGTTTTGTGTGATATTCACTGGCACAGGAACGGAGCATAATGGGGACGACTCGTTGCTGTGAAGTTGGAACTGCGACTAACTAACTAACTAAGTCACATCTATATATCACGGGCAGACAGAAAAACCAATGAACAATTCCTACAAGAAACAAATGAAAACCGTAAACTGATTAGAGAAATTAGAAGTAGACAGTCAACATTCTTCGTCATGTTATGAGAAGAAATAAATTAGAGAACTTGGTGACAACTGGCAAGATTGAGGGGAGAAGAACAGGGGGACGATAGAGAAGTAAATACCTGGATGGCTTGGCCACGTGGTAGGGTCGAGATAAGAACACAGAGCTGATCCACGACTCTGGTGATCGTGTGAGATGGAAAAACATGACCACCCACGCTTATCGGAATGACACATGATAATGACAATCTATCTATCTATCTATTTATCTATCTATCTATCTATCTATCTATCTATCTATCTATCTATCTATCTATCTATCTATCTATCTATCTATCTATATATCTATCTATCTATCTATCTATCTCAATCTGTCTGTTTGTTCTTCTGTTTGTCTGCCTGTCTCTCCATCTGTCTCTCTGTCTGTTTAGGATTGTGAGTAAGTATATGTACATGCTAGGGAGTGCGTTTTTTTTAGTTATTGAGTGGGAATTTATGTAAATTATGTACGAGTATGTATGTATGAATGTGTGTATATAGGTATGTATTTATGTGTGTATACATGTGTGAGTATCTGTGTGAGTGCGTGTGCGTGCCTGCCTGCCTGCCTGCCTGCCTGTCACATAACATGGTAATATGCATTGTTTATATTCACAACATTCATGTAACAGTGTGTTGTTGTTTTTTTCTATGTGATGAGTGACTGGGAGGGCCAAATGTAAGGCAGGCTTTGCGCGCGTAGTTTCTAGCCCTTTGAAAATAAAGTTCGTTTATCCGTTCATTGTTTCGTATATATATGCGTGTGTGTCTGTGTCTGTCTTATAACGTTGATATATGAGTTATTTATGTTTGATGTATGTTTACAATATTCATTTTGCAATGCCTAATTTTCTTCAATGAAATGTAACTTACATGATAGATAGTAATTGGTGTGCGAAAGATGGATAGTATTTAGCGCTTAACATAAGATGGGCCCAATTTGTAACTCATTGAAAATAAAGTTCGTTCGTTCGTTCTCTTTATGTGTCTATTTGTCTGCTAATCGCACCGCCTGCCCATCAGACTTTCTATAAGAGTAAGTAGATAGATGTATACATCATGCTCCATCATTTTCCCTTCTATGTCTGTACTCACGTGAGTGCTCATTTCTCTCTGTCAGGATCTTATATTAGGCTCGTTGGCTAACACATGTGAGACAGTACAAGTACAAACGTTATTCGACGTAAGACACAGCAACACAAGTTCTATGGATTTATTACCACATTAAATACATAACAATAGTTACAGCAATGTACAACATATAACAACTCACTACCACAATACAGCTCATAGGTCTGACGCTCACAATATCAGTCGTTCAGCTCACAACCACGGAGATTCACACAACGCCTTGCTCTCGACACACACGTCCGTTCAGATGTCCAGTCGCAGCGTGGTCTGAGATTAACACACACACTGTCCACTGCCTCAGGTGGGGTCACGTGGCTTTGCGTCGTCTGTCGTCAGCGCTGGTCGCGTGTCAGGTAAGAAACTTGCCAGCCGACAACTCTTGTCCGCCGGGTGCCGTAACGATGTTGCTGCTAGGCTCTGACATTCTCCCCGGGTACTTCAATGAAAGATGCCATCTTTCATTCATGATGTATGTATATACTGGGGTAGTGTTGATTTCATGTCAGAGACTACTATTTCCCAGTGTTATGCATGAAAATACATATAAGGCATAGAAATATATACAAAAAAAATGTAAGTTGCATTGAAATGACAAATGAAGTACAATTTTTAACACAATTCAGGTTTCATCCCCCTGATGCCTGGTTACCTTCATTGCAATAATACCCAGTCAGATCAGTAGTTCCAGCTTCACGCATCTACCTCGCAGCCATTTTGAAAAAAACGTAATAATATGATTGTTTTGCAACAACCATCTAGGCCAGACTGAAATACGGCTTTGTGTTAGTCGTATTAAACACTTAAACTCTGCCCTCATTTGGTCAGGAGCTCTTATGTTGGTTTGCAATGTTGGCAGCTCTATGACATGCTTGGTGGACGCCTACCTGCTGTGCCAATCATTTGAGCAACAAAATGTCTATCTATACAATACACATTAATGAATATGTTTCAAATTATGGCCCTTGATGTAATTCACAAATGCAAGGGAAGTAATTTTGACATTTAAGAAATTTCATACATTACAATAATAATTTAATTTCTTAGCGTCATTGCTTGACGTTTCTTCATATTAACGAGAAAAAGTCGGTAATATGAATACATTAATCAAGATATGATTCTAAGATTACACTAAACAAAATAAATAAGTACCCAATTGGTATATTATATTTTATAGATTCGAAAGGATTTTACAAGTGTCATAAATTTTTGGAAATTTGTACATAGTCTGCTAATTAAGTTATACTTTTTAAACTACACCGGAAATGCACACGAAACGAAAAATTTGGTTGATGTTACATTTTCTGAACACAAATGATCCGGTTTTATTTCGGAACTGATAGTAGAATGTTCTCACAGTTCTTGTCTGATGTTATAGTAAGACAACGGATTATGATGGAATGTTCTTATTTCCGATGTGTTCACACGTCGAACAATTTGGATCACATTCGCTGTAGAGGTGATGTAGGAGTCAATGTTCGGTCTACATTTGCACATGTTAAAATATCACGGTGAACAAAAATCACCCACAAATGTCACAATGGTAAAGTTCGCTTTTGATAATTGGTTAAGCGTTTGTGACACTGTTGTTGGTGTCTATATACACTTAATATCGTTCTCATTCTAACACACACTACACAATTATACTACACTCATTACATGACTTGATTAAAATAAGTATATTATACATGTCGGTATGCAAACCGTATCACAATTTTGATTATTGACCTTACACAGTAGGTGAATGGAAAAATTCACACATTGGTGGCTGTGTTGGGCTGAGTGTAATATTACACAGTGCACTCAGACATTGCTTACTGGGTCTGTCGGACAACGGGACAAAAGGTCGGCGATTGTATTCATTCTGCCGGGAATATGGCGAACTTCAAAACTGAAATTCTGAAGCTTTAAGGACCAGCGAGCAATCATGTTATTTGATGGTACTGCAGAATTGATATACCTTAATGGACTGTTGTCAGTTTCGATGATAAAGTGACGTCCTAGAAGATATTTGGACAGCTTTGTTACACTTTCTACTAAGGCCAATGCCTCCAATTGCGGAATGGACCAGGCCCGCTCTCGGGGTCTTAGTTTTCTTGATAGAAAACAGACGGGATGCAAGATGTCGTTGTATTCCTGCAAAAGGACTGCACCGATCGCAATGGAGCTAGCATCTGTTCTCAATCTGAAAGGTAAACGAATGTTGGGCAATTTAAGGATTAAATTGGGTGAATTCTTATCAGAAAAATGTGCCAAAACTTTATCAAATGCATTTCGTAGGCATTCATCGTTTACAACTTTTTCGGGTTTATTCTTGGTTAGTAAATTAGAAAAAA
Source organism: Cepaea nemoralis (assembly GCA_014155875.1). Lineage (NCBI taxonomy): Eukaryota > Metazoa > Mollusca > Gastropoda > Stylommatophora > Helicidae > Cepaea > Cepaea nemoralis. The sequence continues at coordinate 187,533 of JACEFZ010002422.1, forward strand.
CCTCAGTTAGCTCTGAAAAATCAGGAATAAAGTTTCTGTAATAATTAATAAGTCCCAACAGACTGCGGACTTGTTTCTTATTTGTTGGAAGTGACAGTTTTAGAATTTTCGAGACAATTTTGTTGTCTGTCATGACAAAGCCATTGGATATTCTGTACCCCAAAAATGATATCTCTTGGTAAGCCATGCTCACCTTTGAAGGCTTCACTGTCAGTCCGTGCTGTCTGATACGTTCTAGTGTCTGTTCCAGTATCTTTATATGTTCTGTCATTGTCTCCGTATGGACACAGATGTCGTCAATATAGGAAACTATATTAGGGATGTCAGATAGGAGAAGTCGTGTCATGCGTACAAATGTGGCTGGGGCATTGACTAGCCCAAATGGAAGTTTGCACCATTCGTATAGTCCCCAAGGCGTGGCGAAAGCTGTTAGATGTCTGCTGTCTTCATGTACAGCAATCTGCCAGTAACCTTTAGCCATGTCAAGGGTCGTGAAGAACTTAGCGTCAGTCAGTTCTGTCAGAAGATCGTCCGTATTTGCCATTGGTTCAAGATCTAAAACAGTTATTTTGTTCAGTTTTCTGTAATCTATGCAAAGTCGTATTGTGTTGTCCTTTTTCCGTACAATGACCATGGGTGAAGAGAAGTCTGATAGGGATCGTCTGATGATGTTGTTTTTTTCTAAGCTGATGATTTCCTGATGTAGTTGTTCCTTGTAATGTAATGGTATGGTGTATGGTCTGCATCTTATGGGTGTGTTAGATGTGAGTGTGATGTGATGCTGTACTAACTCTGTTTGTCCTGGGTTGTCTGAAAAGATGGTGTTGTACTGTTGTATCAACTGTTTGCAACTGTTTGTCTCTGCTTGACTTAGGTTTGGATTGATCTTGATCTCCTTCAAGCAGTTTGTCGTGTCTAATGTAGGTGTTGGAATCTCGTCGCTAGAATCGTCATCTTCGTGATCTATTATCACGGTGCAAGCTGTCGTATCGTCTTGTTCGTTGTCTCTGTTGTAATATGGTCTTAGCATATTGATGTGAAATATTTTGTGTTTGTCTTTTATTAGGATTTCGTAGTCAACAGGAGAGATTTGTCTTGTCACTTTAAAGGGTCCCTGCCAAGAATCTGTCAGTAGCTGTCTGTCACTGGGTAGTAATAGTAGAACGTCCTGTCCAGCTGTCAATGTTATAGTCCTGTTACCTTTGTCTGCGTATTGTCTGTAAGTAGCACCAGATAGTTTTAGTGCACTTTTAGCAATTTCACATGATTTCATTATCCTTTCACGCAATGATGTTACATACACAAATGATGATATGGGTTTCAATACTGGAGTGGACTCAGTTAACATTTGGTGATAAATTGTTAATGGGCCGCGTGGTTTGGCACCATAGATGAGTTCAAAAGGAGAGAAACCGGTACTAGAATGTGGTACCTCGCGATAAGCAAAAAGGACAGCTGGTAAGTATAGATCCCAGTTATTGGGGTGATCTTGAGTTACTTTGGCTAGCATGTGCTTCAGATCCCCATTAAGCTTTTCTATTATCCCGCTCGAGTGAGGATGATAGGGGCTATTGAAGACTTGCTTCACTCCTAACATTTTAGTGAAAGCTTGAGTGGATGCGGCGATAAATTGAGTGCCTCTATCAGACTGGATCGTATCTGGAAACCCAATTCTGGAGAAAATATGGAAGAACACTTCCATGATATCGTTGGCAGTAATGTTCTTTAACGGAATCGCTTCTGGCCAGCGACTACATTGATCAATAATTGTTAGTATATATTTATTCCCTCTAGTAGTTGTATGACTAAGAGGGCCCACAATGTCAACTGATAATTTTTCAAAAGGTCGACTGGCTAAGTCAGTGACTTGTAACTTTGCCTGTGGGTGTTTACCTTTCTTTACCAGTTTCTGGCATGTATCACAACTTCTGCAATATGTTTTTATGTCATTACAGAATTTTGGCCAATGAAACTGTGTCAATAGTCTTGACCTGGTTTTAACATATGCCATATGACCTGCAAAAGGTATATCGTGAGCAAGATGTAAAGCTTGCTTGCGATAAGTAGTTGGTAACACAGTTTGCTTTGTTGTAACGTCACCTTGGTGTAGTACCTGGTGAGTATATCATTGTATAAAGCAAAATGCCATTTAGCATTTTTCGTTACTCTTGGCTTTTTGCCGATCAGGTCAAAATACTTTGACAGTGAAGGATCAGCTTTTTGAGCTGTTATGAATGTTTCCTTCATCGAGTCACTAGGTGGTACTTCTGGGCTAAGCATTTGAATAGCCTCAGTTTGGTTACTATCATCTTGCACTCTAGCAGTAGCTCTTGTTACTGCGTTCACACACTCAATGACATCAGATGATGATGGAATGATATCGTCAATGATGTGATGAGAACTTAGTGCTGCGTTAGCTAACATACATTCAACTGGTGATATGACATTTTCAATGACATTTGATGGTGATGTGTTATCATTAATACATAGTGATGTTATGTCATGGTTATGATGTTTGTCATTCACCTCCGGTAAATTTCCGATGATTATATCGCACACTGGGTTTGTAAGTGCTGCGACCTTTACTTTACCTGTGAGGAATGGTGTTTCGATGTATGCCCAAGCTAATGGATATTTTTCAATGTTGCCTGAAAATGTTCTACATGTGATGTGTCTACCTGTGTAGTCTGTAGGTGTTATGAATGTTGTTTTCAGGCCAATAAGTGTACTCCCGGTGTCGCGAAGTACTGTAGCACTCTTGCCATTAACATATCCGTGATATATGTCTAACTTGCCTTTTGAGTCTATTACTAAGTTACCTTCCTCATTAGCAATAGGGATGGCGTGCCCGCATGTTAAGATACCATTTTCAAAGAAGGTATTACAGACAGTGCATGTGTTGGAACTAAATACGTCACAAGCCTGTGCTGCATGTACAGGATGTTTTTCTGTATTTTCGTCTTCTGACGCTGAACTATCGAACAAGGCGGCATTGGCTTTGTTGGTCATATGCCTGCCTTTACAATCCATGCGATGGTGACCGTACGCCTTGCAGAGAAAACATTTTCGTAAGCTTTTGAACGATTTACGTTCTCTGTCTTGTCTGTTTACCATATTTTGCAAGTATGTTTGGTACCCTGGGTTTTTATCGCACATATCGTTCAAATAATGAGACATTTTACAATGGACACAATGTCTGAACTTTTCAGAGGTAGGCCTGTTTGGTTTTTGCCTACTATAGTTTTTCTCATAGTTGGCAGCTGCTACCCAGTTACTGTCAGTAGCTTCAGTGGCAAAACATTGTTTATTTGCCGTATAATAGGCCGACCCACGTCTTTCCATTTCTTCCACACATGTGCATTCATTCTCTTGCAAGAACTTAGAAAAAGATGTTGGGATAGAAGAAATAACCTTATCTCGAATAATGAGATCTTCTAATTTATCATAATTTTTGTTAATTTTGGCTGATGAAGTCCATTTGCTGAAAATGTCTCGGACTAAACAGAGGTAGTCAGAGAACGTTTGAGTTGACTTTGGACTCAGTTTACTGAATTGTTCTCTGTACCCTGCTTCATCTAGCATGAAATGTGCCATTATTTTAGATTTAATGTAATGGTACTCTTTTCTGAGGTCTTTGGGGATGGTCTCAATGACTTTCAGAGGTTCCCCAGAAAGACTCCTCATATATAAAATATTCCATTCCGAAAGTGGAACTTGGTAGTGTTCCATTAAAGTCTCAAAATTTTGGGTAAAGGCTGCTATGCAGTCACCCGAGGTATAGTTACGAACGATACCTTGGTACTTTTTATACTGGTTTTCTTTTTCCAGTCTTTCAGATTTCTTTGACTCTTTATTCATTGCAGTCTCAGTGTCCAGTTGTTTCATTTTCAACTGTAGTTCAAGTTCTTCCCTCTTGCTCTGAGCTGCTATTTCTGCTTTCTTAAGTTCACTGTCTATCTCAGATTGCTTTGTCTTTGCAGCCATTTCTATCTCTGCCTGTTTCAAGGCTGTTTCAGCCTCTATTTGCTTGGCAGCTTTTTCAATCTCTGCCTGTTTTAAGGCTGTTTCAGCCTCTATTTGCTTGGCAGCTTTTTCAATCTCTGCCTGTTTTAGAGCTCTTTCAGCTGCTCTTTCATCGCGTTCATTGTTTTTCTCTTGTACCAGGAGATATTCAGCGTATTTGTTCTCACTCCATTTTGTCAATTCATCACCTTGTAACTTTAATTTCAAACCCATATCGATGAAATCAAACAATGACGACATGATGGAGAAAATATGTCGATGACAATCAACCACACAAAATATATTATAATTGGTTAGTAGAACAACAACTTACACTTGATTTGACTATACGATGCGTGCCCACTAATGCATACGTAAAGTTAAAGTAAAGAAAAAATATACTCAAGTGCCCTTGGATATGATGACGAATGGTTGGGCAATCGGGCTAGAAAAACTGTAAGGTCGTACTTCAGAATCTCTACGGCAGGGTTATGGATGGTACGCAAAAACCTGCTTTGTTTTGGAGAGAAATCAGTTAGCGTATGTTTGTTGGTGTGTGCCTGTAAGTCACTAAGTGTTGATTGGGTTTGGATGGCGTCGAGTATAATTGTATGTCGTAAATTTGTCGTCAACAGTGTTTCTTTCAACAGAAGTTACACTCTTTCCAAAACTCTTTGCGTTCCACAAACTCAATACACAAAAACAATCTATCTGTATTTGAACACTCAATAACATTGATGACACATCACTTACATCAAGATGACATTCAGTAAGGACAAAGACATCAAGTTTACAAGATGGCGACACGGTCAAAATGGCGGCAAAATCACAAGGTTGACAAGGTCAAACGATAACAAGTTTCACAATTGACAAATGTTTAACACGTTTACAGGATCAAACAATATGTACTGTACATTTACTAATGATTCTAAACATATTTAGACAATGTAGTAATGGATCACACTGAGACTTTTCCGATCACATGTACATCACTATAACCTTGACAAATTTTACAAGTACAAGAATTATAGTTTTAAATCACAAAGACGAACAACACACGTCTAAATATATTAGGTTCTTAAATAATGACGAGCAACCCACGTCCACACATGTCAGGATCTTATATTAGGCTCGTTGGCTAACACATGTGAGACAGTACAAGTACAAACGTTATTCGACGTAAGACACAGCAACACAAGTTCTATGGATTTATTACCACATTAAATACATAACAATAGTTACAGCAATGTACAACATATAACAACTCACTACCACAATACAGCTCATAGGTCTGACGCTCACAATATCAGTCGTTCAGCTCACAACCACGGAGATTCACACAACGCCTTGCTCTCGACACACACGTCCGTTCAGATGTCCAGTCGCAGCGTGGTCTGAGATTAACACACACACTGTCCACTGCCTCAGGTGGGGTCACGTGGCTTTGCGTCGTCTGTCGTCAGCGCTGGTCGCGTGTCAGGTAAGAAACTTGCCAGCCGACAACTCTTGTCCGCCGGGTGCCGTAACGATGTTGCTGCTAGGCTCTGACACTCTCCCTAACACGGCTTGCAACCAGACACAGCTGTGTATGTTATACACATTTCCTTGGCGCACGCACAGTGTACAAGGCGAAAATCATAAGTGTTTACCCAGATTTTGAAGGACATGTCACATAACGCATGTTTTATTTGGTGTTTATTACTTGTAACCCGTGCTGTCGCAATGGGGTTAAGGACGAAATTCATAATCCCGCATACCGGGTTCGAAACACAGCTGCGGGAGATTTGGCAACAGGCCGCCTTGCATTGGTTTTTATAAAAATGGTATGAGTGGCGGTCGTTCAGAAAGCAATGTCAAACTATTGACCGTAAACTTGCCAAGAAATCACAAACGACCAAATAATGTTAGGGTTGACCGCGACGTCCTGTGAAGGATTTGCAGCTAACTTACTTAGTACTTATCACAATGGCCACTATTCTATGTAATGGGATATGTTACGTGACGTAAGACAGCGGGGAAACCCGTTGAAAAGCAAAATCATAGTTCACACTTTCCGTGCAAACATGGGGGAGCTTTGGGGGAAAAAGGGAGGGGGGTGTGCTGTCAGTGTATCTGTCAGTGTGTATGTCAGTGTATATGTCAGTGTATCTGTCAGTGTTTATGTCAGTGTATCTGTCAGTGTTTATGTCAGTGTATCTGTCAGTGTCTATGTCAGTGTATATGTCAGTGTATATGTCAGTGTATATGTCAGTGTATATGTCAGTGTATATGTCAGTGTATATGTCAGTGTTTATGTCAGTGTATATGTCAGTGTATATGTCAGTGTATATGTCAGTGTTTATGTCAGTGTGTATGTCAGTGTGTATGTCAGTGTTTATGTCAGTGTATATGTCAGTGTATATGTCAGTGTTTATGTCAGTGTTTATGTCAGTGTTTATGTCAGTGTATCTGTCAGTGTATATGTCAGTGTTTATGTCAGTGTATATGTCAGTGTATCTGTCAGTGTTTATGTCAGTGTATATGTCAGTGTATCTGTCAGTGTTTATGTCAGTGTTTATGTCAGTGTTTATGTCAGTGTATATGTCAGTGTATCTGTCAGTGTGTATGTCAGTGTATATGTCAGTGTATATGTCAGTGTATCTGTCAGTGTTTATGTCAGTGTTTATGTCAGTGTATCTGTCAGTGTATATGTCAGTGTATATGTCAGTGTATATGTCAGTGTGTATGTCAGTGTTTATGTCAGTGTATCTGTCAGTGTATCTGTCAGTGTGTATGTCAGTGTATCTGTCAGTGTGTATGTCAGTGTGTATGTCAGTGTATATGTCAGTGTATATGTCAGTGTATATGTCAGTGTATCTGTCAGTGTTTATGTCAGTGTATCTGTCAGTGTGTATGTCAGTGTGTATGTCAGTGTATCTGTAAGTGTGTATGTCAGTGTATCTGTCAGTGTTTATGTCAGTGTATATGTCAGTGTATATATCAGTGTATCTGTCAGTGTGTATGTCAGTGTTTATGTCAGTGTATATGTCAGTGTTTATGTCAGTGTATATGTCAGTGTGTATGTCAGTGTGTATGTCAGTGTTTATGTCAGTGTGTATGTCAGTGTTTATGTCAGTGTGTATATCAGTGTATATGTCAGTGTTTATGTCAGTGTATATGTCAGTGTATATGTCAGTGTATATGTCAGTGTGTATGTCAGTGTATCTGTCAGTGTATCTGTCAGTGTATATGTCAGTGTATATGTCATTGTTTATGTCAGTGTATCTGTCAGTGTATATGTCAGTGTATCTGTCAGTGTGTATGTCAGTGTATATGTCAGTGTATATGTCAGTGTTTATGTCAGTGTATATGTCAGTGTATATGTCAGTGTTTATGTCAGTGTATATGTCAGTGTATATGTCAGTGTATCTGTCAGTGTTTATGTCAGTGTATCTGTCAGTGTATATGTCAGTGTATATGTCAGTGTATCTGTCAGTGTATATGCCAGTGTATATGTCAGTGTATATGTCAGTGTATATGTCAGTGTATATGTCAGTGTATCTGTCAGTGTATATGTCAGTGTATCTGTCAGTGTATATGTCAGTGTATATGTCAGTGTTTATGTCAGTGTATATCTCAGTGTATATGTCAGTGTATCTGTCAGTGTTTATGTCAGTGTATATGTCAGTGTATATGTCAGTGTATCTGTCAGTGTTTATGTCAGTGTATATGTCAGTGTATATGTCAGTGTATCTGTCAGTGTTTATGTCAGTGTATCTGTCAGTGTTTATGTCAGTGTATCTGTCAGTGTTTATGTCAGTGTATCTCTCAGTGTATATATCAGTGTGTATGTCAGTGTATATGTCAGTGTATCTGTCAGTGTTTATGTCAGTGTTAATGTCAGTGTATCTGTCAGTGTTTATGTCAGTGTATATGTCAGTGTTTATGTCAGTGTATCTGTCAGTGTATATGTCAGTGTATCTGTCAGTGTATATGTCAGTGTATCTTTCAGTGTATATGTCAGTGTTTATGTCAGTGTATCTGTCAGTGTATATGTCAGTGTTTATGTCAGTGTATCTGTCAGTGTTTATGTCAGTGTATCTGTCAGTGTTTATGTCAGTGTTTATGTCAGTGTATATGTCAGTGTTTATGTCAGTCTATCTGTCAGTGTATATGTCAGTGTGTATGTCAGTGTTTATGTCAGTGTTTATGTCAGTGTTTATGTCAGTGTTTATGTCAGTGTATCTGTCAGTGTATATGTCAGTGTATCTGTCAGTGTGTATGTCAGTGTCTATGTCAGTGTATCTGTCAGTGTTTATGTCAGTGTTTATGTCAGTGTATCTGTCAGTGTTTATGTCAGTGTTTATGTCAGTGTATATGTCAGTGTTTATGTCAGTGTATCTGTCACTGTATATGTCAGTGTATCTGTCAGTGTGTATGTCAGTGTATATGTCAGTGTATCTGTCAGTGTGTATGTCAGTGTTTATGTCAGTGTATCTGTCAGTGTTTATGTCAGTGTTTATGTCAATGTATATGTCAGTGTTTATGTCAGTGTATATGTCAGTGTTTATGTCAGTGTGTATGTCAGTGTATATGTCAGTGTATATGTCAGTGTGTATGTCAGTGTTTATGTCAGTGTGTATGTCAGTGTATATGTCAGTGTGTATGTCAGTGTTTATGTCAGTGTGTATGTCAGTGTATCTGTCAGTGTTTATGTCAGTGTGTATGTCAGTGTTTATGTCAGTGTGTATGTCAGTGTTTATGTCAGTGTGTATGTCAGTGTATATGTCAGTGTGTATGTCAGTGTTTATGTCAGTTTATATGTCAGTGTTTATGTCAGTGTTTATGTCAGTGTATATGTCAGTGTGTATGTCAGTGTATATGTCAGTGTATATGTCAGTGTATCTGTCAGTGTTTATGTCAGTGTTTATGTCAGTGTTTATGTCAGTGTATATGTCAGTGTATATGTCAGTGTTTATGTCAGTGTTTATGTCAGTGTATATGTCAGTGTATATGTCAGTGTATATGTCAGTGTATATATCAGTGTTTATGTCAGTGTATCTGTCAGTGTATATTTCAGTGTGTATGTCAGTGTTTATGTCAGTGTGTATGTCAGTGTATATGTCAGTGTATATGTCAGTTTATATTTCAGTGTATCTGTCAGTGTATATGTCAGTGTATATGTCATTGTTTATGTCAGTGTATCTGTCAGTGTATATGTCAGTGTATCTGTCAGTGTTTATGTCAGTGTATCTGTCAGTGTATATGTCAGTGTATCTGTCAGTGTGTATGTCAGTGTATATGTCAGTGTATCTCTCAGTGTGTATGTCAGTGTATATGTCAGTGTATCTGTCAGTGTGTATGTCAGTGTATATGTCAGTGTATATGTCAGTGTATATGTCAGTGTTTATGTCAGTGTATCTGTCAGTGTTTATGTCAGTGTATCTGTCAGTGTTTATGTCAGTGTATCTGTCAGTGTATATGTCAGTGTATCTGTCAGTGTGTATGTCAGTGTATATGTCAGTGTATCTGTCAGTGTTTATGTCAGTGTATCTGTCAGTGTTTATGTCAGTGTTTATGTCAGTGTTTATCTCAGTGTATATGTCAGTGTTTATGTCAGTGTATCTGTCAGTGTATATGTCAGTGTATCTGTCAGTGTATATGTCAGTGTATATGTCAGTGTTTATGTCAGTGTATATGTCAGTGTATATGTCAGTGTTTATGTCAGTGTATCTGTCAGTGTTTATGTCAGTGTTTATGTCAGTGTATATGTCAGTGTTTATGTCAGTGTATATGTCAGTGTATCTGTCAGTGTATATGTCAGTGTATATGTCAGTGTGTATGTCAGTGTGTATGTCAGTGTATATGTCAGTGTTTATGTCAGTGTTTATGTCAGTGTTTATGTCAGTGTATCTGTCAGTGTGTATGTCAGTGTATATGTCAGTGTATCTGTCAGTGTTTATGTCAGTGTTTATGTCAGTGTATCTGTCAGTGTTTATGTCAGTGTTTATGTCAGTGTATATGTCAGTCTTTATGTCAGTGTATCTGTCAGTGTATATGTCATTGTACCTGTCAGTGTATATGTCAGTGTTTATGTCAGTGTATATGTCAGTGTGTATGTCAGTGTATATGTCAGTGTATATGTCAGTGTGTATGTCAGTGTTTATGTCAGTGTATCTGTCAGTGTATATGTCAGTGTGTATGTCAGTGTTTATGTCAGTGTGTATGTCAGTGTATCTGTCAGTGTTTATGTCAGTGTGTATGTCAGTGTTTATGTCAGTGTGTATGTCAGTGTGTATGTCAGTGTGTATGTCAGTGTATATGTCAGTGTGTATGTCAGTGTTTATGTCAGTGTATATGTCAGTGTTTATGTCAGTGTGTATGTCAGTGTATATGTCAGTGTGTATGTCAGTGTATATGTCAGTGTATATGTCAGTGTATCTGTCAGTGTTTATGTCAGTGCTTATGTCAGTGTTTATGTCAGTGTATATGTCAGTGTATATGTCAGTGTTTATGTCAGTGTTTATGTCAGTGTATCTGTCAGTGTATATGTCAGTGTATATGTCAGTGTTTATGTCAGTGTATCTGTCAGTGTATATGTCAGTGTGTATGTCAGTGTTTATGTCAGTGTATATGTCAGTGTATATGTCAGTGTATATGTCAGTGTATATGTCAGTGTATATGTCAGTGTGTATGTCAGTGTTTATGTCAGTGTATATGTCAGTGTATATGTCAGTGTATATGTCAGTGTATCTGTCAGTGTTTATGTCAGTGTATATGTCAGTGTTTATGTCAGTGTATCTGTCAGTGTATATGTCAGTGTGTATGTCAGTGTTTATGTCAGTGTTTATATCAGTGTATATGTCAGTGTTTATGTCAGTGTATCTGTCAGTGTATATGTCAGTGTGTATGTCAGTATTTATGTCAGTGTTTATGTCAGTGTATATGTCAGTGTTTATGTCAGTGTTTATGTCAGTGTTTATGTCAGTGTTTATGTCAGTGTGTATGTCAGTGTTTATGTCAGTGTTTATGTCAGTGTATATGTCAGTGTGTATGTCAGTGTTTATGTCAGTGTATCTGTCAGTGTATATGTCAGTGTATATGTCAGTGTATATGTCAGTGTATATGTCAGTGTTTATGTCAGTGTGTATGTCAGTGTGTATGTCAGTGTGTATGTCAGTGTTTATGTCAGTGTATATGTCAGTGTATCTGTCAGTGTATATGTCAGTGTTTATGTCAGTGTTTATGTCAGTGTATCTGTCAGTGTTTATGTCAGTGTTTATGTCAGTGTATCTGTCAGTGTTTACGTCAGTGTGTATGTCAGTGTGTATGTCAGTGTATATGTCAGTGTATATGTCAGTGTGTATATCAGTGTATATATCAGTGTGTATGTCAGTGTATCTTTCAGTGTTTATGTCAGTGTATATGTCAGTGTGTATGTCAGTGTTTATGTCAGTGTATCTGTCAGTGTATATGTCAGTGTATATGTCAGTGTATATGTCAGTGTATATGTCAGTGTATATGTCAGTGTTTATGTCAGTGTTTATGTCAGTGTATCTGTCAGTGTTTATGTCAGTGTATATGTCAGTGTATATGTCACTGTATATGTCAGTGTTATGTCAGTGTATATGTCAGTGTATCTGTCAGTGTATATGTCAGTGTTTATGTCAGTGTATATGTCAGTGTTTATGTCAGTGTATATGTCAGTGTATATGTCAGTGTATCTGTCAGTGTATATGTCAGTGTACTATGTCAGTGTATATGTCAGTGTGTATGTCAGTGTACTGTCAGTGTATATGTTTAGTGTATATGTCAGTGTATATGTCAGTGTTTATGTCAGTGTATCTGTCAGTGTTATGTCAGTGTATCTGTCAGTGTTTATGTCAGTGTATTATGAGTGTATATGTCAGTGTATATGTCAGTGTATATGTCAGTGTGTATGTCAGTGTTATGTCAGTGTTCTGTAGTGTATTGCAGTGTATTGTCAGTGTATATTCATTGTATATGTCATTGGTATATGTCAGGGGTATGTCGTGTATATGTCAGTGTGTATATGTCAGTGTGTATGTCAGGGTTGATGTCAGTGTATATGTCAGTGTATCTGTCAGTGTATATGTCTGTGTTATATGTCAGTGTTATTGTCAGTGTATCTGTCGTGTGTATGTCAGTGTTTATGTCAGTGTTTATAGTCAGTGTATCTGTCAGTGTGTATGTCAGTGTATATTGCAGTGTATATGTCAGTGTATCTGTCAGTGTTTATGTCAGTGTATCTGTCAGTGTTTATGTCAGTGTATATGTCAGTGTATATGTCAGTGTATCTGTCAGTGTTTATGTCAGTGTATATGTCAGTGTATATGTCAGTGTTTATGTCAGTGTATATGTCAGTGTATATGTCAGTGTATATGTCAGTGTGTATGTCAGTGTATATGTCAGTGTATATGTCAGTGTATCTTTCAGTGTTTATGTCAGTGTATATGTCAGTGTAAATGTCAGTGTATCTGTCAGTGTATATGTCAGTGTATCTGTCAGTGTGTATGTCAGTGTATATGTCAGTGTTTATGTCAGTGTATATGTCAGTGTATATGTCAGTGTATTTTTCAGTGTTTATGTCAGTGTATATGTCAGTGTATATGTCAGTGTATATGTCAGTGTTTATGTCAGTGTATATGTCAGTGTTTATGTCAGTGTATATGTCAGTGTATGTGTCAGTGTATCTGTCAGTGTATATGTCAGTGTTTATGTCAGTGTGTATGTCAGTGTATATGTCAGTGTATATATCAGTGTTTATGTCAGTGTATATGTCAGTGTTTATGTCAGTGTGTATGTCAGTGTTTATGTCAGTGTATATGTCAGTGTTTATGTCAGTGTATATGTCAGTGTATCTGTCAGTGTTTATGTCAGTGTATATGTCAGTGTATATGTCAGTGTATATGTCAGTGTATATGTCTGTGTTTATGTCAGTGTGTATGTCAGTGTTTATGTCAGTGTATATGTCAGTGTATATGTCAGTGTATATGTCAGTGTTTATGTCAGTGTATATGTCAGTGTATCTGTCAGTGTTTATGTCAGTGTATATGTCAGTGTATATGTCAGTGTATATGTCAGTGTATATGTCTGTGTTTATGTCAGTGTGTATGTCAGTGTTTATGTCAGTGTATATGTCAGTGTATATGTCAGTGTATATGTCAGTGTTTATGTCAGTGTATATGTCAGTGTTTATGTCAGTGTATCTGTCAGTGTATATGTCAGTGTATATGTCAGTGTGTATGTCAGTGTATATGTCAGTGTATATGTCAGTGTGTATGTCAGTGTATATGTCAGTGTATATGTCAGTGTATATGTCAGTGTATATGTCAGTGTTTATGTCAGTGTGTATGTCAGTGTTTATGTCAGTGTATATGTCAGTGTATATGTCAGTGTTTATGTCAGTGTATCTGTCAGTGTTTATGTCAGTGTATATGTCAGTGTATATGTCAGTGTTTATGTCAGTGTGTATGTCAGTGTTTATGTCAGTGTATATGTCAGTGTATATGTCAGTGTTTATGTCAGTGTATATGTCAGTGTATATGTCAGTGTATATGTCAGTGTTTATGTCAGTGTATATGTCAGTGTTTATGTCAGTGATATTTCAGTGTATATGTCAGTGTATATGTCAGTGTTTTGTCAGTGTATATGTCAGTATGTATGTCATGTATGTATGTCAGTATGTTATGTTCAGTAGTATTCAGTATGTATGTCAGTGTGTATGTCAGTGATGTATGTCAGTATGTATGTCAGTATGTATGTCGTATGTATGTCAGTGTGTATGTCAGTATGTATGTCAGTAGATATGTCAGTATGTAATGTCAGTATTATGTCAGTGTGTATGTCAGTAGTTATGTCAGTGTGTATGTCAGTATGTATGTCAGTATGTATTGTCAGTATGTATGTGAGTATGTATGTCAGTTGGTATGTCAGTGTATATGTCAGTGTGTATGTCAGTGTGTATGTCAGTGTGTATGTCAGTGTGTATGTCAGTGTGTATGTCAGTGTGTATGTCAGTGTGTATGTCAGTGTGTATGTCAGTGTGTATGTCAGTGTGTATGTCAGTGTGTATGTCAGTGTGTATGTCAGTGTGTATGTCAGTGTGTATGTCAGTGTGTATGTCAGTGTGTATGTCAGTGTGTATTCAGTGTATATGTCAGTGTGTATGTCAGTGTATATGTCAGTGTTTATGTCAGTGTGTATGTCAGTGTATATGTCAGTGTATATGTCAGTGTTTATGTCAGTGTATATGTCAGTGTTTATGTCAGTGTGTATGTCAGTGTATATGTCAGTGTATATGTCAGTGTATATGTCAGTGTATATGTCAGTGTATATGTCAGTGTTTATGTCAGTAAATATGTCAGTGTTTATGTCAGTGTATCTGTCAGTGTATATGTCAGTGTGTATGTCAGTGTATATGTCAGTGTTTATGTCAGTGTGTTTTTCAGTGTGTATGTCAGTGTATATGTTAGTGTATATGTCAGTGTATATGTCAGTGTTTATGTCAGTGTTTATGTCAGTGTATATGTCAGTGTTTATGTCAGTGTGTATGTCAGTGTATATGTCAGTGTTTATGTCAGTGTGTATGTCAGTGTATATGTCAGTGTATATGTCAGTGTATATGTCAGTGTATATGTCAGTGTATATGTCAGTGTATATGTCAGTGTTTATGTCAGTGTGTATGTCAGTGTATATGTCAGTGTGTATGTCAGTGTATATGTCAGTGTTTATGTCAGTGTATATGTCAGTGTTTATGTCAGTGTATATGTCAGTGTGTATGTCAGTGTATATGTCAGTGTTTATGTCAGTGTATATGTCAGTGTATATGTCAGTGTATATGTCAGTGTATATGTCAGTGTGTATGTCAGTGTATATGTCAGTGTATATGTCAGTGTATATGTCAGTGTATATGTCAGTGTTTATGTCAGTGTGTATGTCAGTGTTTATGTCAGTGTTTATTTCAGTGTATATGTCAGTGTATATGTCAGTGTTTATGTCAGTGTATATGTCAGTGTTTATGTCAGTGTATATGTCAGTGTATATGTCAGTGTATATGTCAGTGTATCTGTCAGTGTTTATGTCAGTGTATATGTCAGTGTATATGTCAGTGTATATGTCAGTGTTTATGTCAGTGTATATGTCAGTGTTTATGTCAGTGTATATGTCAGTGTATATGTCAGTGTATATGTCAGTGTTTATGTCAGTGTTTATGTCAGTGTATCTGTCAGTGTATATTGTCAGTGTATATGTCAGTGTTTATATTTCAGTGTTATAGTGCAGTGTTTTATGTCAGTGTATATGTGCAGTGTATATGTCAGTGTTATATGTCAGTGTGTATCGTCAGTGTGTTATGTCAGTGTAGTATGTCAGTGTTATATGGTCCAGTGTATCTGTCAGTGTGTATATCAGTGTGTATATCAGTGTGTATGTCAGTGTATTATTTCAGTGTTTATGTCAGTGTATATGTCAGTGTGTACGGTCAGTGTTATGTCAGTGTAGTATGTCCAGTGTTATGTGCATGTTGATATGTCCGTGGTATATGTCCGTGTTATATGTCCAGTGTTTATATTGTCAGTGTATATGTCAGTGTTTATGTCAGTGTATATGTCAGTGTTTATGTCAGTGTATCTGTCAGTGTATATGTCAGTGTATATGTCAGTGTTTATGTCAGTGTATATGTCAGTGTGTATGTCAGTGTTTATGTCAGTGTATATGTCAGTGTATATGTCAGTGTATATGTCAGTGTATATGTCAGTGTATATGTCAGTGTGTATGTCAGTGTTTATGTCAGTGTTTATGTCAGTGTATATGTCAGTGTATATGTCAGTGTATATGTCAGTGTATCTGTCAGTGTTTATGTCAGTGTATATGTCAGTGTTTATGTCAGTGTATCTGTCAGTGTATATGTCAGTGTGTATGTCAGTGTTTATGTCAGTGTTTATGTCAGTGTGTATGTCAGTGTGTATGTCAGTGTTTATGTCAGTGTTTATGTCAGTGTATATGTCAGTGTTTATGTCAGTGTTTATGTCAGTGTTTATGTCAGTGTTTATGTCAGTGTTTATGTCAGTGTATATGTCAGTGTTTATGTCAGTGTTTATGTCAGTGTATATGTCAGTGTGTATGTCAGTGTTTATGTCAGTGTTTATGTCAGTGTTTATGTCAGTGTGTATGTCAGTGTATAGTCAGTGTATCTGTCAGTGTATCTGTCAGTGTGTATGTCAGTGTTTATGTCAGTGTATATGTCATGTTTACTGTCAGTGTATATGTCAGTGTATATGTCAAGTGTATAGTCAGTGTATCTGTCAGTGTTTATGTCAGTGTATCTGTCAGTTGTTATATTCAGTGTTGTATGTCATGTCAGTGTATTGTAGTGTTTATGTCAGTGTATATGTCATTGTTATGTCAGTGTTATGTCAGTGTTTATGTCAGTGTATATGTCAGTGTGTATGTCAGTTATATGTCAGTGTATATGTCAGTGTATCTGTCAGTGTGTATGTCAGTGTTATGTCAGTGTATATGTCAGTGTATATGTCAGTTGTATATGTCAGTGTATCGTCAGTGTATATGTCAGTGTTATTGTCAGTGTTTATGTCAGTGTATCTGTCAGTGTATATGTCAGTGTTTATGTCAGTGTTTATGTCAGTGTATCTGTCAGTGTTTATGTCAGTGTTTATGTCAGTGTATCTGTCAGTGTTTATGTCAGTGTGTATGTCAGTGTGTATGTCAGTGTGTATGTCAGTGTATATGTCAGTGTATATGTCAGTGTGTATATCAGTGTATATATCAGTGTGTATGTCAGTGTATCTTTCAGTGTTTATGTCAGTGTATATGTCAGTGTGTATGTCAGTGTTTATGTCAGTGTATCTGTCAGTGTATATGTCAGTGTATATGTCAGTGTATATGTCAGTGTATATGTCAGTGTATATGTCAGTGTTTATGTCAGTGTTTATGTCAGTGTATCTGTCAGTGTTTATGTCAGTGTATATGTCAGTGTATATGTCACTGTATATGTCAGTGTTTATGTCAGTGTATATGTCAGTGTATATGTCAGTGTATATGTCAGTGTATATGTCAGTGTTTATGTCAGTGTGTATGTCAGTGTGTATGTCAATGTGTATGTCAGTGTTTATGTCAGTGTATATGTCAGTGTATCTGTCAGTGTATATGTCAGTGTTTATGTCAGTGTATATGTCAGTGTTTATGTCAGTGTATATGTCAGTGTATATGTCAGTGTATCTGTCAGTGTATATGTCAGTGTATATGTCAGTGTATATGTCAGTGTGTATGTCAGTGTACATGTCAGTGTATATGTTAGTGTATATGTCAGTGTATATGTCAGTGTTTATGTCAGTGTATCTGTCAGTGTTTATGTCAGTGTATCTGTCAGTGTTTATGTCAGTGTATCTATGAGTGTATATGTCAGTGTATATGTCAGTGTATATGTCAGTGTGTATGTCAGTGTTTATGTCAGTGTATCTGTCAGTGTTTATGTCAGTGTATCTGTCAGTGTATATGTCATTGTATATGTCATTGTATATGTCAGTGTATCTGTCAGTGTATATGTCAGTGTATATGTCAGTGTGTATGTCAGTGTTTATGTCAGTGTATATGTCAGTGTATCTGTCAGTGTATATGTCAGTGTATATGTCAGTGTATATGTCAGTGTATCTGTCAGTGTGTATGTCAGTGTTTATGTCAGTGTTTATATCAGTGTATCTGTCAGTGTGTATGTCAGTGTATATGTCAGTGTATATGTCAGTGTATCTGTCAGTGTTTATGTCAGTGTATCTGTCAGTGTTTATGTCAGTGTATATGTCAGTGTATATGTCAGTGTATCTGTCAGTGTTTATGTCAGTGTATATGTCAGTGTATATGTCAGTGTTTATGTCAGTGTATATGTCAGTGTATATGTCAGTGTATATGTCAGTGTGTATGTCAGTGTATATGTCAGTGTATATGTCAGTGTATCTGTCAGTGTTTTGTCAGTGTATATGTCGTGTATGTCAGGTATATGTTGTGTATGTCAGTGTTATGTCAGTGTATAAGTGTTATATGTCAGTGTTTTATGTTAGTTGTCATATTTCAGTGTATGTGTCATATGTTTTTTATGTTTTGTCAGTGTTATGTGTTTTATGGTCAGTGTTATGTCAGTGTTATGTGTCTTAGTCAGGTATTTTGCGTGTTTTTTGTAGTATGTCTTATGTCGTGTTGTCAGTGTATTGTTTTGTTTATGTTTGTTGTTTTAGTATATGTTTTATGTCAGTTTTTTTTTTGTTATATGTCAGTTGTGTGTGTGTTTTATGTCAGTGTTTATGTCAGTGTATATGTCAGTGTATATGTCAGTGTATCTGTCAGTGTATATGTCAGTGTATATGTCAGTGTATATGTCAGTGTATGTCAGTGTATATGTCAGTGTATATGTCAGTGTATATGTCAGTGTTATGTCAGTGTTATGTCAGTGTATATGTCAGTGTATATGTCAGTGTATATGTCAGTGTATATGTCAGTGTATATGTCAGTGTTTTTGTCAGTGTATATGTCAGTGTATATGTCAGTGTATATGTCAGTGTATATGTCAGTGTTTATGTCAGTGTGTATGTCAGTGTATATGTCAGTGTATATGTCAGTGTTTATGTCAGTGTATATGTCAGTGTTTATGTCAGTGTGTATGTCAGTGTTTATGTCAGTGTATATGTCAGTGTTTATGTCAGTGTATATGTCAGTGTATATGTCAGTGTTTATGTCAGTGTATATGTCAGTGTATATGTCAGTGTATATGTCAGTGTATATGTCAGTGTTTATGTCAGTGTGTATGTCAGTGTTTATGTCAGTGTTATATGTCAGTGTATATTTCAGTGTATATGTCAGTGTTTATGTCAGTGTATATGTCAGTGTATATGTCAGTGTTTATGTCAGTGTATATGTCAGTGTATTATGTCAGTGTATATGTCAGTGTATATGTCAGTGTTTATGTCAGTGTATATGTCAGTGTTATGTCAGTGTATATGTCAGTGTATATGTCAGTGTTTATGTCAGTGTATATGTCAGTGTTATGTCAGTGTATATGTCAGTGTATATGTCAGTGTATATGTCAGTGTGTATGTCAGTGTATATGTCAGTGATATGTCAGTGTATGTCAGTGTATATGTCAGTGTATATGTCAGTGTATATGTCAGTGTATATGTCAGTGTTTATGTCAGTGTGTATGTCAGTGTTTATGTCAGTGTATATGTCAGTGTATATGTCAGTGTTTATGTCAGTGTATATGTCAGTGTATATGTCAGTGTATATGTCAGTGTATATGTCAGTGTTTATGTCAGTAGTGTATAGTCAGTGTTTATGTCAGTGTATATTGTCAGTGTATATGTCAGTGTGTATGTCAGTGTATATGTCAGTGTTATATGTCAGTGTATATGTCAGTGTTTATGTCAGTGTATATGTCAGTGTTTATGTCAGTGTAATGTCAGTGTATATATATGTCAGTGTATATGTCAGTGTTTATGTCAGTGTATATGTCGTGTTTATGTCAGTGTATATGTCAGTGTATATGTCAGTGTATATGTCAGTGTATATGTCAGTGTATGTCAGTGTTTATGTCATGTTTATGTCAGTGTTTATGTCAGTGTATATTCAGTGTATATGTCAGTGTATATGTCAGTGTATATGTCAGTGTATATGTCAGTGTATATGTCAGTGTTTATGTCAGTGTATATGTCAGGTTTATGTCAGTGTATATGTCAGTGATATGTCAGTGTATAGTCAGTGTGTATGTCAGTGTGTATGTCAGTGTATATGTCAGTGTTTATGTCAGTTGTATGTCAGTGTATATGTCAGTGTGTATGTCAGTGTGTATGTCAGTGTATATGTCAGTGTGTATGTCAGTGTGTATGTCAGTGTGTATGTCAGTGTATATGTCAGTGTGTATGTCAGTGTATATGTCAGTGTTTATGTCAGTGTATATGTCAGTGTTTATGTCAGTGTATCTGTCAGTGTATATGTCAGTGTATATGTCAGTGTGTATGTCAGTGTATATTGTCCAGTGTATATGTCAGTGTATATGTCATGTATATGTCAGTGTGTATGTCAGTGTATATGTCAGTGTATATGTCAGTTTATGTCAGTGTAATGTCAGTGTTATGTCAGTGTTTATGTCAGTGTATATGTCAGTGTATATGTCAGTGTATATGTCAGTGTATATGTCAGTGTATATGTCAGTGTTTATGTCAGTAAACAGTCATGTATATGTCAGTGTTTATGTCAGTGTATATGTCAGTTTATAGTGTCAGTGTGTATGTCAGTGTATATGTCAGTGTTTATGTCAGTGTGTTTTTAAGTGTGTATGTCAGTGTTATGTCAGTGTATATGTCAGTGTATATGTCAGTGTTTATGTCAGTGTTTATGTCAGTGTATATGTCAGTGTTTATGTCAGTGTGTTGTCAGTGTATATGTCAGTGTTTATGTCAGTGTGTATGTCAGTGTATATGTCAGTGTATATGTCAGTGTATATGTCAGTGTATATGTCAGTGTATATGTCAGTGTATATGTCAGTGTTTATGTCAGTGTGTATGTCAGTGTATATGTCAGTGTGTATGTCAGTGTATATGTCAGTGTTTATGTCAGTGTATATGTCAGTGTTTATGTCAGTGTATATGTCAGTGTGTATGTCAGTGTATATGTCAGTGTTTATGTCAGTGTATATGTCAGTGTATATGTCAGTGTGTATGTCAGTGTATATGTCAGTGTTTATGTCAGTGTGTATGTCAGTGTATATGTCAGTGTTTATGTCAGTGTATATGTCAGTGTATATGTCAGTGTATATGTCAGTGTATATGTCAGTGTATATGTCAGTGTTTATGTCAGTGTATATGTCAGTGTATATGTCAGTGTTTATGTCAGTGTATATATCAGTGTATATGTCAGTGTTTATGTCAGTGTATATGTCAGTGTTTATGTCAGTGTATCTGTCAGTGTATATGTCAGTGTATGTGTCAGTGTGTATGTCAGTGTATATGTCAGTGTATATGTCAGTGTATATGTCAGTGTATATGTCAGTGTATATGTCAGTGTATATGTCAGTGTATATGTCAGTGTTTATGTCAGTGTGTATGTCAGTGTTTATGTCAGTGTTTATTTCAGTGTATATGTCAGTGTATATGTCAGTGTTTATGTCAGTGTATATGTCAGTGTTTATGTCAGTGTATATGTCAGTGTATATGTCAGTGTATCTGTCAGTGTATCTGTCAGTGTTATGTCAGTGTATATGTCAGTGTATATGTCAGGTATATGTCGTGTTTATGTCAGTGGTATGTCAGTGTATTTTTTTTGTTTATGTCAGGTATATGTCAGTGTATATGTCAGTGTATATGTCAGTGTTTATGTCAGTGTATATGTCAGTGTTTATGTCAGTGTATCTGTCAGTGTATATGTCAGTGTATATGTCAGTGTGTATGTCAGTGTATATGTCAGTGTATATGTCAGTGTGTATGTCAGTGTATATGTCAGTGTATATGTCAGTGTATATGTCAGTGTATATGTCAGTGTATATGTCATGTTTATGTCAGTGTTTATGTCAGTAAATATGTCAGGTTTATGTCAGTGTATCTGTCAGTGTATATTTCAGTGTGTATGTCAGTGTTTATGTCATTGTTTATGTCAGTGTGTAGTCAGTGTGTATTTCAGTGTATATGTATATTGTCTGTATAGTCGTGTTATGTCAGTTTTATGTCAGTGTTATGTCGTGTTTATGCAGTGTGTATGTCAGTGTTATGTCAGTGTTTATGTCAGTGTTATGTCAGTGTATATTGTGATGTCAGTGTATATGTCAGTGTATATGTCAGTGTTATGTCAGGTTTAGTATTGTCATGGCATAAGTGTATATGTCAGTGTTATGTCAGTGTTATGTCAGTGTTTATGTCAGTGTATATGTCAGTGTATATGTCAGTGTCAGGATATGTTAGTGGTATGTCCTAAGTGTGTATGTCAGTTTATGTCAGTGTTATGTCAGTGTATATGTCAGTGTATATGTCAGTGTATGTGTCAGTGTTTCTATGTCAGTGTTTATGTCAGTGTATGTCACTGTATCTGCAGTGTATATGTCAGTGTTACCAGTGGTTTAAGTCAGTGGATCCATGCTATCACAGTGTTATGTCAGTGGTTTAATGTCAGTGTTCAGTACATGAAGTGTTTACAGGTGTCAAATGTACAGTGTTTATGTCATTGTATATGTCAGTGTGTATGTCAGTGTTATGTCAGTGTTTATGTCAGTTATATGTCAGTGTTTATGTCAGTGTTGATGTCAGTGTATATGTCAGTGTGTATGTCAGTGTATATGTCAGTGTTTATGTCAGTGTATATGTCAGTGTGTATGTCAGTGTGTATGTCAGTGTATATGTCAGTGTTTATGTCAGTGTATATGTCAGTGTTTATGTCAGTGTATATGTCAGTGTTATGTCAGTGTTTATGTCAGTGTATATGTCAGTGTTATATGTCAGTGTTTATGTCAGTGTATATGTCAGTGTGTATGTCAGTGTTTTATGTCAGTGTATATGTCAGTGTATATGTCAGTGTATATGTCAGTGTATATGTCAGTGTATATGTCAGTGTTTATGTCAGTGTGTATGTCAGTGTACTGTCAGTGTATATGTCAGTGTTTATGTCAGTGTATATGTCAGTGTATCGTCAGTGTTATGTCAGTGTTTATGTCAGTGTATATGTCAGTGTTTATGTCAGTGTGTATGTCAGTGTGTATGTCAGTGTGTATGTCAGTGTATATGTCAGTGTATATGTCAGTGTGTATATCAGTGTATATATCAGTGTGTATGTCAGTGTATCTTTCAGTGTTTATGTCAGTGTATATGTCAGTGTGTATGTCAGTGTTTATGTCAGTGTATCTGTCAGTGTTATGTCAGTGATATGTCAGTGGTATTGTCAGTGTATATGTCAGTTTATATGTCAGTGTTTATGTCAGTGTTTATGTCAGTGTATCGTCAGTGTTTATGTCAGTGTATATGTCAGTGTATATGTCAGTTATATGTCAGTGTTTATGTCAGTGTATATGTCAGTGTATATGTCAGTGTATATGTCAGTGTGTATGTCAGGTTATGTCAGTGTGTATGTCAGTGTGTATGTCAATGTGTATGTCAGTGTTTAGTCAGTGTATATGTCAGTGTATCTGTCAGTGTATATGTCAGGTGGTTTATGTCAGTGTATATGTCAGTGTTTATGTCAGTGTATAGGTCAGTGTTTATGTCAGTGTATCTGTCAGTGTATATGTCAGTGTATATGTCAGTGTATATGTCAGTGTGTTATGTCAGTGTACATGTCACGTGTATATGTTAGTGGTATTGTCAGGTATGTCAGGGTGTTATGTCAGTGTATCTGTCAGTGTTTATGTAGGTATCTGTCAGTGTTTATTTCAGTGTATATATGAGTGTATATGTCAGTGTATATGTCAGTGTATATGTCAGTGTGTGTATGTCAGTGTTTATGTCAGTGTATCTGTCAGTGTTTATGTCAGTGTATCTGTCAGTGTATATGTCATTGTATATGTCATTGTATATGTAGTGTGTATCGTCAGTGTATTGTCAGTGTATATGTCAGTGGTATGTCAGTGTTTATGTCAGTGTATAGTCAGTGTACTGTCAGTGTATATGTCAGTGTATATGTCAGTGTATAGTCAGTGTATCGCAGTGTGTATGTCAGTGTTATGTCAGTTGTTATATCAGGTATCTGTCAGTTTTGTGATGTCAGGTATATGTCAGTGATATGTCAGTGTCTATGTCAGTGTTTATGTCAGTGTATCTGTCAGTGTTTATGTCCAGTGTATATGTCAGTGTATATGCAGGTATCTGTCAGTGTGTAAGTCAGGTATATGTCAGTGTATATGTCAGTGTTTATGTCAGTTGTATATGTAAGTCGGATATGTCAGTGGATATGTGCAGTGTTATGTCAGTGTATATGTCAGTGTTATGTCAGTGTATCTGTCAGTTGTTTAGTCAGTGTATATGTCAGTGTATATGTCAGTGTATCTGTCAGGTATTATGTCAGTGTATCTGTCAGTGTGATGTCAGTGTATACGTCAGTGTTTATGTCAGTGTATATGTCAGTGTTATTTCAGTGTTATGTCAGTGTATATGTCAGTGTATATGTCAGTGTATATGTCAGGGTTTATGTCAGTGTATATGTCAGTGTTTATGTCATTGGTATATGTCAGTGTATGTGTCAGTGTTTATGTCAGTGTATATGTCAGTGTTATGTCATTGTGTATGTCAGTGTTTATGTCAGTGTATATGTCAGTGTTTATGTCAGGTTATGTCAGTGTTTCATGTCAGGTGTATGTCATGTTTATGTCAGTGTATATGTCAGTGTT